>VZRH01003034.1:8011-29015 GCA_013397555.1 Urocynchramus pylzowi | reverse complement strand
TCAAATGCCCTGTACGTGTTTTTTTTTTTTTTTTTTTTTTTTTTTTTTTTTTTTTTCATTAGAGAATGTTTTTGGCTTGGTTTAAAATGTTTTGAGAAGAAAATGTTATTGATTTTTTTTCAGGAAGATAATATTGTGGGTTTTACATTTATGATGCATTTTTAGTAAAATCTTTATTTTGAAAGCAGCAGCAGGGTGTTTCTAATTTTCTCATTTTACTGCATCTTCTAGCATTAGCTATAGTAGAAAATCCAGAACTGTTGAAGCACTGCACTGACATTGGCACAAACTGTCCAGCAGTGGAGAAGTGAAACATGATGCTATATCCATTCCTCTCATTTTAGCAGCTCTAGTATTTCTGTTGCTTTTATGGCACAGTCTCTCACAATCACCCGAGCTCATGAGAAACCTCCCATCATGGCACCTTAACCTAGAACTGATCTGATTTATGTCAGCATTATGACAGTGTCAATGAGGATGCGTCTGCCCCACCTCCCCAACTATCAAAGGAAAATAAGTTTTCTGTATGAGGTTTGTATTTTTATAGATGAGTATGTACATCTGCATGTAGAAGAGGAAGAAAGGAAGCAAAACAAAGAATGATATTAAAAAAAAAAAAATCAGTACTTAAGGCAACCTTAGTATCTTGAATAAAACTCTCTGGCAGGTGTGAGAAAACTCTGAGACAATCATATCTCCTATATATATTCAAGTTACTTTGGAGTTAACCAAGATGATGACATAACCCAGACAAATTATTTAGGCTCCATTACAGATGACAGAGGAAGATTTGTACTTAAGGACAGTGTTTCATCTTGCCCATATTAGAGCACAGAAAAATGTGGTCACAGCAGCAGTGAAGCAGAGGAGGAGGATACAATCTTAACAGGAAAGTGAGACGACCAGCCACAGGAAGAATGCACAGAAAATTGTTGCATTATGATAATGGTGTTTTATTGATTTTACAGCATCCTGCAAAGAAGTCGTAGCAAGAATTTTAGGAGAAAGCTAAAATATGTGTTGGCCCTCCAACATAAATTTTATCATTTGTTTTGAAAGGTAACATCACATGAAGTAGTAAACACTGCCTTTGCATAACTCTGAACATAATAGCATACAAAATGTGGTGTAAAATTAATTTAGATGTAATGAAATCACTGAAGAAACTCTCTCTTGTGGTACATCAGGACAACTCCAGAGGTGCCAGTTGGCTTGTAGAAGCAATTTAGTCTGACTGCTTCAGTTTATCAGTATTACTGTATAAAAAGCACTGCTTATGGTGGGGATTAGTTGTTGTCTCATCTCACCTCATGTTCTGAATAATAAATGTTTATGCATGTTGCCTTCAATATGATTTGTCATATAAATGCTATATAATTTAGTTATTAAGATAAGATACTATGTGACAATATTTATATAACAGAATCCTCCCAATCACTCAACTGCTTCTAAATGCTAAGGGCCAATTAGATGATTTTTGCTTCTGAGATCTGGTAATCGTTTGTTGACAGATATCAAATGATTCATATAAACACATTCAACTATTTTCTCCCATGAAATAAATACCATTTTCCTTTTCTTTTTTATCTTTTTCTTTTTTCTATTTAATGAATGCAGTGGTTAATTAAAGCTCAGTAAGTTTAGAGCACCCAACATTTGAATTGCACTACACATCCCTTCAAAACTATAAGCACTTAATTTATAGTGCACTTTTTAAATTAATTGCAAGTCCTACCACCAACATTGTATTATTCTCCATAAGAGAATATCTGGCTGCTTTGTTCTTTGTACCACCTCAGCATTCTGGCCTACCAAAAGCCAACTCATCAGAGGAAACACATTGCAACCCAGTTTCTATGACAAATGTCTTCTGTTGACAACATCTAGTGCTACACAGTGCAGCACTTCCATAAAAGCTCCCTAAATTTGCTCCTTTCCCCGGAGCCAGAAACACAGCATTCCCCAAGCAGGAGTAGGGCTTGTAGCTGAAGAGTGGCTCTCAGCACTACTCATGAATTCCATGATCTGTTACAAAGGCTTTCATCTCACATCTACCTATTGGATTTTTGGTCTGAAAAATTGAACTGAAGTTGTTGAGTTCCCATTCCATTTATATAAAAGGATAAAAAAAAGTCATTCTAACAAAACCTCAACTGATTGCAAGTTTATGAATTGTATCCAGCATAATCCAAAGCAGAGATTCGACCTTGAAGTATTATACCCAGCTAAGTTTGAGGCAGAGTTGGAAATAAATTGGCAGAAAATATGCATAAATCTGCTACAGTAGTTGCTTTGAAGTCTGTATTTACTACAAGCTCATGGGCTAATTACATTATCATAGTTTTGCATTGGCTTATATGATATATAAGCCTGCACAGTAATTTATAGCTTTTCTGCTAAACCACTGCAGAGGCATCTTGTCAGGCTAGCTGGGTACACCAGAGAGGCAACTTTTTCTCACTTTAGAGAACAGTATGGCAATATCACAAAATTTCTAACAAAACAAACCAGCAGGTCTAGTGCCAGATGCTCATGAGCTGAGTTTGGGGCTGCCATTACCTTCAGTGAAGAGCAGACGTGGTCTGACTGTGAGCCAACCCTGGAGTCTGCCCGATGTTTCACCAGACCTCCCACCAGCTCCTCAGCTCGGCGTGTGACATATGCTGCCTTTTCACTGGCAATCACAAGGTAACTCCTCAGTTTGGAGTGAGAAAGCCATGAGCCACTAGCTCATCTCAAGCTCTTTAGATATGTCACCTCATGAAGTGCATGTAGTGCTTAAAGTTCATTATGACTAGAAAGCACAACACGTTGATGTGTCATTAAATGCCTAGAAAGCATTTAATGAGCCAGGGCAAAGACCCCATTCCCTTTAAAAATGATGCATTTTTGAGTCTTCTCTCCTTTTCATACAATCAGAAGGAATTAAATTATATTACCAAGGCATTATGACATCATAAAAGAATTATGTGGGGGATGCGAACAAGGCTGTTCTGATTGTTTCAAGATTTGGGTGTGGCTTGTTTGTTTTGTTTTGTTTTGTTTTGTTTTAACTAGTGCTGCTTCAAGCATCAAGCAACAATAGAATACAAGTTAAAAATACAAGAAATTCTATCAGGTATAAGATTTTTGTATTGTTGATACACATTTTTTATAAGGTAGATATTTTTCAATCAATATATTCATGTACATACATACATGTATGAGTAAAGTACATGTATATGTATGCGTATGACTATTGTCTCAATTTAAATAATTTTATATTTGCTATATGTTGCTTTTCTCTTCCCCACAGAAGGGACTAAGTAAAAAAAATGCAAGGCATAGTATTCTTGTCTTGCTTAATTTACATTGCCTTTCTTTTAATATTATACATTCGCTTTTCAAACTTAGAGATGTTTATTATATTTGGGTATTTCTATACATACAAGAATCTTTTTTTCAGTGTCATCATATGGCTTGCTGCTTCCTAATGATGTAGAGTTAACTGCAGGGAAACTTTCCCTCATTTAAAAACAAAGGAAAGAAGAAAAAAAAAAAAAAAACAAACCCAGTTTTTTTCTTGCAAATATAAACATATCACATTTTATATTTAATTTGCATTAAAACCCACAGAGAAACTGGAGGTGAATTTAGGCCCTCATCAGCTTTTTGCACATTTTGCTGGCACATTTAACTTCCTCTCTTTAGCCCCAGCTATTTGCAATGCCTCCCACACTCCTTGGAGCAGGCATCCTGTTAACTAACTTCTTGTTTAAATGAAGGGCTATGCTGACAATTAAATGTAGGATTGTGCATGCTTCAGTGCCGTGCCTTATTATAATCAACGTGAGTAGAAGCAGAGTGCTGAAATTATGGGTTTTAGTCTGCATCTGCATGGCATTATTATGCTTATCAAGGTGAAAATGTCAACGCTGAAGAATGTAATTGTGTACCTTAAGCTGCAGCAATAGTTAAACTGAACTCCTGCCCCGACTATTAATGCATCAGAGTGCTACACTTAAGAGGCACTAAAACTCTTTATGTGGGCAGAGCTTTCAAATAATGAATTTATATCCTTCCTTTCTGTTTTTTTAAGACTTTCAGACATGAGGTTTTTTCTTTTTGGTTACTACTTCAATATAGATTTTCTGGTGCAGTTTTTCCTTTCTAACGAAGTTCAGGAGCAGAAAGCACAGCGTAGGTTTGTGCACAGCTCCGCTGCCCTCCGGGAGGTCAAGTGTGAAATGAGTTGAGAGACACATTGACAGTCCATGCGTGAGCTGAAGCTGCTCTAGCTAGTTATCAGTAATTCAGATCTGTGGGTCTTGTCTGGGCTCTTATTATATCAAATCAAACCTAATAATGAAATAATTCAGTGAATTATCTATGTTTACTAGATTATCATTTTGTTCTGAACATTGTCTTAGGCCAATTATGCATGTTTTATTTTTTGATTTTAATGTTAGTTATCTTGAATCTTTTGATTTGTTATTAATTTATACTGAAAACCAAATGCAATTGTCTTAGTACAACATAGTACTTTGCTGGGTTTCATATCCTTGCACTGCTTATAAGTCAGTCACTTGTAAGTTATCTATAGATAGGGGAATATCACTTCTCTTTACACAAAGACAGAGGGAATGTTTTCACCTCCAGTCACAGTGATCCTTTGGAGCTGCTTAGACTGTGCTGAACCTATAGAATTGGCTCAACACATATGCTAAAATACATCCCCATGCCTGCACATTAGTTAGTATTTTCTAAATTATAATACTGAAAATTCTGTTAGCTCTCCTTTTCTCTTCCTTCCTTCCTTCCTTCCTTCCTTCCTTCCTTCCTTCCTTCCTTCCTTCCTTCCTTCCTTCCTTCATGATTTCCCTGTACAACAGATTAAGCAGGAAGACAGAGTAGATATGCTAAAATAATTAACAACATTTTCTTGGAATAACTTCAATCTGTTTCAATTTCTAAAAAAAAAAAAAAAAAAGAAAAATAAGAAATTGCACAGGCTTCAATATTTTATGAGTAATTATTTTAAACTGATTTATTTGTTCTAAAATGCTATTTTTCCACTCTTTATCTGATTTTTGCCATGAAGAGAAATACAACAGACACTCAAGGATCTGAAGATTACATGATGTATTTCATACATGATTAAAGTTTACTCTTCTAGTCCTTTGCATAAAAGTAATAAAATGGCCAGAAAATATTTGTATTTAGGAATTATTTAGTAAATTCCTTAAAGATAAAATTAATCTTAGCAACACAGAGAAAAGATTTCACTTATTTTGTTCAAACACTTGGTAGCCTAAGTGGAAGAGCAGCCCCCTTGTGCTTCTGAGCAGCTCTAAAGAACTCAGTGCAGAGGTAAAGGAGGGCTGTGGCTGCACAGTAGGATGAGGGAAAGACTGAGAAGATTAATGCTTCTAGATTTACTCCTATATAATTTGTGGAAGTGAAGAAGTTACTCATACCACTCAAAACAAGTAAGAAAAATTATTTTGCCTTTGGAGCACTGAACCTTGACATGCTTTCCAGCTGCCAAGAACCAGATTTCTGTTCATCCTTATACGTGGACTACTGGGATCTAGAATTACAGAAATTAGAGGTGATGGCATGCTTCTGCTGCAGGGAGAAGACAAGGTATAAAGCTAAGAGGGTCAGATTTCTATTAAATACTAAATAGAATTAAAAGTTAAAAAAAAATGTATTCACTGCAATTTACCAAAAAAGGTGTATTTACTGCTACTGGACTGGGAATAGAAAAGAACTGGGTTGCTTGGAGCAGTAGTCGATTAGTCTGAGAATCAGAGATTTCTTAATAATAAATATAAAAGTTGCAGATGTTGAGCTTGTTTCTTGCAACAATATAAATCTAGAAAAGCTCCTTGAAACCAATGAAGTAAAACTAATACAAATCAGTATTTTAAAATGAGACAGTCAGCCACTTTTTACACATTACTGTCAGAGCTGTATATCTTCACTGATTTTATTAGAGTTATATATCAATATCAGACTTTTAAATCATTCTACAATCAAACCTCCTGTTGCAATGACAGGTAAGCCCTTTCTATTGCATACATTGAAATAGATGTAAGAGGTCATTATCAATTCTGCAGCTGGAAAGCAAAGTCTGTCTTTCTGACATTTTCTCCCTTACTCCCCACACAGAGCTAGCTCTCTATGTAGGCCAATATTCCTGTACAGGTGGAACTTTTAACTCATCTCCAGGAGCAGCAAGCCCTTTGAGAGAGAATCCCGGACTGACTCAGGCTGGAAGGGACCTCTGGAGACCACCTAGCCCACTCCTTTCCCAACTGACACATGATCACCACGTCCAAGTGGCTTGTGAACATCTCCAAAGGCAGAGACTCTGCCTCCTCTCCCTGCTGGCCCAGCACAGAGTAAAGAAGGGCAATGTCATGTGGCTGGAGAGAGAGTTTGTGCTGTTTGTGCCTGCAAGTCGAGTGGGAAGGAGGGGAGGCAGGGGAATAGGCTGTGACATGACTTTGCTTTGAAGCTCCTATCAAGTGCAAATAAGGCTCATACTAAATAAGTCCCTGCTAGGGAGTTGTATATTTTTATAGTTGTAGTGTTTAGCTTGCAACCAAAAATCTGTTTTGGTTCAATTCTTTCATCATTCAGAAAAGCATTGAAATGACAATTTACTTCTGGTTCAAGCAAAACAATGGTTTGCATGATTATCAGTTCAGCTTCATGGTTTGATTACAGAAAGCTTTGATTTTAAAACACCGAGTTTAACTCTGTCAAAGGATCAAACCTCATAATTTTTTATCTAAACCTGACATTTTCCTCATGCATATAACCCCTTTATGCCCTTCCTCTTTCTCTCTTGTTAATAAACTGCTGACAAGCCATGTTTGATTGTCTTGTGAAGGCAAGAAGATCAAATACATACCGAATATTAACAAAAAAGAAAGAATATCCTTAGGGGGGAAAAAAAATGTTACAGAATGTGTTCACTTGTTCTGCTGGAAAGAGTTGTCAGGCACAGTGAAAAACCAGCTCAGAGGCATCCTGCCAAGGTGAGGGAGCGGGACCCTCAGCATCACACAAGGGATTTGGGGATTTCAGGAGTGCTCTGCTCACCCCTGCCAGTCCTGGGCTGGGCTGAGGGAGGCAGGAAGGAAAGGAGGGGTGCTGCTCCCACCCACTGACCTCACAGCTATTTTGTCTTTCTCACAAAAGGAGGGTAAAAATTCCTGCTCAGGACTGAAAAACAAGGCCCTTCTTCCCCAGCTGCCCTGTGTCTGTTTTGTGCTTGTTTATGTTTTTTCCCTGTTGTTTTGTTTATTTGTTTGTTTGTTTGGGTTTTTGTTTGGTTTTTTGTTTGTTTGGGGTTTTGTTTTGTTTTGTTTTGTTTTTTGGGGATTTTTGTGTGTGGTTTTTTTTTGGTTTGGTTTTGTTTGGTTGGTTTTTTTGTTTGTTTGTTTGTTTGGTGGTTTGAGGGGTTTGTTTGTTTTGTTTTGTTTTGTTTTGTTTTGTTTTGTTTTGTTGTAACATTTCCCCCTAGTTAGTTCTACTCTGTGGAGAATGAAACAACCCAAGATTTGTCTTTTAGCCCTCTGGAATTAGGGCCACATGAGTGATTGCTGGAAAAGTGGTAAGGGACTTGGATTACGAGTTTAACACAACCAGTGATACCCACAGGTTATGGAGTCATAGAATCTCCTGAGTAGTGAGAGACACACAAGGATCATCGAGTCCAACTCCTGGCCCAGCACAGGATATCTATCCCAAGTACCACACCACAGGCCTGAGAGCGCTGTCCCAACATTTCTTCAACTCAGACTTGGTGCTCTGTCCCCTTTCCCAGGGAGCCTCAACCACCCTCTGGGTGAAGAACCTTTTCCTAATATCCAGCCTAAACCTCTCCTGACACAACTTCATGCTGTTTTCTCGAGTCCTGCCCCGGATCACCGCAGAGAACACCTGTGTAGCCACCTGCTGGCAGCGACTGGGTGCTGTACCAGTACCGGTGCTGTACTAGTACCAGTGCTGTCCTGGGTGGGCTTAAAGAGCCAGAGAAAAAAGGGTGGCTCACATCTTAGCACCTTTGACATGTTGAAATGTTACATGAAAGCTCACATTGCAGTTTAAGAACCAACTAGTAGCTGCAATTTTACCTTGAAATTATGATTAAATATTACTTCGTACAGATTCTATAAACATGTTTGCATTTACTGTCCTACACAACTGCATGTAGAAAAGAAAATCGTCTATACCTGATCATTGATCTGTATTTGTGGGTCTGACATTTCTCCTTCGTCTTGTCCATGTCAGTTTAGCTAATAAAAATATTAATTTACCGCTAGCCTCAGAGTAGGTCCTCTCTTGTCCTCATAAGCCAGCCAGAACACAGAGATAGCACTGAACAGAAAAAAAACCAAAGACAATATTAAATAAAAGAATTAGAAAGAATAGGAAAAAAGTGAAACTTTTCTTGAGCAAAAGAACAAACAGAAGAGGTCAACACCTTGAATTATTTACAGAGGGCCAGTAACTCAGGTTCTTTCTGCCCAGTATATAAACAGTCTGTTTATTCTGATAAAGCAACAGCTTTTTATGTATATTACACAACATATTCAGAAAGCTTACAAAGAAAACTCTACAGCATCAAAGACAAATGTTTATCTGGAACATGGAGGAAAAGAAACTAGAAGTTAATGTTTGTGCCTCTCTGTTTGCACCAGCACCTCTTGAACAAAACCATTGTTATTTTTATAATGAGTTAAGATACACACATATTAAAACCAAAATGTATACATACATACACACACACAAATACATATTAAATCTCATATTTTCAAGCTGAATAATGCAGCAATTTATTTTAATATTAATGAAACTGACTCATGCTTGACTTGAGATTAATTTGAAAAAAAAAAAAAAAGAACAGCACCATGAAAGGACTGTGGCTTCCTAGCTGTTGTCTTGACCTACTTGACAGGTAAATCAGGTACAGCTTTGTTCTTCCAAGGTTATCTATTCCAGGGATAGGTTTTCTGTTTGGTATGCAGGCTTGCAAAACCACCCTTTGAAGATGTGGAGTTGTCTTGCTCTCTCTAGATGTTAAGCTTCCTTTAAACTGTGATGAAGTTTAGGGAAAAGTGTTCTAATCACCAAAGAAATCCTTTAAAGCATTGATGTTTTCAGCTTTTAGATCACCTTGTAACAGCAGCAATGGAGAATTAAAACTTGTGTCCAGTTGTGTATGAAACCTTGACTCTGCACACAGACCTCAATGTGACAATAACAGTTAGCAAACATTGCATTGTAGCTGTTCTTGTGTCAGTCACTGTAAAAAAAATTCTAGTCCTAATTTACTTTGTGTTGCAACCTAATCCATTACTGATGGACCAATGCAAAGTTAGAAAACAAAATATTTTATTATGTTCAAGTTTCTTATTAGAATAGAATAATCCAGCCAGAAACACTCTGAGATAGTAAATATTTGCAAGTTTGAATAATAGGATTGTCTTCATAATTGGCAGAATTGATCTTGTGGAGTGTTCACTTCACAGTTCAGAATTATCCCTCATTGTCTCATACATACAGACACCTTTCCTTTTCAGATTTGTCCAGGTGAGTAGCTGGTATAAAATGAAAATTCACTGCAGGTTAATTTAAAATTTATTAGAAAAGAGGGTGAGGTTTTAGGTGGGGAAAAAGCCCCCAAAATAATTCTCAATCCTCTTTTTTGTAACTATGCCTATTTGTCACATAGACTCAATAAATATGATAATAGCATTATATTGTTAGCATCTTAACAGACATTCTATTTTTTAAGCAACCCTCTAATGCAGAAATTCTTGAATTTGTTTAGCATACTTGGTATCTGATCCAAGAGGAATTTTAAAATCATTTCACGAGATGCAAACTGAACAGCTTCTATAATTTCACACCTCATTCAGGTTTGCTTTATGTTATGCTGCCATTTCTACCTCTGAAAAGCAAGTGTTACAACCTCCAGTGGAACGGTGGCCCTTCGGGCTTTCTGTGGGCACTGCAATCCACACAGACACAAGACAGATGTTTTAGTCTGGTCAAATGTCTTGTGAGCTATTGTGCTTGTTCATCAAAACACCTGTCAGGTAATGGCAGAGGAGTGTGAGTGATGATAGAAAAGACCTTTCAGGTCTGTTGCACATACCAAGGGCTGCTTCAGATGTGCTCCAGCCACTCAAGTTTCTTGCATTATGAGACATCAGTTGAATAAATCAAGATTATGCTTTATGGAACAGTAAAGGAAAAACTTAGGAATCAACAATTACTTCACTTTAAATTATAGTACTGCTGACATTTCAGCATTTTTGATCTCATCTGGGAAATTATTTTGCCTTGATTTGGTTTACCTTCCCAGAGAGCTGGTGTCAGAGCAGAGGGATATGTGTTGCAGAGCAGTGAAAAGTCTTCTAGTAAGCGTCCTTTGGTGATGCATGGGCATGGTTCTACATGGTTCAACACATACCATTATTCCATTTCCAGAGCCAGGAAACTTTGGAGCACATAATCTGTTTCACTGATGGAGTGCAAAGTCACATAGTAACCACAAAAGTCAAATACAGCAGCTATTCCAGATGATTTATAATGGAGGAAGTTGTCCTGGGGTGACTTTATGATGCTTGTATCCCCAATTGTCTGTTCTGTTTATGCTGGATATTTAACCTAATGCCATGTAAGGACAAGCCTTACAAATATTTTTTAAATACTACATGGTATGGTGAAATAATACTTGTTTCTTTTTGGAGGAACAATTAAACAATACATTTTACTCAGCTTGGTACTAAAATCTGTTTATAGTCCAAACTTCAAGAATCCAGGTGCAAGCAGCAGCTTGCTTACACATCAGCATAAACTTCAAATAATCGATTTAACTACTCAGTGAAATAAAACAGGAGTAACCACAACCAATGGCAGGTGTTTCAGGAACTGTTGTCCCTCAGCTGAGCCACTGTGACTGGCTGTGTGAGGGTGTTTAATTCCTTCACTGCCCTGCAGCTAGGGGATGTGTACACAGTTGCACAACAAGGATTCTGCTTTGGTTGCGAAGTTTTGTCACTTTCTCAATACTGCTGGCTATATTAAGCAGTTTAATTAAATTAACTAGGACATTTCACATGTAAATATAAATGATGCCATTGCAATACTGCAATTTTATGGCCCTGCAACATGTCATTCCTAACATTTAATGTTTACCTTAAACTGAAATAGAGGTGGGTATGTGCTTAGAAGGGTACCTATCATCTTCTCTCTCCTGTCCTCAGGTACACTGGTCCATCCCTAGTATTTGCCAAAAATTGTAACCAAGTTACTTCATCTTAGACTTGATCAGGAGCATGCTAAGACTGATTTTTTTTTTCCATGCAGACATGAAAATCAGGCCCATGATCCACCTCCCCACATAATTCCACTAGCACTACTCTGGGTACAGAGAAGCACAAAAAAGTCAGTGTAAAGAATAAAACCAGCCCTGTTATGTGTCAGCCAGAGTTTCCATGATCATCCCACTGCAGCCCAGGACAACAAAGGTGGAGCTACTACTGCTACTATCTCTAAAATTATCTGCCTTTCACTGGCAAAGAAATATAACTTTTAGAGTGCAAAAAGCTTAGAATTTCATTTCAAAGTATAATTAACTAAGCAATTCACAACAACTGTTTAGTTGTTCTGTACTCACCACTCAGTAATCACCACTTAAAAAAAAAAAAAGGTTCTTTAATGTGAACTCCTGACAGCAAAAGTACAGGAGAACTAACATACGAAGTTGTCCTTGTCCTTATTGATTTCCCTGGTAAAAAATATAGTGTGGGCTTAAGTTATCATGAAGGGGAGCTGCAAAGAAGCCATAGAAGAGAACAAGCACAACATGGAAAACTACTGGAAAGAGCTTACAACATTGTAGCATGGCTGAGACACACCACAGGAGAGATACTTTGCAGGTGTAAAACATGCTAAAGAAAATAGAGAAAACAACACTGAGAGAAGGACAAACAAAAGGAGGAAGATCTGAGAATATGAGAGGAAGTCAATAATAAAGAATAAAGGAAGTGCAGAAAGTGAAATGGCACAGTGAGAAGCAGGGGAAAAAAAAGTGATGGGTTGCAACTCTGTCGAATCCTGTAATGGAACAAAGATGAAAAGAAAAAGGAATCTTTAAGGCCTGCAATTAAAACCAATGTACAAACTTACTTTCTATTTGAGATTAAAATGATTGCTTAGGCCTAGTTTTCTCTTAGATGTTGCTGTGAAACCAAATTTTCTTCATACTTTTTTTTACGTCTTCTTTGATTTTTAAAAAAATTACTTGGGATTTTTAAATTAGTATTTAAATATTATTTAAATGCTTGTCATGTATATCTAAATCAACCAAGAGAGATAATAACTAAGAGCTTCTTAAATTTTCAAATGTTTAACAGTGTACATGATGCACAGGCTTTATGGAATGCTGATAAATATCCTTGACCTACTGCTGAAATTTGAATAAACATATCATTATGGCCTTTAAAATGGGGTTTTTATGTATAGTGGCACATTAGGACCTGATGTGGTAGGCTTTAAGTAGCCTATTAGAAAATCTTTCAGCTTGCAGACAATTCCAGCTATTGTGGGGTCACTGAGGGTTAGCAATTTATTCCTGAAATGAATGGGAGTTTTGTCATTGATTTAACAGAACTGGCAAAGACATTTTGGTTTTTCATTTTTAATAGTTCTTCTGGAAAGTACACTGTATGAAAAAAAGTCTCAATCCTATTGGAAATCAAGCTCTGGGAGAGTAAATCCAACATTTACATGGATTTCTGCCCCCAGAAGCACTGGGAACTCAGTGTGATGCATGTCCAAAGTTTGTCCACATCTTTTGCCTCAGACAAATAAGTGGGTGAATTCAGTGGAAGAAAGAAAATCAGAGAACACCAAATTATCAAATTCCTGTAGGAACAGGTACTAGCAGAAAGCATTTCCGCCTACAAGCAAGGAATCAAAGCACCTCAGTCACTTTGAACAGCCAAAGTGTGGTGGCATCCACTTCCAAGATATCTAAGGGTAGGTACACACAAGCAACACCCACTAAATAACTTTGAGCCTTATATCAGTAAGTAGGGATCTGATATTTTAGGAATCATAAAAAGAAATTGGTTCGTTTTGGTAAATGAATTCGTTATCATTTATAACTCTATATTGGCGACAAAGATAATTTTAATAGATCTTGTTTCTCTGACATCTTACAGCCCCCTGAAATTGCAAAAAGAAATAGTAGGTAAGAATATGCTTGCACTAAACCAGTGAAATTATAGTCCACTTTGTAGTTTAATAGCTATCTTGTTGTTAACTTTAAAATTTTTATGATTCTGACAGATTTTATCTATAATAGCATAACATAACATATAATTATTATACAATAAAATACAAAATTGCTGCATACTATAACACAAATGCTATTCTTGGAGAACTGATTCCAAATCTGAAGTAATGATTAGATGTTCTTTGCAGACCCATGGCAAAGGGATGTCTCCTTACTAGAGAATATGACAGGTGGTCTGCAGGGTTCACTGGCAGTGTGGCAGAACGGGGACACAGCAGCAATGTTTACTCAGAAGGGGTATAACACACTTAAGAGGTCATGAATGGGATTGATATGAAATAACAAATGTTCACTTCCTCATTTACTTCATTGTCATTTCAGAAAAAAACCTTAGCAGATAAATACAGCCAAATTTCCTACAGAAGTCAAAAAAGTATGCATTAAAATGTGAAGAAACAGTGGAGAATAGGAATGGATTGGAACAAGAGACACCAGAGTGGTTAAGTGTTTTACTGAAACAGGAGCTTTGATAGAAAAGACAGATAAAAAATCTGTCTGAATCATGAATCTAAGCTCACTGACAGCCTCAGGGTGGGTTTTACTTGACCCATGTATAAGAAAAATAGGGACTGTCCCTGTAGCCTCATCTTCCAAAGTGAGCATTTTCCTACACGGTTCGCAGTCAGACTTTTTGTACCCAGATTTGAAGGGTGGCAGATTCTGGCATATGCCTTTTTCTCTCTACAATTCTTATATTAATGATATTATACTAATGATATTGTGTTACATCCATTATAATATATAGATAACATAACATAATGCAATATAATATAACATGAAATGATATGATAATATTTTTATGTATTTTTGTGATACATATATTTCAGATTACAATCTGCCTTGTTAAGCTCACAATTCTCCATATTATCCCTTAGCTGTGGTTAAAACAAATGATTAATTTGACATTTTCTGGGAAAATATTTTAATTTGTCAGAATAAGGGACTCAGAATGCACAAAGCAAACAAATCCAGGAAATCTACCAAGAAATCCATAATTACATGGATTTTGAATGTTGATTTGCAAAATGTACTTCTGCTTCTTAAAATAATGCTAGATTTACTAATTTTTATCTTTTAATTTAAGATCCTGGGAGATAAAGTTGACCATTTCTTCTGGACACTGTAACAACTGATAGCATTCAACTCCTGTACAATAATTTACTTGGTCATAAATAATAACCTGACCATTGTTTTGGACATGATGAGAAAATATGTGTTAATAAAGAAACTGTCAAAAGCCACATATATTTATTTAAAGACCTCTGTGTGAACTGTGAACAAATTTGAGAAGTACTCTGTGTGTTCCAGAAGTCTTTTATTCAAGGGGGTCATTATAGGCTCTTTTTGAAAGATACTCCTGTCTTGAAGACACTCTATATAATAAAAGGTAAAGATTGAAACAGAAATCAGCTTTGGAAATTTTCTGTGGTACCTTACCCTTGAACTGAAATTCTGTAAAAATTTAGGAGTAGGCAGTCATCAGAAATATAAAATGGATGCATGACAGTGCAGAAATCTAACAAAAGGGAGTTATTGTGCACTAGTACTTCATCATTGTTAAAGGGAAATTGTAAAATCTTTTAAATAAGTGGTTCTTGGAACAATTTCCATCATTTGCTATTGAATACTAGAAATTTCACTGTGCTGCTTATTTAAAGAATGGGCAATCTTGTGAAAGAAAGTCAACTTTTTTCCCAGTTTGAATAAGCTGTTGGTAGGTGTTTATATGGCAGGAATCATCACAGATTATTTGCTCAGAATACAAAATTAAATAAACAGTTTTCCTTGGACTATTTTTCACACTACTTATCATTGCTTTATATTTGAAACATGAAAGTTTGCCAAGTATAATTTTTGTTTCTCAACTGTCTTTTTGGATGCTTTTAATATTATTCTCTAATTTAGAACAGGAAACTTCACCCTTTTTTCAGCATCTATGGAACATTTTTAAAAGTCAGTACAGTAGCTGCTTGTCTCTGCATGCAAACAGAAATTACTATCTAGGGAACATAATCATGGCAAAAGGTCATGTTTGCCCTTTATTTGAAATACTTTTAGACTATCAAGTGGTTTAGAAGTCACTCAATCAATACCAGAAGTCAAGGAAAGCGGTTTGTTTTATCAACATGAAGATATTTTGAGTTTTCTAAGATGGAATGGTGTTTCCTTCTGCATTTTAATTGAGATTTCATAAAATCACTGTTTTAGTGTAACTGGCAAGGGTGTTTAAGTTTCACTACAGTGCAACATCCACCTGAGACTCAAATGTTTTAGAAATTTGAAAGACCCACATGAGGCCCTTTCTCTTCCTCTTTCCCCTTCTGTCTTCAAAAGGCAAATCATCATGAAAGCCTAGACTATAAACACCTCCATATACATGTAAAAACAGTAAGGGCATGCTGGGAGATATAAATTTAACCCATATGTATCATGGATCAGTATTAATTTTCATGCTGTTTGTTCTATTAGCACAAGAGAGGAACTTTAAGGTTGGATGTGGATACACATTGCAGGCATATTTCCTATAAACAAATGGTTTTGTATAAAACCAGAGGTGATTAAAAGAAAGAGGTCTGTCTGAGGTTCAGAGGTTTTGGAATAGATATTTTCACAGTATTTTACTGTACAGTCCATCTGAACTATTTTAATTTAAAATATTTTAAAAATTTGTTGCTATCTGCAACTGATTGTCTAGTAAAAAATCCCATAAACCTAAAAAATCATACCCTATAAGATTGTATGAACAAGGGCAAGTTGATAATGAAAAAATTACTAAAATAGCATTGCTTTTGGTAAATTCCACATATGTGTTTTCAATCTAACAACTGAAAATTGTCATTAAATAACAAAATAGAAAATTAATATGTCTTGAAACTGTAGAAGGAGCATGAGTCCAGAGGGACCAGTGTGAATGCAAACTACCAGAGTTTGTGAACCATGAATGATTAGCTGAGTGAATTATGAGTGCAAACTGCAAAATTATAGTTAATATGGGGAGATGGCCTACGAGAATATGGAGAATCGGGTCTATGTCTAAGGTGCTGCACTTTATTTGACACCAGATTTCTGGAAAAACCATGTTACACATTGAATTTTGGTGCACTCTAAAAATCAATTACTTTAATTACTCAAGGAACCCTAATAATTATTAAACCTTAGTTCTTTCATTATGCCTTTTTCTCTTTTTTAGGAAAAAAAAAAAAAAAGGAATTAAAATATCTGAAATGTTATGCTAAGAAATATGTGTATTTAAATGAAAAATAACTCTGATAGAAAAAAATGTGAATGTTCAGCCTGGGTGAGCATTCTCTTAAACAGTCATTATCTCAAAATTAGTATAGAGACTGAAAAACTAAAATAGCTTATTAATGAACTGAGACTCGTTAAAATTTTCATTATGTCAATCAGGTGAATAAAATCTTTTGAACACCACACTAGGTAACTATCTGCATCTTTAGGCACTTGAATGTCTTTCCCTACTGTACTCTTATCAATTGATTTCAATTAGGGTGCTGGGATTTAGAAATATTGTGATTTTTTTCACAGATAAAAGAACAGTCAGGCACAACCTCTATTGACAAGGTCCACAGGGTCAGGGCTACACCCTCTACCTGGGTGGACACTGCCATTGATGATGTACAAAAAGGATTCTGCTGGACAGGGTGCTGGGCCATCTCTTCTAGACTCTGCTTTTGACAAGAAAGTTGGGACCAGATGGCCTTTGAGAGCTCCTTCCATCCTGGTATTGCATGATTCAATGTTTCTATGAAGAGATTGTTTCAAATGCACTTGAAGATACACAGGAACTTAATAGGTAAAATCTAACTTTTAGTGAGAGAAACTACTGCAGGTTGCAAAGTTTGTGTTTCAATTCTATGCAGTTTTTTAAGTTAGGGGGGCCCAATTTCACAAAAGTGGAAATCGAGAATATCCTTACCATTGCTGTTGTTTTGAAAGTATAAAGGAATATGAAGCAAAGGGCAAAGCTGAATGTGCTACAGATGATAGGAGCTACTGCATTAGCTGGAAACAAAGCACTGAAAGGATGGGAAGTAAACCATGGTTCTTCCCCCCTTTAATGGGGTACCACCCATTTAATGTGCCATGAAGGTACATGGTATTGTTATAGGCTCAGCACAGATTTTGGGGCTCAATGGATTCCAATACCTAAGCAACAGCTTCATTCCAACAATACTGTGAACACTATTGGCAGGAACAAGCTCTTTTAGTGCACTTCATGAGGAAAGTACACTGTATCTCCATTTTTTTTCTTTTTCCTATTTTTCCTATTTTTCCATCTTTCCTGGAAAAAAAAAAATCCCAATTTTTAACTCCTATCTAAAGTTTCATCCTTAAGGATTTCGTACTTGTAAACAAAATGACTAAAAGCTGACAGTTGGAAATGTCATGTCTGCTGTCAACCATTCATGAATAATTGACACCAAGATTACCCAGGGAAAGCTGCAATTATCCAGACTCATTAACATATGAACTAAGCCTGGTTTTGTTCTGTAGTTGTAGGATTTTCCTTCAACTCCTTGATGCAGAAGGTAAAAAAACCCCAGCGGGAGTTTGCTATACAAAGAATAAGTCTGAATGAATAAACAAAACCTCAGAAGTATGAAGACATATTAGAATTTCAAGTAGTGTTTTGTTTAATCTTGTATATACCATTTTGCTACTCAGCTATTTTACAGGGGATATCACTGTGACAGATTTGTGTGCTTGCCTACGGCTTGGAGAACAGCTTTTTGCAAATAGAGGTGTCAATGGGAAGATCTTCTTACCCATGTTCATATTTTCATACCCATCCAGCTGAAGGTGCCTAATCAGAGAGCTGAAATGGTTGGTATTCAATCAGAGTTTAAGCAAGACAAGTTGCCTGGATGATAACAGCATTAACAGAGGGGAAAATATTTTCTTATGGAATTCCTTTTGTAAAAAAAAAAAAAAAAAGAAAAATAGGTTTTAACTTGATTTTATGAGTTTAGCAAATCAGCATTAACCCCTGAAACAAGCAGGCAAAGAAAGTAGTCAGGAATTTCAGAAGCCAGGAAAAACATGAAAAGAAATAAACTCCCAATATTTACAAAGATAATGGAAATTACTAATGGCTGCTCCCACTTATGATCAATGCTTTCTAACAACCTGTACAACAGATAGACACAAATTTTTTGTAGGTAAGGTAGCCTTGAGGTCTACGATAGGATCTGAATTAAAAGTTCTTTTCTTGAAAAAAAGCCATTTGAAACCATGAATTTATTTCCCACCTGTAATTACCGTTTTGGATGCCACTCACTGCTGGTCCTATTGCCTTTAGAAGCACAGCATATATTGGAGGCCATCATATCAATCTGTAGAGTTGAGTTAAAACTTCTTTGGTATAATGAGCTCTCTTTGACAGTCACACACAGTCAAAGTCACTGTTCAGAAAGGATAACCAAGCCATTGCCTCTCAAGTGTAATACACTTCATTAAAATGCAAGTCATTTCTTAAAACACACATTCACTGAACTTCAACACTTCATAAATCTTGTAACATTTCATTTCTTGTTCACAGCTCTGAAATCTTTAAATTTGGGCCTCTGGTAACTTCCTGCATAACCTTAAAACACATATAAATTTCCAACTTCAGTATTTTTCTTCTCTTTTGTACAAAAATTACAAGAGAAAATGAAAATAGTTTGGAATCTGTTGCCTATATGATCTTTGCAGAACACCTGTCAAAAGCAATTATTTAGACACTGGGCCTTCTCATGCTGCTGAAGACTTTCTGACATCCACCCAAATTCCCATCCTTTAATTCCGTATCTTTGGTGATAATCTCTTGGAAAAAATAATTCTTTTTTTCTGGGTTTATAGGTAATTTCTTTTATGTGGTCTTTATATGATCTTAATTACCCCTTAGTAAATCCAACACTATCCATCTCAATGCAAAAATAAACAAAAGGTCCCTATGTAAAGGAGATTAGGGGAATTATGAAGAAACAGAGGCCAGTTCCTGAAGTTTTGTCTCTGTTTTTACAAACACAGTTTTTGAAACTTTCTGCCAAAAAAACACCAATGACAATGACAGATGTGTCCAAGGCCAGCGTGGTTGGGGCTCTGAGCAACCTGGTCTGGTGAAAAGTCCCTACTAACAGCAAGGAATTTGGAATGAGATGGTGTTTAAGGTCCCTTCCAACCCAAACCATTCTATGATTCTGTGATATCTACATCATCTTCTCTAATAATTTGATTTTTTTATCCAAATCCTTTTCAATCTTTGAGTATTTATGTAGTATTTTTACTTCTTGTTCTGCATACAGTTCCTCTGGTATTACGTACAATAGCCTATTCACTGTCTTTTTAAAATACGAAGAGAATCTGATAACAGATGACTGCTGCTCAGACTTTCTTCTTTGAGTGGGCTCAGCATTAAACAATATAATACATATTACTGTAATGTTAAAATTGTGTACACTGTATTGCATTCAGAACCCACAATTCTCAAGGAGCAGGGCAAGCCTATTTAAAAAAAAATATATTTAAATTTATACCCACTGACACATAATCCTGCAGTGATCTCCAGAACCCGTCAAACAATAATCACTTTATATAGCTGAATACAATCATGCCACATTTTTGCCATAATCAACAGAATAAAATCAATTGCATGTAAATACATACAAAAATCATCTGTGTAAGTTTTAAACAAAAATAAAATGCTTTCAAGCAGTTTGTATGTATAATCCATTTGATCTCTCAGCATTTTTCTTGTACTCAATCGGAACCAAAAACGCCTCAGCAGACATTTCTCAGAAATATCTAAATTTGCCTTTTATTGTGATTGATTATTGCTTATGTACAGGAATACAGACACCCACAAACCCAGCCTCAGTGTGCAGGTTTCAGCACAGAAGCAACCCGAGGGTGGCTTTCCAACCTCCGGAATTTAAATGTCTCTCTCTGTGGAGACTCAGAACAAGACGAGAACTCTAAGTGAAGATTAAAGTGGAGCACAAGCCTCACACACACAGACATCTCTTATTCATGAGCACTTACATACGTGATGCTGTAAGTCGGCAGAGCGAGTGCGTTTTCCCGCAGCAGCCCTACGTTCCTCTTATTTCTGAAGAGGCAGACACTGAATCCTACTTTTTAAAGTGGTAATTTGCATATAGTCTTATTGTCCTCTTTAGTAAACCTTTAACAGGGTAACATTGACTAACATTGCCCATTTTAAGGGACTATTTTTCCAATGTGGAGGCAGTGATTTACACAAATAGCAGTCACTGGCTTTTATTTAACACAAGAGCATATTAAGAGAAAAGCAACAGAAAGCAGAGTGTAAAGTCCTACTTGGAGGCTGTATTAAAGCTGACAGTATAGTATAAAAGACTAATCAGTACATAAGAGATTCAAGGTTGCCAGCAATTAATTCTAACAGGAACTGAGCATATTAAGGGGTCTCGGTCAAATCCTAGGAGTTTTGAAAATATTTAACTTAATCTTTGGCTTCCACTGAGAGTTGGCCAGGGTCCAGACCATCATTGTATGGGGAGAATATAAAAATCCCTTGCACTATTTTCTGTAACTTATTAAGCATATGCTAGACACCTATAAGGGAAAAAAAAAAAAAAAAAAAAAAGGGGGGCA
>VZRH01003032.1:172451-212914 GCA_013397555.1 Urocynchramus pylzowi | reverse complement strand
ATGAGGGGCTCAAAGCCCACCCATCCCAGGGCCTGGGGCTGCTGGAGAATCCCTCAGAGCAAATCTGCTTGGAGCTGCCAGGACTGAGAGGCAGAAGTTGTTCTTCTTACTGCAGAGGAAGATTGCAGTTGCAGTGTTTCCCTGGGCTGTACTCCAGGTGCTCTCAGTCCCTGTGTTGCCTGCAAGGCTCAGTCCTTAGCTTCATGCAACTATGATGAGGTGGCAGCCATCCTCATTTCAAGGTCATGCTTTAAGTAGAAATGAAACATATGGCCTAGACCAGATGAAGAAAAAGGTGCAGTGCTATTTCTGCAATAGAGCAGCTCCTTCCAAAGGTCCCAAGATGATATGAAAATTACAAAACAGCTTTTCAGCTCTTCACAGTAATATTGTTTTTTCCTCCATTTAACGGATGGTGAAATAAAGACTACTATTTTAACTTGTATGCTGCAATTGTTCCACGAATAGATAAGACAATTTGGTAAGTAGAAAGAGCAAGAGGTTTTCATGCTGATAATACATTATTATTGACAATTTGATGCTTTTATCAAGTAATGGTAATCAACTTTTACTTGCTTGATAAATTCATAGCCCAGAGTGTTGATTTTATCAAAATTACCTTCGCAGTTAAGGGTGTAATTTTTTCCTGGTAAAATGAAGGATGTTCTCAGTAATTTGTAATTGTCCAATTATTTGGTATAATTTTTTTTATGTTTTAACATGTTTCATGAGTTTCAAGGCAGCTTGAGTGCTCTGCATGGTGTGTCAGCATGGTGAATATGAAGGCACCTGCCAATGTTTTTATTATACACAGTCTTCTTGCTAACTAGGAAAATAAGACCTGAGGTGTTTTCTATTGCTGACCATGAAAAACACATCACATTTTCTCACACGAGAACACAAAACAAACATTACCCAATTCCCCTTCCACTTCAAAAACAATGTTATTTATTAGTGCCTACCAGGGGACAAAATGATGCCCAGTTAAAAGAGTTCTGTGTCACTCAGTGGGGACAGCTGCCACCAAAAATGTGATGACTCTGGGTGCAGTGTTATATCTGGTACCACTGATGCACTGTATACGTATCTATCCAGAAATAAGGACTCTCATTATAAAGAGTGCAACCCCTGGGGAGTCTGTTGCTTCCCCAGGGCAAGAGGAAGAATTTGCTGACAGCATGGGCACTCCCATCAGATCAGCTGCTGGCAAGTTCAGCAGCAGCAGGATGAGAAAGGGACTTGCTTGCTACAGCCAGCTGCAAAGCACAAGGTGACAAGTAAACATCAGCAGCACCAGGAAATCCTCCAACCAAACCTGAGCTGTGAGCTGCAAAGAGGAAACCTTCTTAATTTACTTCTATTTACCAGCTTTGTATACTTAGCAGCTGCTTTCCAGCTTGCCTTTCTCCATTTCTGCCCCAGCTTTTCTTACATTTTTTACCTGAAACAGCAAGGAACATGTCTAAGGGTTTGCAGCTGAACAAGATGAAAACCAAACAGCTGTCTGAAATCCATGTTTTCCTCTGTTCCTATGCTTCCTTGAAAACATTACTACTAATTAAAATATTAGTACTACTACTCCTGTAGTAGGTTATGCTTAAGAAACAATACCCTATAACTGATAATTGTAGCAGATGAACTTTGTCACTTTGAAAAGACTGTCTGGGTCTTAGCAGAGAAGTGAAACACAGATTACACACAGTGTTTTGTACCACCAGGAATCCAGAAGGCCAAAACCCCCTGAGCAGTGAGCAACAAGTGTTGCCTGGCAGTATTACTGATGTTTTTATTCTGAAAGAATACAAGCCAAAGAAAGCACTAGAGGGCACAGTTGCAGGAGAACAAAACCAACCAGATTTGGACTGCAGCGAAACACTTGACACACTGACAAAATTCTTCTCTGATAAATTAATGTAAATCAGACTTGGAAGGAGCATTCTTGTTTCGAAATTGGCGGAAGGACCAGAACAAAATGATAAGTGACAATATAGCAAACTGAGGAGTGTTTGTATAATACAATGGCACAGGGATAGGTGTCAGGAGTTGCTGTATTTAAAACCCTCATCAGTGATTCAGAAGAAGAAACAAGCAGGGAGTAATGAGATTTGATACTTGGGAGGATTAGTTAGAATTGTTGGAAGCTGCAAATTAATGCAAAGCAACAGACACCAAAATCACAGGCACAGAAAAGCAAAAGGCACAAAACATGCGGGTGGAAAGCAAAGTTTAATAAAGAGAAACCTGGGGGAATTACAGGCAAAGTAAACATCCATCCAGCAAGAGGGAACCTAGGAAAGGGTAGGATTGGAAGTTATCTCAGCAGGAGAGCTGACAAGTTATCACAGGCCAGGCTGTACTGTGAAGATGCTTCAATGACGTCTGCGTCGCTCAACAAGGAGCTTCAACACCTCTGGGTCCTGGCACCATACTGGGAATTAACTCCCACCATTGTGCTCAGCTACCCTGCCCTGCACATCTGTGCTGCAGTGGGAATTCAGATGAGAGTAGTGGAAAAGGAGCTAGGTAGCTCAATCTCCATGAAAAGCCTGGAAGTGCTGCAGTTTCACTGCAGGAGAACAGATTGGGAAAGGCACAGCTTCAAAAAGATGGTGGGGAAGCATAACCATCACCAGCATAGGAAGGAGGCATAGGAAAGCAAAAGGCAGCTGAGAACACTAGAACCACATTTTTGTCTGCTGGGCAAGGAAGGTGGGACCCTTTCCAAAGTATTTGGGCCATAGTATACATGGAAATTCCAACATTTCAGAATACAAGAGCAATCTGAGTAAATTGTATTGACAGAGAAAACCTATAAAATCCCCTCAGTGGAGGGACCTGTCTGTTCAAAACTGCAGAGGAGCAGCAAAGGCAGTGAGGATTATTCTATGTCTGGGCAGCAGTGGGATGTGGGTTTCTCTGTCTGTCCTGAGCAGAAAGCAGACTTATCTCAGGGAGGTTGCTGAGCAGCATCCAGGAAGAAAGAGCTCTGGAAGCTGGCAGCTCCCAGCTTGCAGCCTTCCTGTTAAGAGCAGAAGAAAGCAAGTCATTCACAGAATCCCAGAATCCCAGGATGGGTCAGGCTGGAAGGGGCCACAATGGGTCATCTCCCTGCTCCAGCAGGGTCATCCCAGAGCCTGTGGCACAGGTCTGTGTCCAGGTTCTGGAATATCTCCAGTGAGAGAAACTCCACAGTCTCTCTTGCAGTCTGTTCAGGGCTCGGTCACTGCCCAGGGAAGAAGTTTTGCCTCATGTCCAGGTGGAACTTCCTGGGTATCAATTCCTACCCATTCCTCTGGTGCCATTGCTCCCTACAGAGGAGGGCCTGGGCCATGCTCTGAGCCCTCCCTGCACACAGGGACACAGGGATGAGGGCTCCTCTCCAGGCTGAACAGCCACAGCTTCCCCAGCCTTTCCTGGTGAGGGAGATGCTCCAGGCCCTTCCTCACCCCCACAGCCTTTGCTGGCCCTGCTCCAGGAGCTCTGTATCCCTCCTGCCCTGAGGAGCCCAGAGCTGGACACGGCACTCCAGAGGTGCCTCCAGGGCTGGGCAGAAGGGCAGGATCCCCCCTGACCTACTGGCAGTGCCCTTCCAAGTGCACTCCAGGATCCAATTGACCTCCTTGTCCCCAGGACACTGTGCTGGCTCAGGGACAGCTCTTTGTCCCCCAGGAGCTCCAGGTTTGCAGAGCTGTTTGCCAGCAGATCACCCTGGCCTGTGCTGGTGCTTGGGGCTATTCCTGCCCAGATGCAGGACCCTGCATTTCCTTTGTTGAATTTTGGCATGTTCCTGACATCCTTGGCTGGATTTAATGCCAGATGGGCCTTGGCTTTCCTTGTCTCATTTCCACTTACTTTGGCAATCTCTTTGTGTTCATTCCAAGTGGCCTGACCCTGCTTCCATCTTCTGTGTATTTCCTGCTTACTATTGCATAATGACAGGAGTTCCTTGTTCATCTATGCAGGTCTATTGCACCCTTTTCACTCTTCTCCTAGCTTCATTCTGCTTCAACTCTGGTCTGTTCAGTGCAGACACTGTCACACAAACCTTGTCTGCCAGCTGTCTCCTGCAGCCAGCTTCATCTTGTTCCAGGAGTGTTTATCAGGATTAAGTTTTGTCTAGCAGAGGAAAACAGTGCTGGGAATTCATGCATTACTCGAAGCCAAAAAAAATCATAAATAACATTTTAATACGGCTGAGGGACTTCTGGGCAACCCTATTTGTCAGCAGCACTACTGAGGATATGCCAAACATTACCCCAAATCAGAAGGTTTTTGAGCAGCAGTCACACAGATGGCACAATAAGCTATTAAACATAATATGACTCAGCCTTCCCCTCTTCAGGGCAAACAAAAGGTGATCCTTCCCCACCTGTGTTATTTTTCTGGTTAGCTGAAGTGCTAGTGCTCATCTAACAAGAGTTTTTTCCAATATATTAATGACAAAAGCCAATGTAGAAATAACATTGCCCCATTCCAGGATGAGGATGGTCACCTCACAAACAGGAACACAGACAAGGCAGAGGTGTTTAACACATTCTTTACCTCTGTCCTCAACATGGATGATGGTCCACGGGAGTCTCAGTGCTCCGAGCTGGAAGACCACAGCTGCAAGAACAATTAACTCTTAGCTGACCCTTATGTGGGATCTGCTGCTCCAACAGGATCCCTACAGGTTTGTGGAGCCTGATGGGATTTGTCTGAGAATCCTCAGCTGCTGATGTCATCCCAAAGCCTCCCTCAATGATTTTTGAGCAGTCAGGAACTGGAGAGGTCCCAGCTGTCTGGAAGGAGGTGAACATTGTCCTGATTTTCAAGAAGGGCAAGAAGGAAAACCCCAGAAACAACAGGCCTGTTAGTCTCATTTCACTGACTGGTAAAATCATGAAGAAGATTATCTGGGAGGTATTGAAAAATATTTGAAGAATAATGCAGTTATCAGCTGTTGCCAGCATAGCTTTATGAGGGGAAAGTCCTGCATGCTAAACCTGATTACCTTTTACAACAAGATAACCCACATTGTGAATCAAGGGAAGCCAGCTAATGTAATCTTTTTGGATTTCAGTAAAGCTTTCCATACTGTCTTTCCCAGGATCCTTGTGGACAGAATGTCCATCCCACAGCTGGATAAACACATCATGTGATGAGTGAGCAGCTGGCTCATGGGTTGGGAGGAAAGAGTTATAATCAGGTAACGTCAGACTGGTGACCTGTCATTAGTGGGGTTTTGCAGGGCTCCATCTTAGGTTCTCTTCAACATATTCACAAATTACCTGAATGCAGACCTGGAAGGAACACTTAAGTGTGACAACAGCATTAGTCTGGGAGGAGCTGTTGGCTGCCTCAAAAGAAGAGAGGCTCTGCAGAGGCCACCTTGACAAATTAAAGGGCTGGACAATCACCACCTGTGTGAAGTTCCACAAGGGAAGGTGCTGGATTCTGCCCCTGGGATGGTCCTGGGCATCCTGTTTGATGGCCAGCTGGACATCAGCCCTGGAGCCAGGAGGGACATCCCTGTCCTGGAGGCACCAGGCCCAGCATGGCCAGCTGGGCCAGGGAGGGATTGTCCTGCTCTGCTCTGGGCCGGGGTGGCCTCACCTGGAATATTGTGTGCAGTTTTGGGCATGACCATATAAAAATGACATTAAACTGTCAGAGACCAAAGGTTGCCATAAGGACGATGAAGAGCCTGAAGGTGCGGAGTTTCTGAGGACATTGGTTTGATCAGCTGGAGGAGATTGAAGGAAGATCTAACTAGGACTCCAACATCCTTGCAAAGGGCAGGTGCCAGTCTGCTCACTCTCTGACGCCAGTGACAGGACTCCAGGAAATGGCCTGAAGCTGACCTGGGGGAGATTTAGGTTGGATATCAGGAAAGGTTTTTCCCCAGGGGGTGGTTAGGCCCTGGAACAGGTGCCCCAGGGCAGTCATGGCACCAAGACTGACAGAGTTCAGGAAGTGTTTGGATAACACTCTCTTGAACATGGTGTGACTCTTGGGATGTCCTACATGTGAGCAGGGCTTGGACTCAATGATCCTGATGGGCCCCTTCCAACTCAGCATGATTCTATGATTTTATGGTCTTTCTCCTGGCCACCTGTTGGCTGGAAAAAGTTAAAAACCATGAGAGCCACTGGAAGAGGAGGACTCTGCCACTTTGCCACTTTGGTCTCCATTTGCTGTCTACAAAAAAGTGTGAAGCATTGTCACCAAAGGAAAATTAATGCTAATCAAGAGAGCAGTTAGTGCTTACCTTTGTACATTTTCCACTGATTTATCTAGAGATGTACCCATGCTCGTTTGTGTGTCTTATTGGTAATTCTAGAAGACAATGACCATTACCTTCAGTCTGGGTAGCTCTGTTTCAAATCCAACAGCTTTGTCTGTTTTACAGCTTTCTGTAGGGTCCTGAGGATATTTTTTTTCCAGGTTAGCTACTGTCTGGAGTCTGCTTTGGAACCTACAAGAGAACCATCATATGCCCACATGTTATGGGACCTGCAAATCTTGTAAACTATGTCTAGATCCAAGTGACAGAGAAGAGAATTAAATGCATGAGATACTGTTTTGTCATTAATTTCACACCACCAAAAATGCCTGTCATTGAGGATGAAGGCTAAGAGGGTTGAGGGCAGCCTCCATGAAGCAAAATCCTTGTTGTTTTTAAATGTCTAAATCTCAGGAGGCTGTTAATCTTTTTCATAATTTGGTTATTACTGAGGAACAGGAGTACTGCTGATGAAAACAAAGTGCCTGAGCTGATGAGATCCACTTGTGACTCAGGAAAGAAGGAGATGATGGGGCAGGGTGATCTAGACATCAGGTGCAATGCTATGTGCAATGCAGTAAATCAAATCTCTTCCTCTTCCACTCTTACTCCCACACACAGGGAAACTAATTGTATGACTCCACACAGTGCAGATGCAAACACAAGATATTTTGAAGCTGAGCCTTGACTTTGAGCTAACAGAACATTCAACTAGTTCAGTGCATAATCGCAGTTGGAAATCCACGCATGGATATTTTGTTCCAGGGAGGTGCAATATAGGCTGGGTTTTAAAACATATCCAAAGGGGTTTAGCTTCTCAGATGCCACTGAAAGATAAGGAAAATTGGGCTCCTCCTTCCCTCTGCTGCCTTTAAAAGTTTCTGTAAAGACAGACCCTTCCATCAGCAAGAATGATGTGTGGTGGTCATGCTTCTGATAGGTGTCTGTAGTGTTTTTGAACAGTGCAACAAGCTAAACTGAGGAGATTGCCATTAGCTTTTCTGAGAAAAAGTAAACTCTCATCATCTCTAAAGGTAAGTACATGTTGATGACTGCTCCCAAAGATAGATAATGACTTAGGCTCTCAGCTAGTATAAAATTGCAGGGGTGAATACAAAGAACCAAGCTCATTAACACAAACTGCAGAGCTGATGAACCTTGAATAGCTGGAAATGCTGGGCTTTGAATTTTATAATTAGACTTCTGATAGGAAAGAGAGACATGAGAGATCAAGAAAACAATTAATTCTGTCACAAAACAAACTATATCTGACTCATCAGCATGAGCAGCAGAAAGATCTCTAAAATTTGTCTTTGAAGCCAGGGTACTCTAACAGAGCTGTTTGAATAAAGAGAATGGAAAATGCTCAAAATGCACTCCTTCTTGCCTGGCTCTGTTTCCAAACTGCCATCTCTTTCTTTTCAACTGCTGTGGAATAACATCCAAGTCAAATAATTTTCATCTGTTTTCATTTCTCGGGTATGTGAGAGTGTTCAGAGTGAGCATTGCAGAATTACTCAAAATTAATAACAAAGCATCTATATTCTGACTGCTCTGGATGTATCTGTACAGCCTCATAAAATGAAAATAAATTAATTGTGATAATACATTACATATGGTCTAGCTTCTTATAAATGGAGAGCATTATCTGAGCTTCCAAAGAAGAGCAAGGTCACACAGGTGTGAAATACCTGAACATCTGATATGTTTATTAAGGATGTGAAGTTATCCTATGTGGAAGTAAGGTCTTCAAATGTATGATACTTGTTAGGGGCTCTGCAAGTGTTGTTTCCCTAATAAAGATGGTTTTGCATGCATTTCCCAGAGGGAAGGTGATTCACCATGCCAGGTTGAAACCCAGTACACTGCAATGTAAGCAGCTCATGAGACTTGGTGGTACAGTGTATGGAAATCCAGGTGTGACTCACACACTCAATATAGGATTGCGAGGAGGTGTTTCCAGTAATTGGGCAGAACTTTAACATCATATCCCCCCTGTTCCATGCAGAAGTACCATGCAAGAGTAATCCTTTCTGATTCAGCCAAGTGTTCAGGGAGGTACTTGATCCCATACACACACTTAAACAGGACAGGAGACTGACTTAAGCAAGTAAATAGGATTAAGTGTAGGCTTAATGGTTTTGCATCTCACGCAGCCTGTGCTTTAATGACTTGCTAAAGAGAAGAATGCCTTTTGTTTTCTGAATTGATTTTTGTCAAGCCTGGGGGGTTGAGGAAAGAGAACAATCCAATTGCAGAGACAATGTTGGACAGGAATGGGAGATCCCTGCAAATTTTCTGTAGCCACCAGTGGACTGGAGTGCTCCATTGTCTGAACACACAGGCAAGAACTTCAGCCCATCTTTACAAAAGATGGACTCGGCATGGCTCAGCACCATTCCTAGAAGGGGGAAGAGATGAGGGCAACATTAACACTGCCTAACTGTAGACACATAAATTCAGCGCCTGAATGAAGAGTGTCATTCACAATTGCTGTATACATATGGAGACAGGCAGTCTCCTCCATAGTGTGACTCAGAATGACCTCTGGAACCTATAGATGCTCTAGAGGAGGCTAAGTCTATTAATTTTAAAGTAAATACAAATAAATATCCAAGGTATTATGAATACTTCCTCCTGAAAAGCTTCAAATTCAATGCTCAAAGTCTTGAAAGAATTTTGACTGCAATGTTTTTATTAGAGACTCAAGATCCAGTGTTTGTAGAGCCCATTACACACTTCTTGGTTGTGTTACAGCAATGTTTAAGTGTCTAAACTTAAGCTCCCTGCAGAGTTATGGCTATCTTTTGCATTGTAAGAGTAGAGTTATTTTTCTGTAGATCAATTGCAAAAATACTGAATTCTTCGTGAAATTCTTCGTGAAATTCTTTACCCCCAACTGCTAAAGGGACAACCAAACAAGCAAATCTCCCTCCCACTTCTGTCCTACTCCAAAACAACTTGCATATTAATACTACTATGATGGAAAATCCAAGCTGAAATCTAGCTTTAAACTCTGTTTTACCAAATTAGCGCTGCAGCTTCTTCCTTCTTGCTGATCCTGCTAAGAGTTGCTACATTCCAGCATCAAAGAGACTTTACATGGAGTTGTACATGGAGTTGTTACATGTGCACATGTGTGTATTTTTCTACGTAAAAGTGTAAGCAATAAACTGTATTCAGACAGCTTGATGCCTGAAACTCATGGATGAAACAGTGTTTTTAATAACTACTGGTATTTTCGGAAAAGTCTCATCCAAGGATGGTGCACCTCTCTGAAGTGAGGTAATAGAAATACAGTGCAAAAGAGGAGAAGCTCCTAGGTGAGAGTTCTTTCAAAATCCTCAGTTTTTAATATGTCTCATGAACAGTGAATTAGGATGGAAGTAGCTGAGCTCCCTGTTGAACTGTGGAGCCGAACTTTGTCCTGACATCCTGGATGTTTGTGGTGTTCTGCACCCCACCAATGTTGTTCTTGCTATAGGTAATTGATAATTCATGCTGAAGTAAATATTTTTTTATATATTAGAAATAGTAAGCAGCTACACTGGGTGAGATAAACCACAGGAAAAGAAATATCAAGCTAAATTCCAAATATTTACATCCAAACAGGCTGCAGGACTTTGGCCATTGTCACCAGAAGCCTGCAGCTAGGAGGACAAATTAACATGTTATCAGGCTGCTGCAGCACATTCAATGAAGAAGCAGCCATGGGTGGAGGAGTTGTTATTAACATTTGAACACCCAGGGCCAGACTAGAATGTAGTGTAACAGAAACCAGTGAAATGGGTGGANGACAAAGAACTAAGCCTGAGGGCTGAAACAGAGTATAAAACTCTGCTCCAACATGCTGCAGTCGTGAACAGGGTTAGCTTGGTGCGAGAGACACCAGGCTTTTTTTGTTCACCCAGCATCGAACCCGGGCTCGATGCTGTCCTTCGGTCGCTTGGCTATCTGATCTGTAAACAATTGATAATAAATAAGAATTTAAAAAAATTTTTAATTGGCTTGTGAAAGTTTTATTTATAACATTCTGAAGAGGGAAATCAATTCTCTGGGTCTAATGGGGCTGGCATTTGGCTCTACTCTTTGTCCAGCCTTTATGGATCTGTTTCACATTCATGCAGCAGTACAGGCAGAGCTGCATGCCCCTGGTCCTAAGTGCACTTCCTTATCAGAATATATGACACTGCATTATGCTGCATGTTCATGGTTTGGAACACTGGCTGATAATGTAGCTATAGTCAAACAAAATGCTGGATGCAACAGAAACTAAGTCATTTGTTTTAGGGAAAGAATATGACATCAGAAAGAAAGAGATATATGCTTAGCTATTTGATTGGAGGCAGTCAAATAGCTGAAATGATATAAACATTAAGATATATTTTCCTGATAACCTCCCACTTCCATATATCATCTATTTATTTTTCTCTAATATCTTAGTGGGACTTGGAACATATGGGTTTTTTTATTTTTTTTCCCAGTAGGCATTCAGTGCATTGCTGGAAACAAAATTTCTCATTCTTTCTGGTTACGTTATTCTCAAAAACAGCAGTAGGAGAAGAGATATTTTTAATGGGTATTTGTGTAATTAAATAGAAAAATGTTCCCAGAAATTACCTTTATTAGTGCCTAGAGTGGTTGGAGTTTGAACCTTTTCAGTCTGCAGTTAAAAATATTCCATAGCCAATTGACTCAGAGCAAAATACACATTTCTAGAGTTTTCTTTTTCTAAAACACTGCTGTGAATTGAATGGCTCCTCAGAGCTTTGAAAATGGACTTCCTGAAAGGAAATACTTGATCAAACAGAAAGGGTTTAGGCTGTGCAGGTACTCTGTGTTGTATAATAACTTTATTTTTCTCCCTGTAATTTTCTTCTATAATTATTTTCAGAGCTGTACTAACTCAGATGCCAACTTTCCTTAGATTTGTAATGTTTGGAAAACTGCAGTGGCAGAGGCTGGCTTAATGTTGCAGAAGGAGACTCCCAGGGACAGTGCAGTCCCTCCTGTTGCTCTGGTGCACAAGGAGTCAATTGTGACTGTCACCTCCACAGTCCTTTTTTTGTTCTATGAACAAACAAAAGCAGCGATCAGGTGTTTCCCCTTCCCGTGAATGTGCTCTTTTAACGAATTGACCACATCTTCATTTAATCTATGACACTAAGATAATGCAATAAGACATACCAGAGCTAGCATTTTGTTTGTAAGGTCCCCCTTTTCTCTCTTAAATTAGCATTCTATTTACTGAAAACGTTTGTTTTCAGAGTGAAGAGGAGAGGGAGAAGTAAGAAATAGGACAGGACACTTCATTTGAAAACTAAATTAACAAGTTTGGAGTTATAAGGTGTGACTTATCAGAAACTCTGCTTGGAAAACTCAAAGCCAGTGAATGTAGAAAGTTCAAAGGTAGCATTTCAAAAACCAGTCAACTTAAGACAAAAAATACTGTTTAGTGTGGAAGCTAAGTAGTTTACTCTAATTTAGGCTTAGATTTCTCTCTTTTCTTAACGCTACTTCAGAAATCCATTTTCTGTGTGCATTTACCATAAGTATTTCTCATAAGGGAATGTATCCATTGAAATCACATTAGGAGTGTTTTAATTATCCTTAGGGCATCTGACAAAGCAGATTTTATAATTGAGAGGTAGTTGTACACTAGGTACAGTGCACAAGGGTTTAAGGGCTTGTTTCTCTACTGTCTTGAAACGTGAGTAGTGGTGGAGGGAACAACAATTATTTCAGCTGTTTTCATGCAAGGAAGTGAAGACCCAGGAAGTGTTTATTTGACCCCCTGACTCTTTTTGCTTCATTATTTCAATTTAGTGCCTCTGTCACACACATCTGTGTATTAAATAAGCACAATTCTTTTAACTGTCTGAATTACAGACAGTGCTGCTGTCAGTGATGTCCACAGCAAACCTTACTTGGCTGCTGTTGTGAGAAGGAAACAAGTGAGTATTACTGCTGAAGAGATCCCTTGAAAGCCTTAATTTTCAATACATTCCACATTTCTTTCCACCCAATCCCCAAGCCATTATTTTCATTCTAAACTCAATTTCCCATTCCTTTTAAGTCAATAGCTTGACTTTATCTTATTGTTTTCTTTACAAATGTTAAGACCACACACTGAGCTCTGCTAACACATTGTATTATGCTACTAGTAGACAAATTTTAACATCACATCACATACATGTTGCAGTTGCTGTTGTAACATGCCTTTTAAAAAATACGTTTATTGGATGAAATTGTCTCTTTCTCAAGAAAAAATCTGGTTCTTCAATATAATTTATTATGCCTTTTAAAATTCTGTCTGTTCAATAAAATCTTTGCTATATTATAAATACCTGTAACGAAAATATAATTTAAAATTCTGAGAGAAAACTTTTTTTTTTACTTTTACATTTTTCACAAAACTCACACAGGCACCAAGGCAAGACTAACAATAAAAATAATTTACTCCTGTACAAGCTGATCTGGATTGGAAACATTCAAAAGAGAGATTTTAAATTTGTCATCTGTTGAAACTTTGGCTACAGCATAGGAACTGATCTTAAAACAAAGGAGGGTCTTTTGTCTCCCACCCTTTTAACCTGAACATTTCTTTCAAGGCCTGATGGAGTGTTGTTAGTACTTTCCTCACTGTAATATACCTGAATAAGGACTGGCTAAATTTGTTGTTATCTGAGGGAACCAGCCTCTAAGCTTCATTGCACAGGACTAAAAGTGGCCCTTACGTTTCCATATGCGTCTATTCTGAAAATTAAACATTAGTGAAAATAAGTGCTCTCATTCTGTAATAGCAGCAATTAGAAATTTTCATGGTTTGCTTGTTCTTTAGTTATGCATTGCCAGAAAGCTTTTGTGTGGAAAGGGCAGCTAAGGGAAAGCTTTCTGATCTGAACCACTTGCAGGAATTGTTTTTTTTAAATGACTTCTCTTCCTAAGCAAATTTAGTAGAGAGGGAGCGATTCAGTACAAGCGGCATTCAATAGCAGAGATATTATTCAACTGCTGACTAGAATAATATTAAAGAATCCTTAAAACTGGCAAAAAGGCAGGCTAAGCCCAAGATAGGCATGAAGCCACCACAAAGAATGTTTTTTAAATCGTACATTTGGTAAGACAATCTTCAAGATTGTCTTTAGAGAAGTCCTTTTTTCCACAGAAGACTTAATTAGTTACAGTAAATAGGTTTACCTTTAAATGACAGGATTTTGTGTGAAGTTTGAAAAACTTTTATTTGAACTGATGGATTATGAGCAAAATGTAAAATTCCTGTCTTAGAGACACCTGCATAATTTTAAGGAATAGACAGTGAAAAAGAATCTAACCAAATATTTCTAGCATATCTACAAAACACATTTCAATAGTAGGCAAGAGGAAGAAAAGTAAAAAGCAGTCAGCACTTTTTTGAGTTTTCTTTACCACTTCAATGAGATAACTATCCCCTGGGAATCTTAATTTCCTTGTTTTAGATCCCCTAGCTTTTCTGAGCATCCAAAATGGCTTTTTTTTTTTTTTTCAATTATTAGAAGCCAAATAATATATAATTTTGACTCTCATTAAAGAGGTATATATGGAAAACTGCTAATGTTAGGGGGTTGCTCACCCTAGCTGCTTTCTGACAGCCACCTCTGCCTCAACCTTGTCTTCCCACTCCACATTCCATGTTCACCCTTTTCAGGGTATTTTTTTTTTTTTTTTTTTAATCTCAGACAATTTTGCCTTGTCTTCCTCAATATTTTGGGAATTTTACAGTCTTTGGGTAGACTTTCCTGCAACAGCTAACCTTTCTGTTCCACTTGGCCTGGCTATTTGCAGATGTAGGCATCTCAGAAGGCAGCTTTGTACTACTTTGGAGACCTAACTGAGGCTCCACAGGTAGGAGATTAGAGCCCAAAGCTCTATTGACACAGATAGATCAGTACTCCATCAGGTGATTCATAAATGGTGGAAAGAAAGCCAAGTGCTCTGAAATGAGACTCTGTCCTCATTAAACACATACGGCCTAGAAAGACCAGGCTCATAATTCAGGCACTTCACTTGGGTAAGCTCCAAGTCTGCTGGAGAGAATGCCATCCCATGATTTGGGATGCTTCAACGTGGGCTCTTTTTCATCAGTGTGCTTATGTCTGTAGTCTAAATGGTGGATAACTTCATCAGTGTTCACTGATGCCCCAGTCCAACCTCATCCTCCCAGATGTTCCTCTACAGGAGAACAGAAGGGCAAGGGAGCATTGTTTGGAGAAGGGAAAAACACCTATGACAGAAGCAGTACTGGCTGCAAGTATTAAATTGGAATAAATGACAAATATAACAAAGACTGCAATATTCATGACAAATCCATGGATGAGAATATATCCCCATAGCTTTGGCAGTTTGGTTCAAAACTGCTTGGTAATTCAGGTTTTGAATCCTACTGCATGCTTAAGTGAAGAGGGTGGAAGAATAAGTAATGTGAAAATTGTTTAAAATAGAGTATTAGGGTTTTCAGGGGAGTACTATTGCATTTCATGCCTGAGGGGGCAAATCTACTCTGAAGAAAGGTTTTGAAAAAAAGATAATACTAAAAAGTGTAATTTTCCTGTCTTATCCCCTTACACCTGTTTTATCCCTTCCTTGATATTTTGTATTAAATATGAAGCAATCAAAGCAGCAATCACACAACTAGAGCATACACAGACTTAGGAAAAAAAACTACAGGTGGGGAGAATGAATATTTCCAACTCAGTGCCACACCCTACAGTTAATTTCCTTCATTTATGATATCAACCAACGCTTGCAGCAGTCTGTCATCTCTATGCTTGTAAGGTTTGGCATTGTAAAAAAGATCAATGTAGTCACTGTAGAGACTTTCTTCTGAGCCTCTTAACTGGGAGGGCTTGTTCAATTTTTTGAGGGCTTGATAGAAGTGTTCATATGGAATGTTTAACTTCTCACTTGCGGTCTTCTTTGGCAGTTGCTTCTGTTCCATGTGTCTGCTAAAAGCACTTTGCAGTAAATGCAGCATGGCTTCTGATGGGATTTTATCTTCTACTTTGTCACTGCTGCTGCTGGTGTCTTCTGTGGCCTTGGGTTTTTCACTCAGGCTCTCCAGTGTAGTATGGTCCTAGAATACAGATTAGCATGAAAAAAGGTCAGGTGTCAATGAAAGACTGACTGGATTAAGGCTTGGTCTGGTTGATGATCTCCATCTATGTGTGGGAAAATATTATTTTTTCATTCAGGAGCCACTTGGGCATCTAGAAAACAAGCAGAGCATTATCAACCAAAACAAACTTTTGAAAGGCCTACACAGTATAAATATCAAATCCTCCCACAATATAGGCGGTTATAAATTCAGATTCCACATTGGCAGGAGACAACACGTAATTTTATACCAGTATTTGTCCCAGTCTTAAGAGATATTTTTGGTTTGCCACGGGACACATCACTCTAAATGAAGGAAACATGTATGCAGTGGTGATGGCAGCTCTGATTGTGCCTCATACTCATAGGAAAAGGATGGAACCAGAGTTTCCATGAAGCCTTTTCAGTACATGATCTCACCTGAGAAAAAGACAGTGAAGTATGGCTAATGGGTGGTCATAATATGTACCTAGAAGACCTTGGAAGACTAATCCCACGTATAGGTTCACAGAGCAGTTGGTGAGAGGCATGATCTTACTTCAACACTAGTATATGCCTGCAGAGCTTCCTCATTCAATCTAGAACTGTATTTCTTATTGAACAGTCATTTTATCTCCATGTAATTGCTATGTCCACCCATTTTCTCCTACAGCACCTGCTGAATCCACTTTTACTTTCTTCCAATTTGTTTTCTTGCCCATGGCTGCCAGACCGGGGGACATTTATGTAATGGATTTAGAGACCATTATCACACCCACCTTTCATAACCTGTCTGAGGAAGGTTAAACTATCTGTGCTTTATGGATGTCCTAATTACTTAATGGGGAGACAATTTGATGTGATGGGATTATTTTCTGATGCTGTTGACGTAATCAAGCACTATGAAAATGTGCATTACTACCATCCTGTGCATCCTGAAACCCAGGGTCACCCTGCCTTGTTGTATTTTTAGAGCACTGTTATCTGTAGGGTAAACAGGGTTGCTAAAGGTTCTGGCAGCAACATATCCACTGATACAAACCTTTTGAACCAGTGAGTCCCTGACTTTTGTCAAGGCCTTTGTTCCTGAAATTCCTTGCAAACTCACTGGAAACACTCCAGCAGGCAAAGTTCCTTTAGAATGTGACTCTTGTTCTCAAAAGAATTACATAACTTTGGTGTGTCTGTCAGAGGTGTCTTCTTCCCTCCTTCCACCACTCAACTGCATTAGCCACAGACTTCCTCGCTTTAGGAGCTATTTCCTGTTATCATCCTAAATCCCATATATTTTGCAATTTGAAACAGAGGCTAATAAAAATATCAGTTGTTGACATGGGCAAAATTATGATATGCACTCAAAAACAATCAGGAGTTAGATGAAATGAATTCAAAATAAATATGTGTCTTCTTACTAGGCAAAAAAAAAAAAAAATTAAAGGCAAAAAACCCCCACCAAAACCCCAACATTTTCTTATAAACTGAAAAACATGTAAGGAATAAATGTGATTTAACTCTACCTCTACAAGATCCGTAATTTTCTCCACTCCTCTTCTGTCATTCTGCACAGCATTGTAGGATGTATACACACGTGGCTGCTTCATGTGTTCAGGCTGGGTAGCAGTGCCATGCAAAATCAATTTCCAGTTTACAATCCTCCCTTCATTTTGTATTCGTCTGGACTGAAAAACAAGCGTGGCATCAGAATAGGCTCTCAGGACATAAAAGAGCAAAATAGACACTTGAATGCAAAGTACACAGAAGTGACCAAAGCAAATTATCAGGCTTTCAATACCTACCTATAGAGTATGATTCATAAGCACACAAACTCCAGATGTAGTAGAGGCAGAGTATATTAGAATGTGGGATTTAATACAATAGCTTAACCACTCAAAATATTCACTTTCATTCATTTTTATGTAACTTAATTATTAATTCATCATGTAAGCATCAATGGAATTTTGTCATAACAGAGAATGCTAGAAGCTACTGAAGTAGTATTTTGTATTATTAGAACTTGCTCACTAGGCCATTCCTTAGTAATTTCTTTATAAAAGTTACCATTGGAAATGATAATATGGAATACTACTCTTTGTTATTATGTGGTGTATAACAGCAATCTGAAATACAGTGTTGGAAGCAAGCAGCAAATGTTTATTTATAAATTTTGGTGGCAGTAGAAGTAGTAGTGGAAGTAGAAAGTGGAAGACACAAGTAGAGAAGAAACCTACAAGGTGAGGAAAGAGTGTATTATGCCTTGAGGACAAAAATCTTGCTATATTGTAAGTTTCAGGAAGTTCTCACTTGAAATGAGAGCTAATTTGCAAACAAAATGCTCTTCTTAACTTTGTTCCACAAAATTGCATTCAAAGAGCAGGATATCTGTAACCACAGGGCTATCTATAAGCCTGCAGCATTAACACAACACTGCTGATAGTAATATTTGCTCCTCGTGCCTTGTCCATCTGCTCAGCTCTTGGCAATACCCTCCTGTTTACAATTTGAGGCCAATAGGGGCTGAAGGCTCAGTGTCTAACAGGAAGCTTTCAGTTTTTGGCAAGATCTGACCCCTAAGGACAAGCTTATTAACAGACAACTTCAATGAGATGAGTGAGCTTGATCACTCTTTCTTTGAAGGGAATTATTTTTCAGTTGCCTACCAAGCAGCTTAATTCTGGTGTCTTGCTGTTGTAATCCATATCCCCAGGTGGCTTTAGTAAACTGATTTATTTTGTATCTGTAGACTATTTAGCTTTAATCCTTAAACGTTGTTCAGCACTAGATACTCTCAGCAAGAAATTAGGGAAATGTATACATCAGAATAGATCGCTGAGATCCCCCCAAAAATCATTAATTCAAAAGGTTGTCAGTTAATGAAAGCTGTGTACATGGACCAAGAGAAAACTAGATTCATACAGTGTTCTTTTCTGAAAAAAAGAATTTCCAGTTAACCATATGTTAATTTTATTTCATATTTCAATCCAAGAACCACAGAAAACTTTATCAAGTGATTAATTTTGCTGACATGCGTCTGAAAAAAACAGGCATGAAATTTTTTTGACAGGTACCGGCCAGTGAAACAACAATGGTGCTTTGCAAGTAGGTAAAGAACAAGAAAATGTCAACCTACCTTCTTTCTTTAATCCTTAACCCAGCTGGATATCTTAAATAAACCCTCATTTAGCTTGCTTAATGAGCAGGCTCATTACTCAACATGCTTTGTAGTGATGAGTAATCATTTATTCTGTTTTAGCTTCCAAATACAGCTAGTTAACATGCAGGCATACTCACCATATCAGTAATTCTTAAAATCCAAGTGCCTGCTGGATTTTCCCCCCATGTGTGGACAGACATGAAGTCCCAGTTCTTGAAGCCATTGGGAGATTTGTCTCTCTCTCTCTCAGCCAGTAAGACAGTGCTGGTCCCTGTGTGGGTGCAAGATCAACACTCTGACTGTCCATGCACTGCCTGTTCCTACTTTTCATATTTGTCAGCTTGCACATTGCCTAGAGTAGAGGTGACCTGGAAAATACACTGTTCAGCAGTGCCTCCTTTAGCAGTGGCTCCTGTAATTATTTTTACAGCAGTGCTTAGGAGTGCACAAGCTGTTAGGTCGCACCGAGAAGGTACATCTTGTTCAGTGTTCTATCTCTGGCACGAAAAGGTAGTAAATGCACATAAAAGAAGCATAAGGAGAAGATGTCAGGCACAACCAGTCTTTCCCACTGATGAGCTGTTCAAGAAACTTCTGAAATGGAAGTTTTGAAGGTAAAACTCATGCAGTATTATGAAACCACAGTCTTATCATGAGTTCATCACTGGTTCAGTTTTGTTTTTTTTTTTTAGTGAGTGGATGTATACTGTCACAGGTCCTTCAAAAGGGTGAAAAAATGAATTTGCATTGTTATTATTACAAAAATGCTGCAGCTCACAAAGCATTTCTGCAGCAAAAGTGGTTTTACTGCACAGGAGGACATTTGTTTGGCTTGTTTACATATAAGGAAAAAAGCAAGGGAGCAATGTTTACATAATAAGGAGCAGTGAAGCCCCAAGGAGCCTTGTCACAATTTATAAATATATTTAAAGGTAGCACCATAAATATAGAAAAGGAATGACATACATTTGCTACTAATGCATTGCAGGAAACTAGAAAAGCAGCAAGAAACAATGGAAAAACAATTTAACCATGAAAGCAGAATGATAGTGCAGTGGAGGCAGCAGTACTTGGTGATTGCTACCTAGAAACAGAAAAATTAGATCAGCCTGATATTTAAATTCATATGTGAAAGCTTGCCTTTTTTTTTTCCTTTTAATACCAGTTGATCTAATAGACTTTACTTTTAATGTTTATAATATTTTTTCTCTTTTTTTCTTTTTTTTTTTTTTATTTTTTGTCTTATTATGTTGTTTCAGGACATTGCCAAGACAGCTTGCCATATTCTAGCTCATTTAGTGCAGTTGTACTAAGGTACCTAACAGAAACACTTTGGTTTTTTAAATACACCAATGGGGAGATGCATGAAATGAAACCTAAGGAATCACATATCCTCAGTTTTCCATTAGTCTGCTAAATCACAGGAAGTCTGATAGGAATTATTGATCTATAATCTGTTGTCTGCCAGGAGCCCTGAGGTTTCATAGGTCCAGTTGTCTCTATGAAAATGTTCTGTGCCTTCATTTTCTGAAGTATGATTTTCAAACTTCTTTCCACAAAAAGAACAGGTGAAGGTTGAAAAGAGGTCTCTACAGCTCCCTGGATGCTTTATCCTCACTGGATTTGTCCAATGTTATATTTAGTGCTCTTTAACCACTAAACCCACATTTTTTTCATGAAGTAAATGTTACACACTACAGCAACACAAACAAAATGGTTTTTTGCCTCCCATTACCTGATGGAGAAACCAGAGTGACATGGAGATCACCTCTACGGGAATACTCAATCGTTGCCTCAAGCTGCACGTGCTCCAGAGATGCAATGGAGTTCTCTTGACCCTCGCAGGCTTTTGTGGGAATTTCAATAATGACTTCTTCATTTGCTCTTAATAATCTGTCAAAATTGAAGGAGTTTTTTGATTACCCACAGGAACCCTTGATTCTGGGTCACGAATGACACGTTTCAGAATTATGAAAAAGGAAGAGTCAATGCCAGCTCGATAAAAAAAGGTAATGTCTGCTGTTCATGCTCTGCACAGAGATTCTGTATAGCTTCCTGCTGCACAGTTTCCATTACTTCCAAATAGAATGAGAATCTAAATCTCCACATAAATAATTCTAACCTCAGTATCACGGGATCTTTGTTTTCATAATATAACATAAAGGACTGCAATAAAAATACATAAAGAGCAAGTGTGGCATACATCAGTAGTGGATCAACATTCTGTGAAACAGACAGAGTCCATAAAAACAATTTGATAGTAAAATAGCAGAAATAATAACATCACCAAGCAGTGACTCTCCAAAGCACTGCAATATATTTCTGCAGACAGACTTTGTTGCATTCACATGGCATAATTTCAGCCTTTGAAATAGATAATTTTTTTCTGGATAAAAATCTGTATGCAAACATGTAGAGATAAAAAGAGTCTCGATATCCATATTGATTAACCAGCTCCGTGACTAATGATAATTAATCTGTCTGTTCAGGCTTACTGTGCTGTTCGCGTGGCTCATAAGGCTTTCCAGTGAGCCTTTGACACACTTGTGTTTCATGAGAGAAATGCTACAGATATCACTAAAGCTCAATATATCACCCTGATTTCAACATATACAAGCCTGTCACAGGAAAATAATTGCTAAGACCCATTACAGACACTTTTATTTTTAAAAAAATCTTTGTAAGACATCAGTATCTTTTTATCTGTCTTCTGATAGTTGTCTAAAGTTCACAGCCTTCCTGATTGGGCTCAGCCTCACAGTATCATATCATTCTTTCATACACTGTCTGCACAAGCAGACATAATAATCCTAGTCTTTGTTAAGGCTTCATGCTAGTAATTCCCATCAGTCTTTCACTAAAAAAACAAACCAAGAAGCAATGTAGCTTGGCTGCTTGTGGGGAATACAGTCTGGCAAAACTAAATGAATCAAAAGGAGTCCCTTATTCTTGTTCAGAGCAATCTGTGAAGAACATGATCCTTCAGGCTTTATTACAATAGACACCACCTTGGTAACTCATAATGCAAATCCTTACCTGGGTTCAAAGCTCTTGTCTTTGACAATGCACTCTCTCTTTTCTGGTACACTTTTCCACCTCTTGGGATCAGCTAAATCTACCAAGGCATTGGCGTTGAGTAACCCAAACCCAAATCGGCTGTTGACCATCAGTCCTGCTCCATTTTTTTTCCATCCTGGATTTCCAGCCAGTGGATCATATTCTGAGGTCCATACTACCAAGTGCTGCATATCCCTCCATGTTAGATCTGGGCTGTTTGGAAAATGCTCCTGGTTAGTTGTTTCAGGGCTACCAATCATTTTTCTCTCAATTATTAGACTGAAACAGAACCTGATTTGAATGCATATGGCATCCCACTGTTTTATAACACACAGCATGTTGCACTTATCCTCACAGTACTTCTCTGGGCAGACAAGATTTCTGTGTCCATGAAGAACAGGTATCTAGCAAGAGTAGAGTCCAATCCTCAGAAAAATTCAGGCATTTAAAGTTAGCTAGCAATACTAGAATTTCCCTGCCATTTTTTAGGACCTGGACTTTGAAAATTGGGTATTTGATTCCATCTGTGACTCACTCTACTCTTCAAAATATCTAATTTTTAATATCTAATATGTAATATAGTGTTATGTCACCAAAGGGGTGTGCAGTAGAAAATGGAGCTGAATCTACATGATACAAGCATGAAACCTATGCTCTACTGCCTAAAGTGTTTTCTGTGAAAAAAGTCATTGTCCTGTCCTTTCTTAGCTTCCCCAAGGCCTAAATTCTGACTACCTTCTCTACAGGATCCAAAGCTGTCTGCTGCCTGCCTACTCTGACAGACAAGCTTGGCACTTTCTCTTTTATGCCTCATCACTGGCAGAAATTCTTCTGTAAATTGGCTGAGGCTTAGCTTGAACTCCTGCAGCCTATTGTCTCCAAATCACGTTCTCCTGAATCCAGGTGCACCCTCTCTCTTAGGTGCATCTGACCAGAAATCAGAAAATGCTGTTGCCAACACACAAAATATTCCCCACTCATCATGATTTATTCACATTGGTTCTGTTTTTTCAGGAAGGTGTTGGGACAAGTAGCTGCTTATTTTTAGTCATCAGCCTGAGCAAGTCTAACTGACAAGAAGTGGAGCTGCAGTTGGAGGCAGTGCCTCTTAAAACAGGCATTTTGGGTAAGGCGGTTGGGGTGGTTGAGAGAAAGAAGTTTCAAAGGTCATGGTGTGACATCTTACTTTGCTTCCAGAGCCAGAGCAAAAATTCCTGCTGCCAGAGGTGCTGATGCAGAGGTCCCTGTGTGAGTTTCTGTACATTCATTGTGAAGATCAACACTTGTCTGACAGAAAATTTAAAAAAAAAAAAAAAAAAAAGCAGCATAATTAAACAGTTGTAAATACTGTCATATCCATACTCACAAACGTAACTATGTGTCCCTTACTTGGTGCGTATTAATACACTCCTCACCAGCAAAAAAAGTGATGAGTGTTTAAATCTGTTCATATTTCAATCCACTCTTTTTACTTCAACTATAATTTTAGTATCAAAACGCTTTTTGTTGGAACAAAATACTCCCACTCTGAATATCTTATTTTAGTCTAAAGGTTTCACAATAAGTGTTTCAGGCTCACTGGTGATTCATGAAAACAGATCATTGTGTTGGGCCTAGAACATTCAAAATTACTGCTTACTAGGAAATTACTCATAGGATTAGCATTGGTGTTCTGCTCCCTCTTCAGCAGGAGAACTATAATTTGTAATGAATAAACACCAAACTCATCAGCCCATTTATCTAAATCTCGACTAGAAAGAGAAGCCACTTAGTAAGGACCGATCTCCAGGCTAACTTGGAATGACGCTGTTTTAATCCCCATCAGAGCAGTGTATTGTAAAATTAGCATCTACCAGGGCTGGACAGAAATTACAGGAATTTCAGCATTATTGTGCCACAGCAATTCTCTACAGCAAAATTAAGGAAGGCACACTGACTGGTATGCCTGCTTGCTGAGTTTGGAAGGTTTGGAGACACTGTTGTTGCTGTGTCTTGTCTTAAAAAATGTAATAGCAAGGTATAACAGTGGCCCTGTCATCACAAGTTTTCTTTTTACTCTGAATCTCTCTTCATTTCCCCTTTGCAAAGAATAGGGCCATATCAAACCATGAAGAGACTGCTTTCACACACAAACAGTGCTCACAAACCACAGACAAATTCAGCATTTAACTGCATCGACAAAATGATTTTGTTTAACCATTGCTTTAAGGTAGACAAATAGAGGAATACAATCACTTTTTGGATTACAAATCCCTTAAAGTTTCCAGACAAAAGCACTAAGGACATAGCACAAAGCAGGCACTTGAAGCAAACATTTTACAGGTTTTGTTTATTATTTGCATATATCATACCTTTTTATTTGTTCTGAAACTGGTAAAAGCAACTTACAATTCTTTGGTCAGTATAATCCCCGCTGCTGTATGCTGTGGCCAGAGTTGAAGAGCATTTCTCTGCATACCAGGGAGAAAGCCCTTGCTGAGAAGCACTGCTAATGGAGATGGTATAGATGCTATCAGTGTAACCATCACAGTCACAGTTGTCACCCTGACGACCTCCGTTCCCTGAAGCCCACACGAAAATGGAGCCTTTCCCATTTCGGCCCTATGGGAAAAAAAAAAAAAGGGAAATGAACTGTTATCAGAGATTTCAGAACTCACAATGTATCCTTAAAAATTCCTTTTCCCAAAAAGCCTAATACAGCAAACATAGAAGAGGAACAATTTCCATAAGTACTGTAGAAGACAGAATAAACCAGATAGAATAAACCAGCTGTTTGCGATATTCCACTGCTCACCCTGTAGCACAACTCTTAATCTAACTGGCCTAGGTTTAGTGTTCCTGATACAGCAGCTTTCCTCAGGTTTTCAAGTTGAAAACAGAGTCTGTGTTCAATGAATAAATTTTTCCACATGCTGCAGTTTGATCATCACCATTTCTAGAAAAAAATGCCTTAAAAAAAAAAAAAAATTGGCAAGTTTGTCAGGGGTTATTTAATTTTCCTTTCCTGTACTCACAGAGGTATGGGTTAGGAGTATGAGTGATGGACACACTGAAAACCCTCCCTTTTCTCACAGATCCATGGGTCAGCATCACCAGCCTCCAGGCATAACCATGTAAAACATCACAGCTATCACAGAGGAAACATGTATCACTATGCAGTCTTAAGCTCTACTCGTTCTTCAGAGGAAAAAAATATGTTTCATGTGACAAGCAAAATTTCATGTGCTGTTCATTATTAATATACACACATTTAATATTCCACAGCAGTTGGAATTCAATTTTTTTTTAATCATTGCACTCTGGTGAGATTTATGAAGTTATTTATGCAAGTGATAAGACATTTGCAGCATGTAAAGCATTAAGAGCAAAGAGAAATAAGATGTACTCTGTGATACAAGTTTTAAATTTGGAAAGACAAGCCACATCAACTACAGAAAATGATGTAGTATCTTTGAAAACAAAGGCTGAAGTTCGGAAAAACACTGGTGTATCCCAGCACCTGCTTTTGTTTCTCTAAGAGTCATGGTAACTTGGTTCTTGGTTAAACCTTTCCTTGGTTCTTCAGGTTAAACCTGTGCTCAGGTGCTGCACCAGAGCAGCAGTGAAGGATCCAGGAATTAGAGCAGTTGTCAATCCCAGCACTGGCTGACTTTAAGCAGAATGGAAACAAGACAGACCTTTGCAAAAGGAATCCTTGAATCCTGAGAGATAAACGGGTGAATTTGTTCCCCATTAGAAATAAAAGAAGCTGCAAAAAAGGATACATTCTCCACGAAAGAACCTGCTTTTTCAGAGTAATATTAATATTAATTGTAATTAATATTTGTTGCCTAATTTTCATCTTTAATTGTCCCTCTGCTCTTGCTACCTATCTATGGGCACATAACCTGCTACAAGCTCTCTCCTCTGTCTCCATTATTCCCTCAGAGTATCTTTGTCAGCTGTCAGCATTTAAATTGTTCTTTCCTTTTCTCCTTCTGCCTACTGATGTTAATTGCCCTTTGTCCAAAATTTTCTGTTTGCTTGTCCTTCGAGCTATTTCTCTCTTCTCCCCTCTATGATTAAGTCTTCCTCTCTTTATTAGTACCTGTCCATCTTTAGATATCTTTTTACCTTACTGGCAAGAGCTAGAATAGTTTACTAATAAATTCATGGCTCTCAGTTTGCACCCTATTTATCATCCAACAGATCCAAAGACTGTAACATGAAAAAAGAAACCATAAACATACTGCTCTCAGTACTCCTCATCATGCATTTGTACTGTTTTCATTTTAATTGGATCATGACATGCACCAATTTATAAATTAATGCAATTAGCACAATACAAGCTCATCCACAGGGTGCTAAAATGCATCACTATTTCACATAGCAAAATATTCATGAAGCAGGAATTTTCTATTAAATTTTATGTGCTTTCAGTGCAGAAATCCAATTACTATTCAGTGTAAAACAAGCAGCAGAGAAGGGTGGGTGTAGGGTGGGACCAAGGCAGCAAAATTAAGGATGTAAAAAAAAAAAGCTTATCCATGGAGATTAGCAGCTAAAAACCAGTTTAGAAAGCCCTAATAGTGTTTTCTCACAAGTTCTTTCTGTCTGGAAATTTCTCTCACCTGTACGATTAAAATACATTGTGTCCATTCAAATCTATTTGAGCAAAGACAGCACAAACCATTTTCATCTTTTCTCTGGTATCAACCATTTTAAAACTCTCTTCTCTGCCAAATTTTTTTGCTTTATTTTCCCCTGAATTATCATACCTGGTTTATCCCATATTCAAAAGCCTTCTGTGCCAGTCTCCCAGGTCCCTCCACAGTTTTGCCATCATCATTAGGGCCCCAGCTTGCACTGTAAATATCCACATGTTCTGGATTGAAACCAATTGAACTGGCCTCAATAGCATCGGTGACTATTCCATCCAGCATTCGTATACCTTCACAGGAAAAAAAAAAAAAAAAAAAAGAAGCAGGCTGGATTTACTGTCTGTTCCCTCCTCCTTGTCTTAGTTAACTGGTTTTAGTGTTTCCAGTAAAATTAAGCCATAAGTACTGCAACCACAGCTGACTGCTGGTCACATAAAAAGCATTGAAGACAGCTCCTGTCAGTGTAACAGTACAGTTAGACTTTATTTGCAAAGCTCAGTGTTTCTCTACAAAAACAAACAAACAAACAAAAAAACCCAAAAAACCTTGAATTCTTCTTATCCTCCTATTTATTCTTTTCTCTCCTTCTACAGAGACCAAAGAAGATGTCTTGCTTGCTGTTTCTTTTTTTTTTCTATTGCATTCTCTTTCTTCCTCCTTCTTCTCTCTTAGATCTGCAACAAAGACTTCTCCAACTGCTAAAATGCCACTGAAATTAAATAGGTTTTACCAACATTACTTTTATCTGTAAGAGTTCTAAGAGTTTTAGTTCAAAGACGTAGTTCTGAATGTTCTGACCAAAGCACTTGTCCCTAACAGTCATTAAAGATTTGCTGTCTCTGTGACACTGCAGTTTCACCAGCTCCTCAATCTCCACCATAGAAAAAAAATCTCACTGTTTTTCTACTGCCACGGTTTTTCTACTGTGAGCAATCCAGAGATACCTAGTCATTAACAATTTATTAGGATCTAATCTCCTTCAGAGCAAGCCTGAACTCAGTGGTACTTAAAATTCAGGTGCAGGCAGTGGTTCATCTGCGCTGGATCCTTTGCTGTGCAAAGCCACAGCTCTGCAGTGGGACTGCTACCACTGTCCAATGCTGGAAGACAGCAGAAAAAGCAGAAATCTGGCAAAATTCCCACTGTGGCATGGCTCTTACAGCAACAGCTGCAATATAAGAGTCACCTCAGTCAGGATTCAGCCTGTGTTTACAAGCAATAAAAATGTCTGGGCTCCCTTGGATTTGGCAGGTTAGTACTACAGCAGCTGCACCATTGCTGGCAATTGGTGAATTATGACTACTCATTTTCTAGTATTTTCCACAAAACAGGGGATTTTGCCAAAGCACAGCAGGCAAAATGTAGTCATTCTATTAAAAAAAAAACCCCAAAACTACACAAAAATACCCAATAACGAAAAACCTCCAACCTTACCCTTGCAACTCAGTGTCATGTTCTTTTTTTTTATGCTATCAAGCAGGGAAAAAAAAAGACTGCAAGCATAATTCTTTTCCCAAATGGCTGACCTCTTAATATTCCTAATACCTCCGAGATAAAGCTAGCTTTATTATTTCATATTCATTAGTGCTAAAATCAGACAAAGGAGTTAATCCGCTCTACCACAGCTGCTCTACTATCACTCACAAAGCTGGGAAAAGCACCGAGCTATATCCTGTGCCTCAGGTACTAAAAACACCACTTACCCAGGATTGTCTTAAACTGAGAATGGTTTGATTACTCTTTTTTTCTGTTAGTTGAGAATTTCCAGATTCTTTCATCCCAGCAAATATTTGCCTGTGTGAAAGCGACTGCAAGCCCCAGGTGAGAGCTTGCAATACATAATGAGATAGTGGGAAGGTGAGAAGTAATGTGCTCATACTTCCCACAGAAAAAGACAAAGACAAGTCTGCAGATAAATAATGTAATAAGTGGAAAACAAAACATAACAAAAAAAACCCCCAAGAACAATGACTCCACACTGATGAAAACAGCTCAAGGAAGAAATCACTGCCTTGCCTTCCTGATCGTCAGAAATCCTGATTGCTAAAGTCAGGGATTTGATGACTGCAGTGATATTCCCGTAAGCAGATTCCAATTATGTCCTCTTGCATAAACTCTTTTCTATTCTTGCTCTCATCATCAGTCCCACAAAATCAAAAGCAGGCAAAGCCCAAGGTAATTTCAGACACACATGTATGTATCTGCCTGGCAGAAGGGCTATTTTTAGTCACTGTGCACAAACTCTCAGCCCAGTCCTTTGTAAAATGGAGCTTCTTAATAATTTAATTTCCATGGCAGCACCATGGAAATATCATAACACAGTGGTACGGTCAGGTATGCAAGTAAATACGCATACCCTGATTTATACCAGAGGTGATCGATACACATTTCTCAGCTCTACAAAGACCAAGAGGTGAATGTTAAAGGTGTCACTTGAAGACTGGCATTAACGGTATTTTTTCTTCACACAGTGCACGGAGAAGCCCATGGTACTTATAGCTACAAAGCACTGGAGAGGCTAGTCAATGTTGCAGAATAGGGCTGGGCATTGATGTGGCTGGAGAGAACATTCAGGGTTGTTAAACTCAGTACTTTCAAAGAAAACAAACAACAAAAAAATCAACTGAATGTTTTGTTTTACCCCTCAAGGCAAAGTTAAACCAACCTGTGATGATGAAGGTTGGAGAACAAGGTATTCCACATTGTTAGGGTTTGTTTCCTTAAAGCAGATATTGCTGACTATCAAAGAGAAGGCACTGGCTGTGGACCATTGGATTTGTCCAATATGGCAACTGCTACAAGCAAACAGCCGCTTAAGGAAGTCATCCTGAACTAATGTTGAGTAGAACTGTGCAATGTGTCATTTCATGGATTAAAAAGGGAGGAAAAAAAAAAAAGGAGAAAAACAACCTCTGGAGAAATGAATCCCACAGAGCTTGGAGAGTCAAAAAAGCTTCCAGCTTTTAGCCACTCCAAATTTATCTGAATCTTTTGAAGACTTCTCTTGTCTTCCACTGCTCTTTGAACATATTTTTCCTACACCCCTGTCTGGGTGTTAATCAGTCTGCTCACATCTAACAGCTTACAATTTCTTTCAACTTTTCCATTCTTCCTCCTCCCCACCCAAGTATATGCTACTTTCTGGGTAATGTGGATTGCTGGACTGCTTTTCCTGCTGTTATTTCCCTTTTCTAGATAAATCATCCCGCACAGATCTGTAGTTTGCATTTGCAAATGAGCACAGATCATATGCAAATAGTTGTGGAAGAACCTCCTCTGTAGATGCAATAGCCTTAAAATATGGGCACAGTGGGAGTTCAGACATCTTTGCAGCTTCATCCATTTTGCCTTTGAAAATCTGACATCTTCATATTATGAGTGAGATATAAACAGATCATGACAGCATAATGCATTATGGCAGTGGCAAACTGCAAAGCTGACATCCTTGACAGCTCAGTGGAGTAACTGGGAGCCGACAAAATACAATGCTGAAATGGTGGGAACGACAGTTATGGGTGTCAATTGCCACTCATCATCCCATCGTTTAAAAGGAAAAAGAGGGAATAATGGAAAAAGTAGGACTGTACAAATAACTTCCTCTGAGCTAAATAACTGTTTGCAACTGATACTTGCATCATGATTATTTCATAAACAACTAACAGATTGAGTCACTGATTAAAAAACAAAAGTACTATATTGATTGATGGGCAAGAAAGACTACTTGTTTTCAAATTTAACTTGTGGTGACAGTAGGGAAGGAAGGTGTTGAAACAAAAAGGACAGCAGTTTGCATGACTTGACTGACATGACCTTTTGATTGTGGTTGTGTAAATGGAAACAATATACTGCAAATATTGAAGGTTATAATTTTGTGTACTGCTACTTTCACTCTACTCAATCCCTCTCCTTCCCTGGATAAACAATAATAAGTAATTAGTCCTTCATGCTTTAAAATATACTGTCTTAACTTCAGGTAAGTTATAAGTTGTTGCTATTATTGTTGTTGTTAATATTATTAATTGTTGTTAATATTCTTCACATTATGATTACTAGTTTTATTACTATTATTGTTATCATCATCATCCCCACCTATACTATTGCTAGGATTAGATATTCTACTTATTTATTTATTCATTACCAAATTCCAGACACCATTAAAGAAATCCTGTCATGTACAGGTGTCACTGAGCACTGTTGCTAGACAGGATTTTGAAGCTTATAACACTGCAAGATAAATGTTTTCCAAGAATGACCAATTATTCATATTTTAGATTAATGGTATCTGACAACACTCAGCATATGTCTTATTTCCATTCATATTAGGCATCTAATTATTTTTGTTTCCTTACCTCCAACCCTGGAGTTGTAGGCTACTCCAACTCCACATTTTCTGTTGTTGGCTTGCATGGCAATTTCTCCTGCACACCGTGTCCCATGCCTAAATAAATACAGAAAGAATAAAGAACACATCATAACAGCTTTGTTGTATTGTACAGGAAGGCTTGTCAAGGACCTTGATTTGTTCAAATACTTCCTTTCAATTAATGCAATCTAGTTATTGAAGAGCTTTTGAATTGTATCTACATGATACAAAAATACTTACTTCTCCTAAGATTCATTAAATATAATTTTACTTACTTAATGCTCAAAGAAACATTTTCATGAGATGATAAATGCTTTCTTTAATCTCACTGCAGATATCAGTGTTTTAATAGAGTGAAAAAGTGGCATAAAATTATGGGGCTAAGAAGCTGTCTTCAGATGGAAACATGATGCAAATACTTTTTAATCACACATTTGGATAATTATTTTCTAAATGACTGCATTTATTTAGGATGTCATAAAGTGAGCCTTTGAAGTATCCCCATTGCTAATTTTTTTCTTGTAACAAACTATTTTCTATACAATTCATTTTTTCCCCCATGGGTTATTCTAATTCCACAATACAGAAAGGCTTCCTACAAGTCTCAAGGAAAGAGCATTGTATTATGTAATGCTACAGATTGTTATTCAATGACACGCTTCAATGCTTCTGGGCTGAATTCCATTTACTTATTAATAAAGATTAGAGATAATACAGGTAGATTTAAGAGATAATGACATCATAACAAGAGGATAATGGCTTCTTACTCTAAAATAACACTGCAACAAAGTAGAAATGCCATTTTTCAAATGTCTTATTCATGGGTATACTATCCTCAGACTGATCTTTCTTTTTTTCCCTCATAAAATGATTTATGTTGTGAATGCTACTGTGTTGTCTGATAGGAAACAGGGAACCAATGCATCAGTTTCTTGCTATCTGTACTGAGTAGTGACATTCTAATTTGTTTAAGAAATTGACTATTTTGTGTACCAGCTTCTAGGAAGGTCCCTCTTGTTCTCTTTCTTATGAACAAAATCTACAACTGGATTATGGTGGACGTGCCCAGGTCTGACAGACCCATCAAGAGACTTTTTTTTTTTTTTTAATTCCCAGTGCAAAGCAGAAAATTGAAGTAAAAATATACTTTGGTTGCTATCATTCTAGAAACACACAAAGACACAAGAATAGATTATTCCCTTCACCTTGCAGAAATACCTCAGCACCTTATACGTGACATGAAGAAATTCAGAACACTATGAGGAGATTACAATTATGAAGTTCTTCATCTGGGAATTTTATCCCAGTGTTTATATCAATGTTATGTGAGAATGCTCCTGCAAACTGGAACACAGGAACACAGGAGGATCCTTCTGAACATCCAATAGCAATTCTTCACATTGAGGGCAACAGAGCACTGCCATAGGTTACCCAGGGAGGTTGTGGCCTCTCCCTCTTTGGAAGTGTTCAAAAGCCATTCTGATCATCCTGGGCAACAGGCTCTAGAGCTCCCTGCTTGAGCAGATGACCTCCAGAAGTCCCTTAGAAACTCAGGCATGCAGCGACTCTGTTACACAAATTCTTCCTCTTGTAAAATAATTGCCACAGGACACCTACACAGAAATTTCTCCACTTGTATCTTCTAAGACACAAACTAACACTGTAATGTTTTGTTCTCTTCAGACAGCTGTGAAGCTACTCACTTGTTTTCATTTGTTGGGTCATATCTAGGGAAGGGATCATGATCATTGTCGTTGAAATCGTAACTTGCCTTTGGGTCCTACATGCAAAAAAAGAAAAGCAGAAATAATTCAGACAACTAGAAAAGGCATTTCAAAATTGCTAACAAAATGGGTTCTAGAGTCTGTAATTATTTACTTGATGTACCTCATATTGGCAGCAATTAAGCTGGTAGAATTTGAAGGCCATTAACAATTCTATAACTATTTCATGGAACTTTAATAATTTAGCATTAAACTACTACATACAAATGTGTCTGGGAACTAAATCTACTGAAGGAAAAATAAAACAAAAAAATATCCGCCTCACTACCATTGCTAAGTGACATTCAGCTTCCTGTGACACAGACCAGGTCCCAGTCATGCCTAAGGGAAGTGTTTCAGTCTCTGTACTGCAAGAGCTGATTTACAGAACAGACCATGAGCTGGGGAAGAGTGTCTGTTTATCAAATTTGCAACTGGTTAATCTATTCCATAGCATTCTGATGCTCAAACTTACATAGTTAGCATAGATGTCAGTGTGATTCCACTCCAATCCATCATCTAGGACTGTGATGACAACTCCCTTGCCTGTGAATCCTTTCTGCCACACAGGAATAACATGGAGATCCAGTTTGGGCAGGGATGGAGTAATTCTTGTATCTTGCTGTGGGACAGAAGGGATTGAAATATATCAATGTTTTATCCATTTTTACCAAACAGGTCCAAAGTGGTATTCTAAAGATGCTGTAAACAATCTCAGAACTTGTGTATTTTGCTCAAATTTTGCAAATACAAAACAAAAATTAATTTCATCAAATACTTGTGGGACTGAAAGATTTACCCCACTGCTTGAATATCCCTGAAGACCACTTCTGAACAAAAAACATCTTGTATTTCTGGTAAGTAGGCATCATAAACTGAAAGAAGAGGTGGGGATGCTCTGATGGACCTTGGAACACTGGGTTAATAATCAGACCTGCTAATGTTTGTTCTTTCAATTTGATGAGGAGCCAAGACAGTGCCCGCAGTGCAGTGAGCTGGATTTCCTCCAAGTGTATTTTCTCCTTGGACATTAAAGTTAGCCAGAGCAAAATAATGGGTAAAACAATTAAGGTAGTCATCTGGTTGGGAACAATTTTCTCTTTACTACCCTCATTGCTGTTCTTGTGGTAAATCAGCTGGAAGTATGAATCATGTATAGCCTTCTCTTCCGCAGCAAGTTTTTTGAAGAGTATCTCCTAAATGGGTCATTTTCCCCCTCTAATACTGAAGGAGCAGTACATACATCTAATTTAGAAAACATGCTTAGAGCCCCCATAAAAGCAGAGATGTAAAAAGAAGCACTTTCTTTCTGTTTCTCTGTGCACAATTACGTTAGCTGATGGCAGGTTTTCTGTATGTCTTTGTTTCCAAAGAAATACTGCATAAAATACAAGGCTTAGGAAAAGAAATTTGTTATGGGGATGAAATTTCTTTCATATTTTGCTGTCTGTATCTGACTGCTCCCATTAAGGAAATTATTTGAGATTTTAAGCTTTGTTCTCTTGAATCCATCAAATAATTTTTTTTCCTGATGATGTGTGAAGGTACACAGGATAGAGCTAAAATTGTTGCCATCAAATCATAAAAATAAGGTAATAGTCAGTTATTCACTACAAGGCAAAAAACATATTTTGGAAAAAAATGTCTAACATTTTTATAACATTTAATTAGAAAAATTCAATGTTCATTGTGAACAAGGCTAAGCAGTATGTTTTTGTTTCTCATGTGTGAAAACTAGAGGGAAAAGTAGTGAAAACCATAAATAGGTGGGAAAAGGAACTAAATCTTCTGGAGAGCAGAACATTGCCAGGTTTTTTTCCCCTGACTCCTTTTTTGAATCATGTGTGTGTTTGCGTATTGTCTAATACAGACATCTTGGAAATGTCCTGCTTTTTTGGATACAGGCAAGGAAGCAAACAGACATTCTGGATCAAAGAAAAGCTAAATTCTTACAGATAACAGTATTTTTTCTGTTCAGGAGAAGTCTGCAGGAATCTTCATGGAAATATTTTATGCTATGTGGTTTATAATTAGTCTTCCCTAGCTCAAAAGAAGGAAAGCAGCCTAAAGTTTGGTATGATTTCTCTAAGATGAACTGAGGAAAAGTATTTCCAGCCACTCAGGCACCATTTGTGCTTGACCTTTCTTTTTGATCTGTTATACCCACCTTTAATCCCATCCCTATTCTGAGTGAAAGCAATGAATCCTAGACTGAAAGTACAGCTAGATGCACAGTGGAAACACATTTTGGAAGAAACCATGTAATATCTAAATGATCAACTGTATTTCTCAATTGACACATGCAGACAGAAACTATGGAGCTCAGGAAATTTTTTTCCCTGAGGTTTTGAGCATGTGAGCAAACTTTAGAGACCCTCTAATATATAAATCCTAGTCCATATAGCTGAAGGTGCTTGCCACATGAATGCGGATGCTTTTATTTTCATCTGGTGTATGTATTCTGCACTACCAATTTTAATAAAGAAATGCATGGCCAGCTTCAGATACGGTAATAGACACAAAAAACCCCACAAATATTTTAAAATTATTATTAAAGTGGTTTTTAGCTATTAACAATTTGTGATATCATCCCCCTCCCCCATACTAAATAGCAGCTGAATTGGCATCTTAAATCTTTGTAGAAGTGACGGAAGAGAGATGATGTTATGCACAGAGATCACTCATTTTTACAGCATATGCTAACGAAAGGGACTCTTCATTTATGCCCCTTGGTGCAATCACTCTGATACTGGTAAAATAATGCAGCTGGTGGCACAACCCCCTTCCCCAGTTCCACAGGGCAACAAATTCTTACCAGATACCACTGCTGATTCCACATAGGGTCGTTGAAAAGGCTTTCTGCTGAGTCTCTCACAGTGGCACGCTTAGTTCGCTTTTTTTCATACTGCTGCTCTGCCCATGACACCTACAATTATTTGTAAAGATATGATAAGTGAACCTCTTTAATTTGGGACTTTCTTAACCTAGAGTATAAGGGCTTTTGTCACACAGAGAGATTCTGGTGCCTAACGCAAAATGAGCAACATTCAGTACAGAGAAGAGGATTATTTAAACTGTTGTACAGTGAGATTTAGGGAAGAGAACTTGGTGAAATCACAATACTGTAGAATCAATTCACAGAAAATCATTAAGTACAAGTTAACAAAGGACTCCTGTGAGTGACACAAGGTAGGTTTTCACATAAAATAAAGCTGTGTAGTATGGCTAGAAGGTAATCTAAGCAATGGTGCTTACTGAAACAAGAAAAGCCACGCCCTGCTTCTTTTTCCTACTTATCTTTTATTCACTCTCTATTGAGAATGAAAAGGAAAAAAGAAAGATTATCTCTGGCTTTAGTCTAGCAATCATAATGATGCTGTTACTCATAGACCAGCTGGACCTCCAAGTCTCCTTCCTAGTGGTGTTTTGATGAGTGGTCAATTAGCAAGCTACAAATATTAGACTAACTTCATCACCGGCATAATTCCACTTAAGGCAACTGAAAGCCAAAATGCTTCAGTATGCTTTGATAAAGCATCAAACGAGTTGCAAAGCCTCTGAACACAGACACAGCAGACTCTAAGGTACTAGGTTGTATTTTAAATGTGCATCGCCCTTGAATGCATTACTAAACCCAGTTCAGAAGAAATCCTGATGATGATGCCTCTCTCTCTGCTGTGTGTTCTTTTTTGGAAGGGAATAAAACATTATTATCTGGTCCTTAGTATGGTTACTCTGATGCAGATATGGTTGGTCCTTTTCATCCCAAATTCCAAGCAGGCAAAACAAACTCAGGTTCAGTAAGATCCTGTGACAAGCCTCACATGGAGGATGCCTTGGATCTAATCTTTTACTTTCAAGCTCTGAATAGAATTTTGTTCCTTTTATCTACTGTGATTGAGCAGCTTTATGATCCTGACATCTATCACCATATACGACATAATAATGACTCAGAAGTTATGATTAAAAAGTATTATTTGATTATAATGCAATTTTCTAATGAAAGCCTAATGAAAATTCACTACAAGAACATAAATCCTTTAAAATGGTATCTGCATTAGGCATGTTTATGATTCTCTTTGCTGTATGTTTAGTCCTAAACCCCATACAAACCTTGGTCATAGAAAATTAATATACCCAAACAAGCGTAGGTATTTTAAACTGCTCTATTGATATCTCAGGCCATACATACTTGTGCACACGTTGGAGCAATTACCTCTATCTCTCTTCTCTGCCCACAGCAAAGCCTGACCTCTTCACCACCCAACAGTAATTAGCAGTTGACAACTTCCATGCTTGTTATTTCTTTTCATGGTGAGCAAGTGCACTGAAGGGAAATGAGATGAAGCTCACAAGCACATATGTCAGGCAAACAAGCGAAATGTTTGTCACTCAGCAGCTGGGTGAGGTTCCAACCATCCATCTCCAGCAAAAGCTGAAGGCCCCATGCCAAATCTCCAATCACTGATACATAAAGCACTAAAAAAATTCTCAATTCAAATCTGCTTGCAAGAAAGTAGATTTGGAAACTTGTGAAAATACTAGAAGAAGTTAGGTAACCAGATAATTGTATCCCTTCAATGTACTCACAGCCTTTATCTGTTTTACAACAAACACTATAGGAAGCAGATAAATATTCAGATTAGAGCCAAGTTTTACCACAACTTTCACACTTAACATACCGTAAAATTCATGAAGGCGTTATACAAACAAAAACAGGATTCCTTTTTCTCTCACTTTTTAAAGGTTGAATCTAAATCTTTTTAAGTAGGCTGCTGCTGAACAAGAGCAGCTCTTCAGAGCAAAGGTCCCTGTGTAACTACACAGCTTTACATGATTGATTTGTGTTTATATACTTACATAATGCATAATTACATCTAATTTATTCACAGAATTAATTTGCATACTGGATGATAAATAAAATGGAAATTGGAGTAAGTTTAGCAAATCACCTGCAGCACTTTGAATCTAAGAATGCAAGAATGCAATAATGTCTGGTAGCAATATAATACAATCACTTCCATTCTGCTACTATTTTAGAATGTGATGCATTGAACAGTCTCATTTTTCCCCATGTAACAAATTCATTTGATGCAGTAAGCCCAAAAAAAGAGAGAGGCTGCACCGAAAACTGATCCTGAACATGGTACTACAATGACATAAGACATGTGGTCATATACCTAGGCACAAATTGAAACTAGGTTTGAACATCCTCAAGTTAGGATTATTTCAACTTTAACTGTTAGACCAGTTCCTGTTTGCAAGGAAATAGATGAGATGGTATGCAGAATATTTCCTCCTAGCTGACATTTGCATCTAAAACTTCCAGATAGAAGATTACTCATTCTGAAGTGATTTGTCCTTATATGATAATTTTCTGGTTTTGACAACTAGGTTACTTCATGGTTTGGACAGCTCATATTGTCACAATGACTCTTGCAACAATGCTGATCTTAAAATCAAATGTTGTTGTTGTGACATTTCCCAGAAAATGGTTTGTAAGAGAGGCTGACAGCTTTCTGGTCTGCTCTCTAAATTTGTCATGCACCTCAGTTTTTCATTATGGCTATGAACAGAAATGCTTATCTCTGAAATAAAGCCAGAAAAATAAGGGGTCTGCTTCACCAGTGGGTTGTACCTTAGACCCCTATCCAGTTTGTCTGTTCTCTGATTGCAGTGGCATATCATTGTAACAAAAGACTGCAAGTCTGGAATGCGTGATGGATTCTTTCAGAAGGGATTTTAGCTTGTTGTAGAAGCCAATCCAGCAGAACATCAGCCCTTTATCCCTGCTTCTTTTTTTTTTTACTTAATATTCAGTCACTTTAAATCAAACCTAATTCACATGGTAATTGCTCAGACGTGGCCTAATTAAACTTAGTGCATCTATGGATTTTTACTTTGAATCCAGCCCCTTGGTTCCCTGTTCACATTTTCTTCAGTGGCACATCAACATCTGAAATTCCGGTGCTGCACATCTTAAATATTAATTTGGAAAGCTCTTGTAAAATATGTGGTAAGGGAGGGTCAGACTCTGCCTGAATGACAGAATAGTTAAGTATTATTCAGCATGAGTATGGATGGCTGAATATATTAGACTTGCAAAATGAGGAAGGCCTGCCTGTGACCTCTTTACAAAGCTAGCGGTAAGGAGACAGAAGAAAAAAAAAGAAAAAGAAAAAGAAAAAGAAAAAAAAANAAAAAAAAAGAAAAAGGAATAAATTTAACACTTACCCGCTCATCATCTGAAAGTCTCTTAGTGATATGAATAGCACTTCTTCGGGACCGTCTTGGGTGACTTTTATGTCTGAATAAGTAGTGGTTTTTCAGTGATCCAATCTGTAAGACACATGCATGATTTAATTATCAGGAAGTATTTCCCCACTGTGAGCAAGTACCAACAATCAAAACCTGAAAGAATTCACTCTGCCTTAAAGACAAAAGAGCAAGAAACTAGCGTGTAGATATTTTAATCCAAACAAGGAAGCATTCTTCCACTAACAAGTGCTTCTCTCAGCCTGCTAGAAGAAGCTGGGGGAGTAATTTTATTTGGGCTACTCAAGTGCAGTCATTATTACTACAGGACTCATGTTACACAGCACCTGTACTGATGACCACTACACTCATGGACTCATCGTGGCAAGGCCACGTTTGAGTGGGCAGGTCACACTCCAGTTTTATTTGCTTTTCCTGGGTTTCATCTGGACAGGTGCAAAAAAGCTTTGCATGACTTCAGACACCTCACTGCCGGGCTGAGTTGTACAGGCACCCACTGTAGCAGCATTTTCACTTGCTCAGTACCCACCCAGCCACTGGGCAAGCCAGGAGCACGCCGCTGACTTTGAATACCCCACTCTCCTAAGGACGAGCTCTTTGACAGCTGTGGGGGCAAATGTACCGGCTACAAGGGCAGAAGGACCAAACCCACAGAGGTGGCATCACACCTACGGGTTTGGGAGTGCGCTGAACACGGCCGTGCCCTAACGCAGGGCTAGGCAGGCGGCCAGAGGGGGCTGACCGCGGACAGCACGGGTAGCACGGAGCGGGGCGGACGGCGACCCCGACCACGGGGCCGGGCCGGGGGCAGCAGGGTCCCAGCGCTGAGGGACGCCGTGCCCGACACAGGACCCTCACCGGGAGGTGAGACGAAGCTGCTCCCTCACGGCGGTTACTCATCCCTGACAACGCTGACGTCACGGCATCCCAAAAAAGCGCCCGAGGGATGGCTGGAGAGAAGCCCCGCGATGGCAATGGAGCTGGCGGGGCGGAGGCGGCTCGGGGTCGCAGCCGACACCTCCCGCGCCCTCCTCCTCTTGCCCGGACTGCCGGGGGAGAGCCGGGAGCCCTGCCCAGTCCCCTGTGGCACAGTGGGGTGCCCGGCCGGTCTCCTCAGGAAGAGCGAGGTGCCCTGCCTGACCCTGTCCGGTCTCCTCAGGGAGAGCCAGCTGCCCTGTCTGGAGCCCTCCAGAGAGAGCCGAACCTCCCTCCCGATCCTGCCCAATTCCGCCAAGGAGAACGGGAGCGCCCTGCCCGCTCCCGTCAAGGAGAGCCGGAGGTCCCCGCCCTGTCCCCTGAGGAAGAGCCGAGTCGCCCTGCCCCGTCCCCTCTGAGACAGCCGTCTCTGGCCGGGCGCCAGGGGCGGACCCGGACCCGGGGAGGCTGCGCTGGGGGACCGGGAGCTTTAAACTCCCCGGAGCCCCGCGGGCAGCAGCCGGGCGCAAGTTTGAGGGAGTGGGGAGGAAAGGAACCTCGCCGGATGGGAAAGGAGCCCCGTCGCGGAGCATCCTGCGGGATGCGCGGCGGCGGCTGTCCCCTACCCGGCCGTACCTGCCCGACCAGGTCGTAGTCCAGCTCGTCCGCGATGGCTCTGGCAGCGTCGGGGCCGGCCGGGATCTCCGCTGCCCACTCGTTGAGGAAGAGCCGCCCGGCGCTGCCTCCTCGGGGCAGGGACCAGGCTGCCAGGAGCACGGTCAGGGCCGCGCACCGGCCGGCCCAGCGCCGCCCGGCCATAGCCGCGGGACGCGGGAGGGATGCGGGCGGGATGCGGCGCCGCGTTGCTACGCGATAGCGCGGAGCGGAGCCCTGCTTGCCTGCCTGCCGGCGCGGCTGCCCG
>VZRH01003032.1:145192-161441 GCA_013397555.1 Urocynchramus pylzowi | reverse complement strand
TATTATATATTATATATTTATAACCATGTTTATGGCTATAAATATAGCCATATTTCCTTTACAATCATAGAATCATTTGGATTGGAAAACCCTCTAAGATCACCAAGTTCAACCTCAACCCAGTGCTGCAAAGCCCACCACAGAACCATTTCCCTTAGGCCCACATCTACATGTCTTTTAAATTGTCCCAGGAATGGTGACCCCATCACTGCCCTGGGAAGCCTGTTCCAAGACTTGACAACCTCTTTGGTGAAGAAATTTCTCCCAGTTCCAAATTAAACCCTCCCTGGCACAATCTGAGGCCATTTCCTCTTGTCCTATTGCTTCCAGATGTTTATCCTCCATGGGGTCTGGACTAAGATTATTGTTTTGGTGCACTGTGTAGTATGGGCTTTTGATATGACAGTGTTGCTGGTTATGAAACTCACTTCGTCTATGTGTTCAGTACTGCAATCACCTTCATACTTCATGAGTTATCTAGTGGAAATACTTTCCTACATCTTGATCCTTGCCTAAGGAAACAGGCATTGACAAAGCCTTTGGGAAAACAGCATGAGCCCTCAGACTCTGGAAGCTACTCCTGCCAAGTGTGAGGGAAAGGTATCCTGGACTCTGGTTGTGATGAACTCCTCTTGAACTGTGTCATCAGTCTCTGTAATGTGCAGATTCTCTGCCCCAGTGTCCAAAATTGGTCTCCAGACCTCATTTTCTGTCACTTCACCAGGCTAACAGGAAAGCAGGACCTCACTCTGACAGTTTGGCTGCTGCCTGGGCACAGTTCCATAGCAGGAGCCCAAATCATGCCCCCAGTGCTCAGAAGTTCTGTTGGGAGGGTGTGCCCGACCTGCTCGTGGCTGTGGACCAGGGCACTCTGCCAGAACTTTCTGTGCCTGGTGGTCCCGCATGGCTCATCTCTTCACTGTGCTCTGAGCTGTGGTCATGTCTGAAAGGACAAATTCTGCCCAAATTGATACCAGCACAGCCCACTCCACGGTCCAGCATGGGCAACAGCATGACCACAATGGCCCGTGACATCCCAGCACCTGGGCTGAGTGGCTCTGAGTTGCCACTGTGCTCATCCTCAGCCACAGGAAGGAGGAGGTTGGACAGAGAAATGTTGCTGACTGCCTGCTGTGTGTGTCCAGACTCTGAGCTATGGGGACACTCATGATGTCACACACTTCAGCATGGTGTGAAGCTCTGGACAAACCCAATCAAACAAACAGCCTCAGTTCACCCTTTCCCTTCAGACAGTAGGATTGACAACCATGCTGCTAAATCTTTTTTCTGTTGCAAAAATCAACTGCCTTACTTCTTTAAGCTGGAAATTCCTCTCAGCACTTATGAAAAGAAAACCAAACCCAACAACCAAACCAAAAATATTCTATCCTGAATACCCAGAACAGAAATAAATGTCTCATGATTGAGCAGATATAGCACAGCTTTTGCCAGATTAAAAGGATGATTAATTCATACACTTTATCCTTACAAGTTATTTTGGAAAGAGTGTGAGCAATATATGCCTGGAAATTCCCAATTAGATTCAAGAGCATGTTGGAGTGAGCAAGTCCACGCCCACAGGAGCAGATGTTTGTTTGCACTATCAGAGTGTCCTGCATCACCTACACAACTGATTTCAGAGATGAGAGGGGTAGTTAAATGGCTCTGCAGTATTCAAAGTGACCGTGGCATTCATTTGAACATTCACTTCTCAGAATAAGCAGTTCTTGAAGAAAATTTCAGAACAAAATGCCAATGAGAGAGAGAGAGAGAGAGAGAGAGAGAAGAAAATTCTAACCCTGTTTCCTGAGTGGAAGCTTTTGTGCTGATATTTTTCTCGCAGCTAAAAAAAAAGGTCGTGAAGGAGTGTAGGGGAAAATGGAGAGAAAAAAAAATGCTGAATGTAGTGTCAGCCACCTGATAGTTTTCTAATGACTTCTGTGGGTTTTAGTAGGTTGGAGATAGTCTTTGATGCAATTTCCTGGCCTCACTGGCATCCTGGCATCCTATTCCTCTTCTGGATTTTGGGGTACTTGTGTGTCTGCTCCTCTGTCCATGTGCTGCTTCTTTTCTCGCCATGCCTTGCCTTGCCTTCCCTCCTTGAACTGATGAAATTTAAAGATATTGTGTCAGCATCTTGGTGTTTTTTCAGGTTGCTTCCTTGAACAAAAACCCATCCTGGTTGCCAGAGCAATGGGTGTTCGAGGCAGGCAGCCTGGTGTATCATTTATCTGTTCTATGCCCATCAGGTGCTCGTGTGCCACACCATGGTGTCCATCTCTCTGGGTGCCTCACTGGCTGCAGATCCAGGGCAGTGATGGTCCTTGGAAAGGTGGGAGAGGCTGCCAGTCCTCCTTTCTACCTCTTCTTTTGGCTTGTGCAAGCCATGGAAGAGGACTAAGCACAAACACAGAGCTGCAAAGCAGAATTTTCTCACTGGTGCAAAGTAACAAAACTACCAAATCTATTCACACATGAGGTTTCACCAGTATTTATAGGACCAGTGTGCCAGCTCTTAGTTTGGAAAGAAAGCCAAAAATCATAGATCTGTTTCAACTGAATAAACAACAACATATGTTCTGGTTTTACAAATGCTAAGAATATCTTAAGGAGAAATCCCAACATTTTTTGATACATACTCTGACATTGTACCATAATTACTTTTGTGAGAATGGCAAGTTAAGGGATGAAACACTAAGACAGCATGATTCATCAACTTACTCTTTACAAGGAACAGAATTGTTATTTCTCTTTCATTCAGAGGCAAACTGGAGGAACAGGGAGATGCCATGACTTTTCAGGGACCATGCAGCTAGACAGATAAAATCTCAGCACTCAGGGGACAAGCCAGTGCTTTATCCAGACACTGAGTTAACTTTAAAAATCCATTTCATTCTTCATATCCATTGGAAGCCAGTTTTCAAGCACTGAAATAGCTTAGTTAGCTCCTAATTTTTCCACTGGAGCAGGTTGGTTTTGCCCCCCTGAAGGGAAGAGAAAGTGGATGTTTACTGACAAGCAACAATCACAACTGTGCAGGGCTTTGAAATCCCAGGCTCTACTTGGCACTTTGCTGATACCATCAAGAGTCAACAGATGTCCACCAAACAGCAGCAATATATTAAATTTGGGGGAAAAAATACCCCAGCAAACAGCAAACATCGGTATCTACTGAAACTTAATTTCAGGGATTTCCTTCAAAATCTTCTTCAAACTGTACTGAGGGCAGAGATAAAATAATGTAGATATGTCAAGTCCCATTTCTGATGATGATAGCATCATTTTGGTTAAAACGTGACCTTAGATTTGAATTCCCCCTCCAAAATCATAAAATCATAGAATTAAAGAAGCATTGAAACATTGTATCATAGAGTCATAGAATCATAGAGTGGTTTGGGTTGGAAGGGACCTTAAAGAACCATCCAGTTGCACTCTGCCTGCCACTGGCAGGGACATCTTCCCCTAGCCCAGGTTGGTCAAAGCCCTGTCCAATCTGGCCTGCAGCATTTGCAGAGATGGGGTATGCACAGCTTCTCTGGAAATCTGTGCCGCTGCCTCACCACCATCACAGCAAAGAATTTCTTCAAATGTGTATTTCTCTTAAACTAAGCTTTCATCAAAAACCAGGAAAATCCACTGCTGTGTTGCTTTGTCAGCAACCCTGCCTGTTTTTTCCTTGTGTGGCTCCAGGGGCTGCCCACATGTGTGGCTTCATTCCCTGAGAAAAGCACAGAGACCCTCAGAATGCAGCAGCAAGGGTGCCAGCAGGTTTTGGGAATGTGTGGTCCCTCACCTGCCAGTGGTAACCCCATGATGCAGGCCCCAGGTCTGCTGCTGGATGTAGCAAAGGCCAGGGCAGCACTGGGACAGAGGCAAATGCCTCTGCTCAAGGCATTTGGGTCATTGTGAACCCATTTTTATCTGCTGCACTCCTGTGACATAAAGAAGTGCTTGATCCTGGCCTTTTCTTTTTTTATTTTTAAGGATGTTAAAAATCATTGTGCTCTGTCAGAGGAGTGCTGGTTCTGCCCTGTTTTTCTCTTCCCTTTGATCTGAAATAGATGAGACTCAAGACTATCTCTGGCTCCTTTTCTGCTGTGCTAATAAAGTGGCTGGAGCACAAGGCACAAGCAGGAAGGATTTAAAAAAAAAAAAAAAGAAAAAACAAAAAGAAAGAAAAAAAACTGCATGAGAAAAAGCAGAAGCCTTAAAGGCAAGTTTTTCATGTCAAAACACTTGTTGGCTGCTTGTTTGGAGTGCTTCGATTTAAACAATGTATGAAAGGCTGTGGCCCGAATCCTCCCAGTTGGAGCCTTGGGGAGACCAAGAAAAGTGCCACAGCTGCTGCAGCTCTGTGCCACTGAGCAGGCCACAAGATGCTCTTGTTTCAATTTATTTTTAGATATGGAAACCTCTGCTTCTCTCTGATACTCAGCATTGCTGCACCGGCAGGGCTGTCAGAAGAAATTCAGTTTCTGCGTTCCTTTTGCTGTGACCTTATCGTCGACAGCTCTGAGCTCTGCTCAACATTTCCAGAAAAACCTTATTCTCCAGACTGTCTTGCTGGGTTTTTTTAAGCACTGACGCCACTCGTAAAATTTCAGAAAAATAAGATAATTAGTGCTGCTTGTAAGTAACTTTTAGGGAAAAGTCAGCTGCTCTGCATTCAGCATATGCTCAAGCAGTGTTCTTCAAATGCTTGAAATTTTATCTCCAGCTTCCTGTGAATGAACAGGTCATATATAAATTGTGCCATAAATGAGGTGGCACCAGAAAATTGTAGATATCAGAAACCTTCAGACTGTGTTAAATATGGAAGACTAAAATCAGCACTGAAGAAAATAGAGAAGGTGAAGTGAGATTTGTGGTAAGAGCATCGTGGTAGTGGAGGATACCTTCTATCACTACTTTTGGGAGGTGTGTTTACCAGGAATTTTGTAGCTAGCTCTGATCTCAGTTGTCATCTGCCACTGCTAAACAGTTTGCAGTTGGCCTCCTAGCTCTATTTCTAGGGGTTAACAGCACTTTTGAGCCCATCTGGTTTCAGAGCTGGTTGAAGGCTTTTTGAAAGGAAAGGTGTGGTTGAAGGAATAAGCCAGTGGTGGTCACTATCCATAGGACATGGGGTCACTGCCAACATCTCCACTGCCCCATGGGCACCACTGGCCTGGCAGACAGTTAGCTTTCCCTGCTGGATTCATAAATATTATCTCATTATTCTCAAATATTGCAGTAGCCCAATCCTCCTCCATGCATGCTTGAAAATTATAGAAGTAACTAAAAATAATGTTCCCAACATGAAGGTAAGAGCAAAATAACCAAGTTAAGCAAGCTGTCAGATTAATAACATTAATTTATTTTTCAATGAGCCCTGATTCCTTTGAAATCAGTCACAAGCTTGAAGGAAGAGATTTCTTTCTGTCTACTGAGTCTTCTGACTAATTGCTGCAGCTAACCCATTTCAGGCAGGCTACCTTTCCCCTGCTTGCTCCCCTTGAGAGAAGCAACAGCATGCTCTTATGAAGAAGCATTTCTCTTGATCTTTGTAGTGCCTCTCATCCTAATTGCAGCTATCTCATTTAAAATGTCTCCTTATCTTACCAATTAGAAATCAGCCCCAGGGTTTGATTCCTGTCCTCTCAGCTCCCCAGCAGGGATCTGGAGGCTTGCAATCAAGCTTGAGCCTTGTTCCCTGTCTCCTGAGCTGACAGGCTGGTTCAGAGGGACTGATGAAGGCAGGAGATATTATTTGTGTAAGGTCCCTATCAGCAAGCCCAAGACACAACCTGCAGATACCCACCTGCCAGCACTGCAGCTGACAGGTTGTGCCATAATAGCTGCCCACTGTTACAGTGCTCTCTAATTAAAAAAAAAAAAAAAAAAAAAAAAAAAAAAAAGGGAAAAAAAAAAAAAAAAAANGGAAAAAAAAAAATAAAAGAAAATAGAAGGGAAGCTTCCTGCATACTAAACACGCTCCACTTGTCAGCGCGGATGCACAGATGTGTTTCCAGTTGTTCCCCAGGGACAAGGAGCAGAAGTGTTGCCAGATGTGGCCATGGGAGCAGAACCTTTCTGAAGTCACTGATGATGGCTAACAGTGCTGGGCATGAGTGATAGAGATAGGGTACTGCCTTCCAGGGCCTGGAAAAAGCTTGGATGTCCTGCCTCTGAGGGCTGGGAGGACAGGGCATATTTCCTCCAGCCTTCTTCAAGAGACTACCCTTCTACTTCAATCCAGACCTGCCTTTTTTCTTCCTCCCATATTTCCCCTTGGAGTCTGACTCAACAGGCCAGTTGTCTCACTGCAAGTCAGGATAATTTCTTTTTCTAAAATAGAAAAAAAAAACCCAACACAGATCTATTTATTTGAAACATACACAGAAAATGCAGGATTTACATATAACCCCCTTTGACTGCCAAGAAAGAGAAAAAAAGCCCCCAGCATTTAAAATCAGTCTTTTTCACTGATGGGAGAGCAGTGCTTAGTATTCAGGGCAATGTATCTGAATACATTGAGTAAATTATATGTGCCAAACTATTCACGCTTCGCCTGACTACAAGATTTACTCACACAACCAGCCACAGAAACAACATAATAAGAAACCTTCAGCATATTTCCAGAATACAGATATCCTGGCTGGGGAGCCAGCCTGACAAGGTTGTTTGTGCTCCAGGAGAGGAGGGATCCATGTCTGCTGGAGGTACTCATTTAGGGAATCCAAAAACTGGCATCCCAGGCAGATCTGGTGTTTCATGCCCATGTGACCCAGGCAACCCTTCTTTCTCTGCATACAGAAATATCACTTTTTCTTTTATCCCACCTGGGGTTCTTTCCTGCTCAAATAGGCTTAAGGTGATTAAGCTGGATGTGTCATTACGTCTGAGAGCTTGTACATTTCCCACAGAGCTGGTGGAGGCAAGCTCTGCCAGTTGGATGCATGTACAAACCTGCCATGGGGGCACTTCAGGGCCAGACTTAGGGAAATGAAATACACCATGCACTAGCAACTAAAGGGAGGTAAGAAAGAACAGTGATTTAAAGTAGTTTCTACAAAAAACAGATGGAAAAACCCTACCTGAAGGGTTTGGTTGCATTTCTGGTCCTAGCTCACACCCTGAAGGGCTTTTTCCAGCTCACAGCCATGTGGGAGCACTAATGGATGTGCTGTCCCTGGTAAGTGTCCGACACAAACCACCCCAAACGGAGACTGAGGCTCGCTTTAAAGTATCAAATCTCTTTAAACTGAAACCAAACTGAGTGAGGGATAGGATCCCATCACTGGGCTGTGGAAGATGATAACCTGAAGCAGCCTTTACACACATATTGCCTGCCAGTGGCGATGTGGGAGAGGTGGATACACCAGAAACTCCACAGGGATGGCAGATGTTTTCATAATCCATGTTGCACATGCTCTATTAAACCACATTTTCCCTTCTGTAACATTACTTCTGTAGTGCAGCTATGGAGAAGACTGAAAACCTGGATGTGAACAACTTGGAAATAGGGATAAATGATCCTGGAGAGCAGAGAGCAGAGCATGGTTTGTGTCACAGAAGATGGCAAGTCTGGTGATGGCTGAGGGAGCTGGGCTTGTTCAGCCTGAAGAAGAAAAGGCTTTGAGGAGATCTTAGAGCCCCTTACAGTGCCTAAAGGAGCTCCAAGAGAGCTGGAGGGGGACTTTGAACAAGGCCCTGCAGTGAAAGGGCAAGGAAGAATGGCTTTAAACTGACAGAAGACAGAGTTAGGTTAGATATTAGGAAGAACACCTTGACTGCGGGAGTGATGAAACACTGGAATAAGTTTCCTGGAGAAGCTGTGGCTGCCCCATCCCTTGAAGTATATAAAGCCAGGCTGGATGAGGCTTGGAGCAACCTGGCCTAGTGGAAGGTGTCCCCTGCCCATGGCAGGGGGGGGACTAGATGGTTTTTATTGTCCCTTTGAACCCAAACCATGCTGTGATGACATGATTCTTTAACCTGCATCTTTGTTTTGCCTCAGGCAAGTGAAGCTGCAGAGCATTAGGTCCAGCTTCTGATGATGGGTGAGAAGAATAAGAAACTTATTTCTGTACATACACTCTGCAAAGGCTGCACACCACAATTTTTGTATTTATTGAAGCATGATTTTCATGAGATGTGCCACCCTGCAGGGGAGCAAAGACTAAAGCTGAGATCATTAATCCTTAATACTAAGTAGATGCAGCTTGTTAGTTTGCATTTCACCATGTAATTATCTCTGCCATGAAGCATTCTCAGAAATGCTGGGCTGCTATTCCTCTGCACATCCAACCTGAAAAGACTGCGGAAAATGGGGCAGAGGCCAATGACATGATGCTGGGAGCATTGCTCACTCATTTGTGGGGCAAAAGCTCAACCATGGACATTTTATTCAGAAGCCTCCTTCATGTTTGCGTCGGTGAGAACACGCTGACAGCAGATCTGAAATTAACTGCAGATTGGAGCAATTAATCTGAATTTAAATACAATATGTTCAAGGATTTCATAGGCAATTAATGATCCTAAATCTAATCTTCCCAAATGAAGTCCCATCAAATTCCTCTGGGATCCTCAGCCACAACCTCCCATTGCTGGGTCCAGGACTGCAGCACCCAGATTTAATCTGTTATCTTTTTGCACAGACTTATTTGCTCATGGATTCCATCACACCCACCTCAGGAGCTCTCCTTAAGCATATGACAACATGATACACAGGGCTACCCTCCCCCTTTTCATCTTCTTAATTGCTCTGTTCAAAGCAGTCATTCAGCTCCGAGTTAAGACACTTTGTGCAGAATTTTTTATTAAAATCTGAGTCTTGAAAGACGGTGACAATTCCACCCTGGAGGGTGGATCCCCCACTGAACAGACACAATGCAGGCAACTTGCCCTGTCTGCTTGTGGAAGCGTGAAGACAGGTTCACACTTGCTGGAAAGTGACAGTGACTCGACTGGGAGGGTGAGCAGCCCTTGTGCCATCAACTGGTAACCAAACAAAATTGTCTCCAGCCACGAAGGTTTTGCTAAACTACCACAGGGCTCTGCAGGACATCAGTGAACAGGTTTGGAAAAATGAGTCTCTGCTCATCCCTGACCAGGAATGGTGGATGAAGCTGTGCTGGCACTAGTGGCCACAGCAGGAGTGGAGGATGAATGAGGCAGCAATCACTGGTGGGTGCAGGGGTGGCAAGGTGGGGAAGGGATCCTGTTATGCTGTTATAACCCCCTGGTATAACGTTAGGATCCCACTTCTGAAACAGTGGTAAGATCTGATTATTAAAAGATGCCTCTGCTAGAATTCAGCTACGAAAGAGACCATAGATTGAAGCCAATAGTATGGATTTTATTTAGCAGTAAGAGTGAGGTAGAGAAAGGGACAGAGGGGAAGACAAAGAAAGAAAGAGAGATTAAGTAGATAGTCACCACCACACAGGTGTCCTGCTGGCCCCTCTTCCTCTGCTTCCCTCAGTGTTCTTCTGGAAGTGCCACTTTTAAACAATCCAAGTCCAAGGTACTCATGAGCCATACGAGCAGTTCCCACAGCTTGGGATGAAATAGGTGTAAACAGTTGCTTCCTTTCCCACAGTTTGCCATGGTGGAAATTTTTGTTTGGATGAGTTACCCAGCTCTGCCTCACCAGGCCTGGCACCTTCCACTTGTTCCCTCCCTGCTTTTTCCACAGGCTGCTCAGTAGAATCTTGTCCCGGGTGCTAATTCCAAGCCTTTTACCTCCGTGTAGGTCTGACACTAATGCCTTCTCACTTTCCATCCGTGCCTGTTGTGGCAGCTCATCTTGTGGGAATGTCCTCCTCTGACAGTGCTTTGAGACAAATTGATGGCATTCTTTATGTCCTGGCAGGTGCAGAGATCCAAAGCCTGGGAGGAGCTGTCAGACTGCAGGTGGCTGCAGAGCCACTGGCTTGGCTGCCAAGCTGCTTCTCTTGCTCTCCTGCAGAACACAAATCATCTCCTGATGCAGATATTCTGTGCCTTTCCTTGTCCAGACAGTAAGTTACCACAGAAAACACAAAGCAGTTTTCATTCTCCATATCCATTGGAAGTCAGTTTTCAAAAAGGTTAGTTATTTGAAATATTTTACTTAGCATGTTTTTAATTTTTCCACTGGAGCAAGTTGCTTTTGCCCCCATGAAGAGAGGAGAAAGTGGCTGTTTACTGACAAGCAATAATCACCACTGTTCGGAGCTTTGAAATTCCAGGCTCTACAGAGCACTTTACAGAGCTGATACCAAGATGTGTCAAGTCCCACCTCTGCCTGTGGTCATGCTGGCATCATCTTGGTTTAAAAGTGACCTTAGATTTGAATTCCTCCTCCAAACTCATAGAATCATAGAATGGTTTGTGTTGGAAGGGACCTTAAAGAACCATCCAGTTGCACTCTGCCTGCCACTGGCAGGGACATCTCCCTTACACCAGGTTGGTCAAAGCCCTGTCCAACCTGGCCTGCAGCATTTGCAGAGATGGGGTATGCACAGCTTCTCTGGAAATCTGTGCCACTGCCTCACCACTCTCATTGTAGAACACTTCCTGCTTTTCTCCAGTCTGAATTGTCGGGGGTTTTACCCCAGGCTGAGTTAGAAGTGCAGTTAGGACAGCAGAGTTTCACTGATGGCCCTACCTCGCACCCACTCCTCCCTCAGCACATCCTGCTCCCAGAGAGGATGCACAGAGCTGCCACTAACCAACGTGAAACCTCCTTTTGTGAGATCCCTGCCACAATGAAAACATCAGGGGAGGAAATCTGGTGCTGCCTGACTCAGGGATGATCTTCCAGGCATGTAGGTCCACCCCTGCCAGCCCCCTCTCACCCTGGCTGCCTGCTGCAGGCTGCTGCGTGACGTCCCTGTGAGCCTGCGTGTCACCATCGTGATAAAATCTCCTTCCGCAGAAATTTAATTAGCGCACTGAAAGAGCTGACCTTTCCCAAGATTTTATTTTTCCCACTATGCTAAAAATATCCCACTGAATATGTCAATAGTATCCTTCATGTGCAAAGCACTCTGATGGCCTGCTTTAAGGGGAGAAGAATTTTAAAATGATGGTTTTGTAGAGAATGAGAGAAAAGAAGCTTTTAAATACTCTTTAAAATGGGCAGCATTATTTGGAATCAAAATTATTATGATTGTCCTACACAAAAAAAACCCCAACCCAAACCAAAACAAACAAACAACCCCCCAAAAAAATACAAAACAGAGAACAAACAAACATACAAAACCCAAAAGCCCCCCAGAAAACAGCACACCATCTTTATCATGGTGCATTTTACAGCAGGACTAGTAATCAATATTGTAAGACATTTTATGAACAAACTTTATTTCTTAATCCATCACTCAAAGATAAAGGGGCTGGGAAAATTAAACTGATTTTCCAAAGCCCATCCTGCAGGCTGTCCATCTTGAAAGTTCTGTCCACCAGGATAGAAATCTCTTTCTTCATCACTTATTAATGTTGCATTTTTCTTCACTGAAAGAGCACCAGCTGACACCATTCAGTGTTCTAAGTGCTATATACATATATACATACGTGTATAAAATGAAACTTAGTAGAGCATGGGCTACCTACATGCAATTTGCTGGTAATCACACTGCCTCATGACTAGTGATAATTTCCTGTTGGAAATCTTCAAAGCTTCTTCAAAGCTGTCAAGATAAGTGAAATATCCCATATTTCCAGATTGATTGTATTTTTCATATTTATTTATATAGTAAAAAGGAACTAGCCTCTTCAGTTGTCCCTTTTCTACTATTTTCTTGTGAAAGAAAGTAGCAGCTGTGTGGTCCAGCTGGGCCAGGACCCTCTTCTGCCCCCAGAGCACGTAGCAGGAAGTTCATTCTGAGCTCATAAAGCTCAAATCTTCATCTCCTTAACACTAAGTACACATCTCTCCTACAAAGTAAACACACATTTCATATAAGGAAAATGCTTTTTCTTATGTATTTATGGGAATATTGTTTATATATTAGGCAGTGCTAGTCTTAAGACACAAAATTTGGCTCAGAAAATTAGCAAATTTTACAGGTGAAATAAGCCCAGATTTTCTCCTTGTTTTTGAGAACTCTTACATAGTATGCTTATTTCCAAGAAAAGATAGGAAAAGAAAGGGGGTGCACGCTTTAAGGATTACAACTTTTAGTGGAGTGAAAAAATAATGAGTGTCAAAAGTCTGTACCGTGCCTGTGTAAGTTATAGGAGTGACTTAAACCAGCTTCACCTTGGCACCATAAAACTGGCATCGAGCACAACAGCCTTCTCATTTGCTGGCAAATATTTATGATGCCTTTTTTAGCTGTTTTGGCATTGCTCAGGGAATAAAACAGCACTATCTTGACTTTATATCTTATTTTACTGCTTCTTTTTGCAGAAGTTTGGAAGCCTGAATGGCTGTGAGATAGAGAAAAAGGTAGTGCTCTTTATCCAGGGGCAATAAAGGCAATTTCCATCTCTTGGACAGCAACAAGGCCACAGGCAGCAGGGAGGACAGGGGTGTCACCAGGATCCTTCTGGGGATGCTTTCCCTTACCAGCTTCAGGCCATGCAGGACCAAAGGCACCACTCAGAACCCACATTTTCCTTGGGGTTTGTGCTTCTCTGAGCCAAAGAGGAATTTTACAAATAGGCTGCAATGTGTCTGCCTGCCTGGCCCTGCTATCAGCACTCATCCATTGTGCTGACACAGCCTTTCAGGTTTTACTGATCTGCCCCAAAGTTGCCACCCTCTTGGCTGGTAAAACAACCCAGGCAATTTTGCTTGCTGTTTTTTGTTTTTGTTGTTGTTGTTGTTGTGGTCTCTTTGCCCCCTGAAATGTTACAAATGTTTGTATTTTCAATGCACCCAAAAAAAGGACAACATTCTTCTGATTTTCACGGCCATTCCAAGGTTACACAGCAGCCCAAAGCAAAGTCATGCAGCAGCAGTATCCAGTGAGTTCTGGCGATATTACAGCATAAAATGGAATCAGGACTTTAGCAGATATAAAACAAATGAAGGATTGACTTGAACATGAAGGATTAATCCACCCTGAAGGATTTGCACTTCTCTTTATGCAGTACCATAGATGTTACAGTAGAAGACACACTATTTGTGATAATGCCAGGTTCATGAAACACTAGTTACGTGCATTAGCTGTACCATCACAGTTTCTGATCTATTTTGTAGGGGATAATAGGGAAGAATCTGTTTTTGAAGGCACTCACATTTTTCTTGGTTGACTGATAACCTTCTTAGTGGTTCAGTGAGGCTGTAAAAGAAAATGCCTGCTCCTTCCATGTGAAGGCAGGAGCATCCCCATGTTCCACCCTCCCTTCAACCTGAGCAACACTTGGCAGATCCCCTGAGAGATGGGTTAAACTCTCCAGCACTGACCTCTTGGTGCAGGAAAAATTATAGCAGGACCAACAAAAACCAGGAACAACAGGGTATTTTTCATGAAATTGTGGATGCTCATTTAGTGTGCAGCTCCACACAATCAAGACACAGTTAATTTAAAATTAAAATGGGAACTGATGTAGATTTACCCTTCAGTGCTTTCCCTGAGGATTGATAGCATCCTGCAGGCTTGAAAGATCTGCAAAAGCAATTCATAACAATAACTGTCACGCATCAGACATCACTTTCAGGGTGGTGCTGCAACTCAAAATGTAGCCCAGCCAAAACCAGAAATATATGGTTACTCTAGCAAGGTACACCTGACCATTTATCTCCTGGGCTGTTGCTCAAACTTCTGCTTGAAGGCAGAATTTAATACCAGGGTATGCAAAGTAGAGAAAAATCTTCATATGCAGTGAGAGTAACTGTCAGGTAATGAGGATAAGCCAAGGAGGCTGACACAATGATGATTAGTCATTTTTCAGATATCCTTTACATAGCCATTTGTTAATAAAATCTCAATTGGTTTATGGAGTGGAAACTTTCACAAACTCTGGGAAACAAATAATAAATGATAGCTAAAATTATCTTGAAGTCATCTTCAAGAATGTTTAAAGAATTCACAAGAGGCAGCATTGAGGAGGCAGAGGTTGCTGTCCCTGCTCTGGTAGCTGATGTCCTGCAGCAGCCACTGACCAGCTGCCATTTGTAGATGTGTTTGGTCTTTTTGTTGTGGTATTTTTGTTTTGTTCTTTTGGGTTTTATTTGGTTTTTTGTTTTGTTTTTTTTTTTTATTATTATTATTATTATTATTATTTGGTTGGTTGGGGTTTTTTGTTTGTTTGTTTGTTTTTTTAAAAGGGTTTTTACTGACTTTGACATTATTAGTAAATAAATTTCCCATGCCGCATCATAGGCAGCTCAGCCATCTCTGTATGGGGCTCAAGAGAAAGTGAGTTGTGACCTTCTCACCCAGAGGATGGAATGGGAAACCTCACGCACAGTTCACTTCAGGAAAGTATCTTTTCACCAATTTTTCCTGCAGGATCTTCATAGTTGTCAGTGCACCTGCTCTTATTTAACCAGCTAAACTCAAAAGGTAGAGCTATTGTCTCAGAGCCATCCTGAACTTAACCATTTACAGTAAATTTGCTGTCGGCCACCAAATCAGTGAAGGTGAATTCCAGAAAAATATGAGCATAAACACAAGTCAATTAAATTGTACCAGAAGGGCACAGGAATGGCTCTGCCTTGTATAAAGTGTTCAATGATAAATCAATTATTTTAGTGTGTGATCACACTGTTTACTTCTTATTTCCATCCACGATATCATGGCTAAATCTCTTGAAAGATGAAAGAAATTAATCCTGTTGTTGTAATGATTATTTTACTCCTAACTTTTTTTTTTTTTTTTTTTTTTATTTATTACATGCTTTTTCCATTCATTTGGTAAAATCTTTCTGTAGACCCAGATGGGGATGGTGTTAGGGCCAAGCAAATGCAAATTAGAAAAATCATGTCTGAGAATACAAGATCCTATCATATTTCGGNCCGTTGTTTTTAATTTTTTTTTTCTCCCTAATTTTTTTTTTTTTTTTTTTGTTATTATAGAGTGGACCAGTTGTGCTTGTTTCCTCACACAAACCTTCGCTGATGGTGTAAGAGATACTTTTTTGCATTCCACAAGATTTTTTTAAATCCTTGGATGATTTTATCAGCACTGAGAACCCTCTCCCACTGTGACGCCTGAGCTCCTTTGTCCCTCATCTTTTATTAAGAAAGAATGAGTCACTTTCTGACTCTTCCCTGGCACTTGTGCCTGCAGAATAATAAGAATTAAATATTTATGAAGAGTTCTGCATAGTCACAAAGTTACGATGAAGATCAAACACATTGGAAGAAGTGTGGTAAGTGCCCTCTGATGCTGTGGTTGTGTAATATCAGGTAGTCCTATGGTAAAAGAGTTATTTATAAAAACCAAAATATTTTAGTTCCCCATGTCCAAGAAAATGGTCAGTAACTCAATCAGATGTTAACTGCATTCCCTGTTTTCCCAAAACCCCAAAAATCAAGACATTCTCTCACATGATATATAATAAAGAATGGTTTTCTCATAAACCATTTATTAATGGCCAATGAGTTAAATAATTGGATGTTATGTTTGATTTTACTCCCAAAAAAGCTGTCTGTGAATGCTGCTCTCCCAAGAAGGTTGATGATACTTTCACAAGGATGCTTTTACAACAAATCACCTTGGACCAGCACAGTACATATTCTGTTTTAGGGGGTTTTGTTTCCTTTTTTCCCCTTTTTCTGGTTGTTGGGGTTTTTTGTTTGTTTGGGGTTTTTTGGTGGGGTTTTTTTTGTTTGTTTGTTTTTTTGTGTTTGGGTTTTTTTTGTTTATTATTTTATTTTTTAAAATTTATTTTTGGTTTTGGTTTTGGCTTTGGTTTTTTGGGTTTTTTGGAGCAGGGAGGATTCTGCTTTATATGTCTTATTTGCTAAAGACTTGAAGAATGTCTGGACCAGGTGAAGACTATATTTTCTTTTGCCATTTTACTCTATTATAATCTGCTCTTGGGTTCCAGGATCTTTGAAGAAATGATTTACCTGCCTGATGCATTAAACTGGTGTTTCCTGACAGTATAGATACAAAATGCACCCTGTACTTCACTTTTAGGATTATTTGTGTGCAATGGCTTTTTCTCTTCCTAATCACCCTTTCTTAATATTAACACAAACTACAGAGACTTGTACTTTTTATGAGGTGTGAACCCATCCAAGACCTTCTGAGAGCACAATTAAGGGTTTTTTATCAAATATTTTGCAACTCTTTCCCTCCCTCCCTCCCTCCTACCTTATTAAAAA
>VZRH01003032.1:119025-145150 GCA_013397555.1 Urocynchramus pylzowi | reverse complement strand
AAAAAAAAAAAAAAAAGGCCTGAGGTCATTCCCATTTTCTATTTCTGTTATTGTGCACTTTGGAGAAAAATGAAGAGTTAAAGGCAAGTTACACTTGAACAATGAGCATTTTTGCTATATGCAGACTTCAAGCTGAGATGTGTTAGAGCAGTTCCCATTTTTCTGTGCAGTTTAATATAACCTTGGTACAATATTTTATTAGAATAAATCTAAATATCTTCATTTTGCTGTTGGACACAAATTCAGTTACACTCAAGAAGCATAAGGTTGATTGATGAGCAGGAAATAAAATGAGAAAATTGATCTCATTATGGACACCCAATAACTGACAAAGGATTGACTCTCTTGCCCTAATCACCTTTATCAACATAATCAGGTGTCTTACCAAAGCAGAATGCAAGGAGTGCAAATGGCACATTAAATTTATTTAGGAGGGGCATATAGAGAACTAAATTTTCTTTAACTACCCTCACACTACGAATCTTTACCTCCACAGATGTACAACTGGAGTTGTGAAGGGTCACCATCCATGCTTTATTATCATGATTGCTCTTTAGGAGCTTTGGGGGACCCTCTAAGGGTCTCTGCTACATGGCCTACCAGGAAGGCTGTCTGTCTTCACTCTTAAAAACAATAAAAGGGTTGATGCCATCCTGTCCAACTAGGAACCATTTTTATGAGAAATCTCTTTTATCTAATTAAAAGCTGTGTTTACCCTTGGAATAAATGGATCAGTTTCTCCTTTCCCATGATCTGAACATAGCGACAGCAGAGACATGGCTGTGGCTCCTCTCTGGACATTGATTTTTTGGCTGTTGATGTGTCTTAAATCTTGTGCATGTGTAAAGAACAGCAACTGGGCTGTAGAAGGGTTTGAAGGGCAAATCTGGTAAGGAGTGGCTGAGGGAGATGAGCTTGTTTAGCCTGGAGAAAAAAAAAAAAAAAATGAGGCTCAGTGGGGATCTTACCACTCTCCAGAAAAGGTCATAACAAGAAGGAAGTTGGCCTCTTCTTACAGGCAGGTGAGCAACAGGATAAGGAAATAGCCTCAAGTGGCTCCAGAGGAGGTTTAGATTGGATATTAGGAAAAAATTCTACACCAAAAGGGTTATCAGGTGTTGGCACAGGGAAGTGGTGCAGCCAACATCCCAGGGGAGAATTTAAAAGATGTGTAGAAGTGACACTTGAGGATGTGGTTTTGTGGTGGCCTTGGTAGTGCTGGGGCTGGGCTTGGTGATCTAAAAGCTCTCTCCAACCTGAATGACTCTGTGCCTCTGTGATTTACAGCTGACACAAGGGCAAAGGCTATAGTTCAGTACACAGCCTTTATTAACCAGATTATTCATGGTGGGTTTGTTCCTCCTAAAGTGAAAGGAATTGCTGTTCCTCCAGCATGGGGATCAGCAGAAAAGCCTGGAGCTGCAGTTGGCCATGTGTGTGGCCATTTAGGAAGTGCGTGGAATGAAGGTGGAGAGACAGAGAAAGGGAAAAATTGGCTGTTAGTCCTATGGAAAAACTTTGGAATCCCTGCACTAACACTTCTGTCCACTGCCATTTATATTAATAGAGGGAACATACACGGTTACCTTGATTAATATTAATAGAGGGCTAGATGGACAAGATAGCTTCCCTATGAATAGGAAATAGAGCAGGTTTTCTAACTCCCATGAAGACCCCAGGTAAAATGCAGGCAGGAGGACACCAGCACTCTCTCAAACAAACATCAAGGATAGGAGCATTTTAGCTTCCTAATCATACCTATTGCTTTCCCAATACTACATCAATAAAATTCCCATTTGCCTGATGTAGAACTTCCATTTCCTCCTGGGTTGTTGCCAATTATGGTAAAGAACTGATCAATGAAGTAAAATTATGGGATTCATGAATGTTAAAAAGCCACGCATAATTTACAGACTATGCTTAATTCCAGCCTGCTGGAAATGAGACAGATATAAGCCAGTCTAACTACTATGCTCTGCAGATCTTTGGAAAACCAAGCCAAATTTTGCATTTGGTTAAGGTATAGAAAGTATTGTCCCAATATTTTTAAAGCAATCAGGAGATATGGACACGGACAAAGATTTATGACTCTGATTATCTTCTTGCTTGCTGACGTAAATTAGTCTTCTGGGAAATGAAAGTTATTTCTCAACGTGCCCTTAATGGTCTGAGTCAGAACTGTGGATGATCTGTCTCCTGCAAGGGTTTTATAGTTAAAACAGAGGTGAGAGCTTCCATTGCAAAGGACAATAGAAGTGGGAAATGAAATATTTCATGAGTATGAGCTCATCCTCCAGTGTGTCACAAGCACTACAGCCTAGCAAACAGGGCTCTGGATGGAAATAAAGTGTTTACTTTTCCGTTTGGATCAGGTCGATGGATTATTCCAGCCATTGACATTATCTCTGCAAACAAGGAATCATGCCTTGGACTGGCAGTCAGGGTTTTCAAGGTAATGAAAGTTGCTGGTGCCTGAGATCATCCCTGACCCCATGTCAAGGGTATGGAATGACTGATGCACTCCCACATCCCTTGTTCTGATAAGTGGACTGATCCTCCCAGCTCTGCAGCTGGCACCAGCCCAGGGTCCCACCTCGCATGCCCCCACAGATGATGCTCAGTGCAGGGTACCAGTTTTGGCAAGCCACCACGAAGCCAAGAAAGAAAGGAGTTATGAAACCTGGGCATTCCCAAGGTGTTTCCTTGCTGTTTCCTCATGCTGTAACAGTCCACATATAACCATGGTAAGTAAGGCTGCAGTTGTAACCACACAAACAGGTTTGTATGGCCATCTGAAAATGAGCTGAGCTATGAGGAAAACCTCTAGAATGCATTCAGATATGCTTATCTCTTTGCCAGTGGGACATCTCTTCTCATGACAAACTTCCTAGGTAGTTAGAACAGTATGTAGCTTTGGCCTGAAAAGGAGTTGCAAAGGTGGTGATCAGATGCTGAAGCAGGATGATACCTGGGAACACAGGTAATTGCCAGCTGACCCTAGATGTTCCTGTCATTTGGCTTTTCTAGAGCAATTTTAAAAATAAGAATTGGCATCAGGGTACTTTCACAAACTGCTGTTCGATTGAAATGTCATTGATGGGCAAGATGAGATAAATTTACATCAGATTTTAAAGTTTTGGCTTAAAACCAGACAATATGACAGCCCATGCTCCCACTCATTAGTGCAAAGGGGGTGGCTTGGACTTTAGTTCAAGAGATCCCCAGAGGTAAATCAGCATCCAGCATCATCTCATCCATCACTTTTTAAGGGCCAGTATGCATATCATGAATGTTCACATTAATGGAAATTCCAGTGATGTTGATGGCTAGACTTTAACAAAGATCAGTTTTGGGTTCTCATTGCCTTCCAATGAGCCTTTTACTAACCAGATCTTTCCCCTGCCCAGCCTCTTCTCAGAAGTTTCAAGTAATGGGACAAAAGGAAAGGGCCTAAAGTTGCTCCTGGGGAGTTTAGTTTGGATATTAGGAAAAATTTCTTCACTTCAAAGGGTTGTTGAGTTAGAACAGGCTTCCCAGGGTGGAGTTACCATCCCTGGAGAGGTTCAAAACATATGTAGATGTGGCTTGGGGATATGGCTTAGTGGTGGACTTGGCATTGCTGGGTTAGTGGTTGGACTCAATGATTCTGGAGCACTTTTCCAACCTAATCTTGGAGAAATTTTCTGACCTGAATGATTCTGTGATTCTCCTGTTTGTTCCTTGCCTTGCAGAGCCTGCCCTGCCCTGCAGTGGAGGCCCCTGCTCTGCTCAGAGACTCTGCACTTGCAGAGATGATTGGGAGGAATGCTTGGATTCAGCATGTGCTCAGCCTGAACCAACTAATGCTCATTTATGCAATGACCTCATGAATTTTTTTTCCTACAGTATAACATTTTATTGACTTCACACACGGTTATTTTCATGCAAAGAAACCCTGCTTGGAGTCCTAATATGTTTTCGTGCATTTAGACAGTAAGTTTTCATCTGGTCCTGGCAGAAAGTACTTCGTGTTTTAACAGCCTGCTCTGTGAGGAATGGCAACAAATTCAACTCTCTGTGCTGTTTCTCCTGATGAATTATTTATCTCCACTTATCTCTCAGGGAAAAAAAGAAAGATGTAGATGTGCTCTCTGCACCACCTACAGAGTCCCTTCAAACAGAGCTCCTCCTCTCTTCTGCAGAAAGTGCTGCAGAACAAACTCATGGAGCTGACCATTCCCACCACCAGATGTTTTCTGACAGCTTTCACCTTCCCTGCAAGAGGGGAATGCTTCCAGGTCACCCAAGGCTTTACACAACAAGCCCAATGCATCCTGTCATGGAGCTTGGTCCTGCCATGGCACTGCATGGTGCTAGGAGAGAGAATGAGGCCCAAAAATACATATATGAATTCTTAAAATAGATTTTTTTTTTTTAAAGAAAGTAATTTTTACTGTTTGTGCTAATGGCTTCTATTCTGGAATAATTTCTTCCTTTTCCTGTATAATTTTTCCATATCTTATATAAATTATGCCGCCTCCTAATCCCCATAAAACACATGAAAAAGCTTTCACAGACTTTGATGGGCTTGGAAACAGAGCAATTTTAAACACAGGAGCGCTAATTAACCCATTATTCAAATGAGGCAGAAAACCTTCCACTGCTGTTGGGAGCACAGTGATGTTCCAGGGGAGCACTGGGGGCTGGATCTGTAGCCCCTTCCCTGGGCTGGGAACGCAGGGCCAGGGTTGTGGCCAAAATTCTGGTGTTCAGCCCCTTGGCCACAGCTCTTTCCACCCCTGGGAGAGCCTGGGAAAGAGAGACAGCTCCAGTGGCTTGTCCATGCTGCTGAGGCACAAATCAGGAAAATTACTGCTTGTAAAACAATTCAGTCTCTTCTGGTCAGGGTCTGCAAAATGCCGCAGCCCCATTTTCACCAACGGGGAGTACAGGGAGTACATCACATCATCTCATGTGGAAGAGGGACTTCCCTAACCTAATTTGTATAGACTTTTCTATAAAACACTAAAAACTGTCTTTCACTACTGTGCCTCAGAGGCAACATTGAGAAAAAATCAGCAGAAATGTAGCAGAAATTACTGTCAGGTCCTCCTGATCTTCCTAAAGGCAATGGGGTGTGAGTTACAGGTTTCACAGAGCCAGCTTTCCTCAAGGTTTACAATGCAGCAATAAGCACTGGGAATCCTTTCCATGGCACCAGTGCAATTTGGCTGTCCTCTGCCAGGCTGTGCAGCTCTGTCTGAACCGTGTCTGGGAAGAGCAAGAAAGGACAGGGGTGTTTTTGAGATGTTTGCAGCTTGACAGAAGAGAGAATGGGGTTGGACAAGCCTGCAGAGGTCTGATTACTGCTTTGCAGAAGATCATGGGAGGTTCGAGGCAATATAAATCGAACAGTCATGGAGGGGATTATGAAACAGGATTATTGGGAAGAAGCATTTTCTGCAGAGAGGGGAATAAAACTTAAATGAAAGTGGACTCAAAGGAGAATTACCAGAAGACCAGCAGAGATGACAGGCAGTGCTGGAAGGCATATCTCACTGGTCTGAAACAAGGTGTTAAAATTCCTCCACAAGTCTAGAAGCAAACCTTTTCACCAGGTTCATTTGGGTCCCTGTTTAAACCAAGCTTAACCATAGTGAAAATGGGGGTTTGTAAGTCATCTCAGCATGGAGAAACTGAGTTTTGTGATACCTTTATCAGGGCTGGATGCAGCCATAGCCAGCAGGAATGCTCACACTGTGTCTATATTCACAGAATCACAGACACAGGGAATCATAGAACAGCTCAGGTAGGAAAAGCTCCCTAAAATCATCAGCTCCAACTGTTTACACAACACAGCCAAGCCCACCACTAAAACATGTCCCCAGGTGCCACATACTCATCTTCATATGCCTCCACACAAGATGGTAGGATCAAAACCCACATCACTGCACACTGGGCTTCTCCAGGTCCCTCCAATACCCACTGAAACCTAGCAGCACTGTGTCTGATGTCACAAGGAGGAGCCTGGCCCTCAGAGTCTGACCACAAGTAGGGCTGTGCCAGCATTACCAACACTCTGTGCCAGCTGTTGGAATTCTTCTGATTTATTTTCAGAGGTCTGGCTCCCTGTACAATGGGAGGAAAGCAAAAACTGTCCTGCTTTTAACTGAAAAGCTGTTTTTACATCATCTTGGCTGTACCTAAGCCATACCTTTGAAACAGCTACATCCCTTGACTCACATGCAGCAGAGAAATTCATCGTGTAACCACGAGAACAAGCCAGCCTCTCTCAGTAACAGCTCTCCCATGAAGATTTAGGGAAAGGGCTGGGGAAGAAGATGCTGTGTCAGGCTGGCAGCATGCAGAGAGGCAGCCAAGGCTTTGCTAACAAGGCATGAACATACCCACTGATTAAAAAAATCTGGTGTGTAGAGCAGGTTATTCTTCCTCCTGCTTAGCAAATTGATCGATTTTTCCAGAGGATGACAGCAGGGAGGTAATAGCTTCAACCTTTCAGGTTAACATTTTCTATTAAGAAAACATGAATAGTTTGAGCTGTGTTTCTAAAAACAGTCTGGAGCATTTGCAGAAGTCCAGGGCAGGATAAAGAAAAATTTTTACAGTTTAGCATCAGTCACTTGAGATAGTCATATATGACAGAATATATTATGGCTGTATGAGAAATTAGAACAGAAATATAGCATGACATCTGCAGGGATATACTTGGTGCTGAAAAAAAAGGGTTCCATTAACAGTGGGAAGCCCCAAGGAAAGGATTTCAGGATAAAATTTATTCTGTACCACCATCCCAATAGCTCCAAAATGCATATCACTTGCAGAACCAGTGGTGAAGTTCATTTGCTTTCCAGTTGTGCTGCCTCTGCAAGAGGCAAATGATCAATGAAGCTTCACAATAAAACCTATATTGGTTAATAATGCAAAACAGACACAGACTGAAGACATAGCAATAATTTATATAGGCTTTATGAATGTGATATTTTTTCTGGGAAAGATTTTCCTTTATTTTTCAAAGACAGCATGATGAAAACTGGTATCAGGTTTCTTATCCTGATTTGAGCAAAATCTCTGAAAACTCAGTTTATCCAAGGGAAGGAGCTGTCACATATCAATGGCCTTTTTCTGTCTGTAAGACCTCTGTATTTCAGAAGTCTTACAATAAATTCTGGAAATCAGGCAATATCATTTGGCTGTAGCTCCAGGACAGAGATCAGACTTGCAATGCTCTGAGAGAGGAGCAGCTCTGCTTTATCATCATCCAGCTGCAACGGCTTGGGGGATTTTTTCATCAGGAATCTGAAAAGAAGCATGGCCCTTCTGGGTTGGGGACATCCTGTCTGTGCTCTCAGGGTCTCACAGGAATTCAGGCTGCTTAATTTCCAGCTCTAACCCCAACACCTCTGGTCACAGCAGCCACACCCCAGGACCTGCTGTTTTTAAAGACACAGGGAATTCAGATATGGTGAAAAAGCCAATTTAAGCCTCCTTTTAAAGACAGACAATACCCAAAGCAATGCTGGAAACCAGCCAAATCTTGCCCAGGATACTCATCATTACTGTACTAGTTTGTTTCCTGGGCTGTTATTTTCCTAACACAAAACCTACCTTGCATTCTTAGCCTAGTTTCCTAAAGAGCTTTGAACCATGCAAAACTTTTAAATTTTTTTTTATTTGTACAAGAAATACAATAGACCCAGTGGCAGCAGGTATGTCCACTTATTATTATGTCCATTTATTCCATACTTGGAATAACTTTTCCCAGTTGTTGTTATAAGTGGTATTATTTGAAAAGAAAACTTCCTTCAGAGCTCACAATTTATTAGGCACCAGAAGACACTCTGCTTGGTTTCTTTCCTAACTATTTTTGATGGTCAGAAAGGTTTTTTGGTATCTAATAGGCTGAAGCTTTTCTAGATTCATCTCATGACACCTTCACATCCTTTAACATCTAGCAAGGCAGGCCCTTCTGCGGCAGCTCTATTGAAAGTCAGTAGGAAAGAACTAGAAGGCACAAATCTGAGAATTCAAATTTGATTCACTCCCAGGATCAAGAAGCAACCTGTTTTATGGAATTTTATTTGGGAAATTTTTACCTTTAGGTTTAAAACTATTTTTTTCTTCCTTAAGAGGATGGGCAGCCTTGCTAAGACAAACAGAGCTCGTGTTTTGGCCAGTGTGTTTTCTTCTCACTTGCATTTGGGACTGAGCTTGTTGCTGTGGAACTGCTGATCCTGTGTGTTCACAGACCCTGGGAGGTGGACATTCAGCTGGCCCTGAGCCACAGTGAACGAAATCCATCTACTGTGCATTTGAAACCTCCCTGAACAAAGAGTGGACAACCACAGCAACGCCCCTGTACTTCTCCCGGATTATCACAGCGTGTCACCCTCACTCCACGTGTTGCTCTGCTGGGTTGCACTTGTAAGGAACTGAAAAGTGGATGAACCAGCAGTGCAGGAGGGCAGTTATCATGTTGGGATCTGACCTTCCTCATTGCTGGCTGGCTTGTTCTCATTCAGCTCTTCCACTTTCCAGGAGAATATGCAAACACCGAGCAAGAGCTCTAAAGTCCTTACATATGTTGGCCCTTCCTTGTCCTCAAAAAAATACAAATAGTTTGGGGGAAAAAAAAAACCCCAAAAAACCACCTGTAGCATGTAGTAAAGATTAGAAACTGCAGATTGCAATAAAGGGGCAAATATAGACACTGTTACCATATGACCATGACCCAAAAGAGTTGCCTGCAGTCCAGGCCACTTGCTGGCACTTGTGCTTCCAAGTTTGACCACAAAACAACCAGAATGAAAGAATCAGTTTCATCATGCAAACTTTTCCATGCAAACTAGACACAGATTTAATTTCAATGCATTGACAAGCAGCGGAACTGTGGAGGAGAGCTGTGACCACAAGGCAAGTCTTTCTTCACCAGCCCAATCTCCTTCTGTGACAAGGCGACCCAATCAGTGGGAAAAGCACTGCTGAGGTCACATCTTGAATCCTGTGTTTAGTTTTCAGACCCTTATGGCAAGAAAGGCATTGAGATGCTGGAGTGTGTCCAAAGAAGCTCAGTGGAGTTGGGGAAGTGTCTAGAGATTAAGTCATGAGTGGCTGAGGAAGCTGGAAGTGTTTATCCTGGAGGAAAGGAGGCTCAGGGGAGACCTTATCTCTCTCTGCAATGCCCTGAAAGCAGATGGCAGCAAGGTGGGGATGGATCTCTTCTCCAAGGTAACAAGGAGTAGAAGCAATCCAAGAGTACAAGAGGAGGGAGAGGAGGAGAATTTTGTCTCTGCTCAAGGGGACATAACTTTTTGTTGCAATAAAACTCAGAGTAAGCTGACATGGCCCAGAAAGCATCTCACCTCTCCACCTAAGCCAGCAACACTCACCTACAGTCCCCATGTTCCTATCAGTTACAGCTTTGGAGGGTCTTGTCAAGAGCCCCCTTAGTCCAGAGAGCTCCATGGGGCTCCTGTGGCTAGGTTTGCCCAGGATGAGGATGCCCAGGACCCTCTGAGCCCAGCAGTGGGGACCAAGGCTGGGGCTTGTGGGCTGGGAGGTGTGGCTCTGGGGGTTTCAATATCATGGAGGGTGTGTCAAACTGGAAGCTGTGCCAGGGACATCACCAGGCAGCCCCAACCTCAGACCAGCACATTTGGATTCTGGCAGGCAGTGAGTGCACACGCAGGGGGAAAGCTGGGCTGGATGGGGGCTGGGAAAGATGCCCTGGGGATTTAAAGCCAGAGTGAGAGCTGGGACCCTCAGGGCAGGGCAATGTCCCCAGGGCTGGGGAAAGAAGGGCTTGGGGCTGTCAACGTGGCAGGTGCCCAGAGAGGCTCTGGAGACACTGCAGGTGTCGCCAGCCCCCTGCTCCCTCCCAGGCAGACCTACTTAATTGCCCTCTCCCCCCACCTCCTCCAGCCATAGATCCAACAACCACTCTCATCCCAGCTCTGCTGGGCATCTTGCCCAGCCTGAAGCTGAAACACCAGGCTGATGTGTCCACAGCCAAAGAAATACAGGAGTATGAGGAATATCTCCACCAGGAGATGGCTCCTGCAGGAGATTAAGTGGTACCATGGAAGCCCAGCTCTGTTCTGCACTGCAGCAGCAGTGGCTTCTTTGGGTCAGTGCAGCAGCCCTGGTTCTGGATCTGCTCACTATGGGCTGCTGCCTGGTCAAGAGGAGGAAGCCTCAGAAACCTCCTCAGGTGTTTACACTGTTCTGGCCTCCCAGAAGACACCTGTGAGGTCGGAATCAGGCTGACTGTGTGATGTTCAGCCAGTGCTGAAGCCTCCAGTCCACCACTTATGATTCATTTGTGAATCCTCACAAGACTCAAACAAGTGTCTATATGGTGGCACTGATAATCTGCCAATCAGCTCTTCGGTATAACAAAATCCCATCAGCTGTTTTCTGTTTTCCAAGTGTCATCTCTTTTTTCAGCCAGTTGCACCTCCCCGTCTCTCCTGTCATAACGGATATGTGAAGCTGAAGATTTTGCCCTTTTCCAAGGAAATCATTGTATTAGAAGCAACACTTGGCGTGAAACCCAGGGGTGGGTACTCGGGCACACAGACACATCAGCACTGCAGATATGAGCAATGCAGACCCGAGGCTTCAGCACCACCTTCTTCCTGGCTTTTGGAACGTGTTGCTCTGCAGGCACCGTGCTGCCTCTTCCAGCAGAGCCAGAAGGGCTCCCCAGGGAGCAATATCAGACTTCTGGAGCTGCAGCTCCTGATTACAGCAACGCTTTCTGGTAGCAGGAGATGAACTGCAGGAACTGAGCAGCAAGGGTGGAGAGAATGCCTCACACCAAGGTCAAGATGTGCCCATGATTTCCTCCTAACCATCTCAGAGTGGTTTTGGAGGGAGCTGTCCCTAGTTCCCCTCCCAGCCCTAAAAACATGCTGCTGAGATGACAAGAATATGATGGTTTGTTTTTCTCTTATGCCCTCTCTTCCCTCAGGAGAAGAACCCCTCAAGGCAATGAAAGGAAAGGGTTTGGGCTACCTGTGTGAATACAGAAGAGCAACCCAAAGATTTTCATTAAGAAATCCTAATTAAGAAATCTTCACTAAGGAAGGCTGCTGCTGTAGTGGGAAGGTGTTTTAAAGGACAATCTGACTAATGCAGGGTATAACAAATGTCTGCAACTGCAAACAACAGCAAGAAGTCAATGAGCAAAGTCCCAGACTGTATGACTCCATCCTTTAACCCCTTAGAGCTCGCTGCTGGAGCAGGATCAAATCCCTGCTCCACTCCAGAATACACATCTCAATAGAGAATTTTTGAGACAGAGAGAAGGTGCACTGTGGCTCTCTGTGACAGCAGCAAATCCAAACAGACTTTCTGAGAAGAACTAAGCCCTTTCTGAGCCCTATTCCCCTGTTCAGATTTACTGATGAGTCTCACCCAAGGTCTGCAGCTCCACACCCCTGGTGGGGATGTGGGAGCATGCCAGGAGGGGATGTTGTGGCCCTTGAGGGGATGCTACACCTCACAAAGAGTGACACACCGAGGGATACTCACAAACTCTCATTCTGATTTCAGCCTCGTAGGTGTCTGCTGTGAGACCAGAACAGCTGACTGTAAGCTGATCAGGAGACTCCTGGAAATTCCCTTCCCTGGGCAGCCACGGCGAGCAGGATCAGAGCTGCGGCAGAGCGCCAGCTCCGGGGCCTGCCTGCGCTTGGCAGCGAGTTGCCATGGTTACGAAGTGAGCTGCTTTGAGGGGGAAAAGATGAAATCTGGTCTGGCTGCCAGTCCGCAGCCACCGTGGAAGCCGTGGCAGTGCCTTGTGCAGAGAGCACCAGCGCCGGAGAGGCTCCGACGCCTCCAAAAGCCGCCGCCCATTCCGGGGCTTCCAGCTGCCAGGTGCTGCATACGAACTTTGGAAGAGGAATGTTAAGTCGTCCTCAGCTGCTACAGGAATCGAGGAAGGACTGAGCGCTTTTTCCAACTTCACTGTGGTTGCAGGGCTCTTGTCCCCACTCCCTGGGCAGCTGCTGGCACGGGAAGAGCTGTGTCTGTCCCCATCATCTCCATCTCCTGGGCACCACTGAGCTGACACACAGCAAGGGTGTCCTTGGGCCACATCCAGAGCTTTGTCTCATTCCCCAGCATGGCTTGGCAGGCTCACCATTCCCTCTCTCCAAAGTGCACCCCTGCCTCCAGAAGGCTTTTTTTTAGCTCACTGCAGCCAGGAACTGAAAGCATTGTGTTAGGGGTGAAGTGTGAGAACAGAGCTGCGTGTAGAAATCTCTTGGCCCTAGATTAGCTTTCATTTGCTTGTTCTGCCTCCAAAAGGAAAGAAAGAGAAAAAAACGAAGTGCAAAGCAAAGAAAGGGAAAAAAAAGAAAGAAGAGGAAGAGAAAAGGAAAAGAAGAAGGAGGAGATGGAGAAGGAGAAGGAGAAGGAGAAGGAGAAGGAGAAGGAGAAGGAGAAGGAGAAGGAGAAGGAGAAGGAGAAGGAGAAGGAGAAGGAGAAGGAGAAGGAGAAGGAGAAGGAGAAGGAAGAAAAATGAAGAGAAAAGGGAAAGAAGAAGGAAAAGGAAATGGAGTAAAAATTTTTAAAAAATCAAGCAGATCCTATGCCTTTACCAGGTGGCACATATTTTAAGTGTTTCAAGGGAAAATAAGGAATGAATCAGCAGACTATGCCCCATGACTATAATCTGTCTTCTGCCAGCTTGGCTCTAGTTTGAAATTAGTAGTAAGTGCATTTAAAAAAAAAATTAAACAGGCTCTGTATTACTGGCATTTCAGCTGTGTCCTCGCATGTACAGTGGCAGAACACCCTGTGCATCAAATTTTAATTGCAATCAGTTCTGAGGTTAGAACATTGATGCCTTTATTTGTAGCAGTGAACCATCACTGCTACAGCATTGCCTTTTACTTGTTAAAAGTGAAGTCTGAAAAAACAGGATGTATCTGACAGAGTCCACAGCAGATTGCTTTCTCTCAGCTGTAAGAGGACTGATATTTTCCCCATGCTCTCCACACGACCTGAGAACAGCCTGGACACTGATTTCACAGAATGATTTTCATTTTTCCACATTTCACAGTCCTGGTGTATCCTGTCTCAGGCCCAAAATGATGGCAATCCTTCACTTCCAGCTGCAGGATCCCTCAGTCCAGCTCTTTGGATGTGGCAAGCTCTAGTAACTCTTCACAGAAAAAAAAATCCCACTAGCACCTCCCCAGTGGGCTTCACAACCAGATGAAGAACTGAAAAAAAAAAAAAAAAAAAAAAAAAAAAAAAAAAAAAAAAAAAAAAAAAAAGATCTTAAAAGTCCTTATTTTCCCCTGTAGTTGTAGGAAGCCAAACACCAGAGTTAAGTTCTATTAAAAGGAGATTGCATCATTTTAATATTCCTACCACTCAGTTTTATTTGCCTCCTGTTCCAAAATTTATTGAAATAATGACACAAACTGAACCTGAGTGAGAGGGGAAAACAAATTTAGGCAAGGCAAGATAAAAATGAAATTTTTTGTGTTTTCAATCTCAGAAAGGATCCATTTTTTAGGCAAAGAAAGATCACCTACCTTGAACAACTATATCTTCTATAAAGATAGAAGTTATGCTGCACATGCAAGGGAAGGGTCCCACCCACATGGCAGGGAAATGTGCACCCCAGTTTCCTGGCCAGCTCACTCTCAGGGCGCCTCTCACCGCAAGAACTGGTACTGCCAGCATGGTTATTTCTGCCTTCATTCACTCAAGATTTTAATTTACATTAGCAAATTGGAGACTGAAATTTGAGGCTACTGTGCTACTTGAGTTATTATTGGCTGTGCCTCCCCCCACGTTTGCACAACAGGAATATAAAATGGCTTTACATGCAAACAGCCGGATGTTTTCCCCACTTTTCCTTACATGTCACACCATACACAGAGCCTCACAGTCAAGGCTCTCTACATGCTACAGGAAAGGGGACAAGATTTCCAACAACGTGAAAGCTTCACTTGTTTTTGTAACAAGTTCTGCTGCTGCAGAGGGGAAGAGGGAGCTGTAAGCTCTGGCTGCAGACAGGATGAGATGAGCCATGGGGAGGAAATGAGTCACAGCCCAAGAGGGGCAAAGGGAGTTCCCCAGAGAAGAGACAGCAGAAATCAAAGCCTGCTGTGCTCCTGGGGCACCCTGAAGAAGAGGAGATACAGCTGGGACAAAGTGTACTACTGGGCAGGAGAACACACCACTACTATGCCACTGATGCTCGGAGCCATTTTGAGCTGTGAAAGGCCTGTGTAGGTTTAAGAGTTTAAATTCCTCAGATTCTGTCTTTCTGCCACATCTTTCAGTATCTCTCAGTAAGGCAGCGAGATGCTTGAGACTCACAAATGTCACCAGAGTATCAGAAAAAAAAGAGCTGAATAATATAATTTAACCAAAGTAAAGTTGCATAGCTGATGCTGTTTTGATTCCCAGGAACGGCAGAAACCAGGGTACACCACAGAGCCTTTCTGGAGGGCTTGGGGCTGGGGACACAAAAGCCTGTGTACAGCAAATATTAACCCAGTTAATATTTAAGGTATGAGTTACCTTGAATGAACCTGCACTGCCAGCAGGATGATTTGAAGCATCCAGTAGCCATTAAAAACAAAATAAAAAACAAAACCAGCAGACAAAAAAAAAAAAAAAAAAAAAAAAAAAAAAAAAAAAAGGGAGACCAAAAAAACAATCACTCAGGTTAATTAAAATCCCCAAGTGTTTCAGTAATAATCAACTAATAATGATGAGAGTTTTAAAATTTGTTCATGTACATTGCAATTGTTGTTTCNATATTTTAAAAACACCAATAAGAAAAAAAAAAAAAAAAAAAAAAAAAAAAAAAAAAAAAAAAAAAAAAAAAAAAAAAAAAAAAAAGAAAAAAGGGTGAAAAGCACCGTGGTGAAATTTATTTGGCAAGGTCTAAAAATGCCTAACTGCCTAACACATATCTTCAGCTGTGAAAGACAAGGGTATAAAGTCTGGTACCTCCTGGGTGTGTGATGCAGCTGATTTTGGGGTGTTTTACAGAGCCCTGGTCCACACGATGAGGAGATGGAGAGGAGGGGAGGCAGTGCAGGCCCGCCGACAGGAGGGAGACTCCCCCAACAGCATAAGCACAGTAGTGTCCAACTTGTCCCAAACACATCGTTCCTCTGCTCAGAAATTCAGATCCGAGCTGAAATGACTCTTAGGAGCTTTCCCGCACAGGATTTCTGGCAAGCCAAACAAGAAAAACAAAGAGTACCGGCACAGTCTTGTCAACAGGTCTGTGCAGCGGAGCTCAGCTCATCTGCAGGGTCAGGGTAGGGAAAGGAAAGTTTCAGCTTTAACAACCCAGCTCAGCCAAGGTCCGGGAACTGCTGCGGGTGAGTCACGCCTTGTGCATCCCATAAAGAGCTGCTCTGTAAACACGGCAGACAGCGAGGAGCAGCGGGGAATGGCAGAATTGCGGTCAGGGGGAGGAAAAATCACCCGGCAGCCAAACACCCGCTCAGCTGAACCCCGGGAACAGAGATAAACCATTTTCCAAGCAAAGCGCTGCTCCCCGCCTCACTGCACCCCCTCACCAAGCCTTCCTACAGCGCTGTGGAATTCCCCTTCGCACTCTGTGGGCTGTTCTTAATATTTCCCGTCCCCAGAGGCGTCCCGGTCCGCCAGGGATTCTCTCTTGGGAAGGCGAAGCCAGTCCCCAGGCTCCTGCTGCAAACCCACGCGGCTGGGCAGAGGGGGCAGAGGATGAGGAGGAAATGTCTGTGCCGGCATCACCGCGCAGATACCGGCACTGAGCCCTTTAAACTCTTTGTTCTTCCCAAATCACCGGCCTGCTTGCAACCACTGGCAGTGGGTTTGGAGTTCAAAAGGATCGGTTGTCTTCCAGCAACAGTACACAGTGCTGGTGGAGCTTTCCAGAGCCTTTTTAAAAGGATAACGTTGCTATCATGATTTATCATTTTTTTTCCCCTACAGTGGGAAAGGATTTTCACAGGTGTAGGTATTGTTAGAAATGAGAAGCTTGACTCAGCCAATATATCAAGCAGTAATTCAATTTATTAATTAATATGGCAAAGTATGAGCAAAAACAGCGCTGGGTACAGTGGTGGGGGTTTCCCCTGCAACTGCACACTGATTGTTGGGCTTGGGTATTTATTGATCATATTCATGCATATTCATAAGCTTTCTCAGCAGTTTCTATTTCCAATTTTTATATCACAATTCTATACTTCAGGATCATAAATCTATGATGATGATTGTTTGGTTCCTTTCCAATTTCTATAGTCTATTGTGATCTATTCCAGTCTTCAATATCCCAGGATGTGTATCCCAGATGGTGGGGTCCAGCTTCCAGATATGGGGTCCAGCTTTAGGACCATTAATCTATGGTATTGATGTCCAGCTTCCCTTCTCAAAGTCATCAATCAGCGACATTGACAGCCATCTTCCTTTTTCAGGATGTTTTCCCTGTTTCGTTAGGAGCTTAGGATAGGTTGACTTCCCTCTTTTGTTCAAATCCTTTATACATTCTAAAACGACCGTTTAAAAATCCTTAATACAAAGCAACATTCTAAAGCTATAATTAAAAGGTTTTTTACATTCTAAAGCTACAGTTTTAAAATCCTTAATGCAAAGCAACATCCTAAAACAATAATTCAAAGGTTTTTATTAGAACACAGCTTAAGAGTTAAAAAAAAAGTTAATTGCAAGCAAAAGATTAATTCAAGGGTCTTCTTCCATGTTTTACCTTCCTTGGTTGTTTATTAGAAGTCATCTTTATAACTGTCCCATGGTTGTGTTCCACACATTTCATAATTGCAATTACATAGTTTACCTTTATTTACCTGACACGAAACACCACTTTGTATTTCACAGTATCTTAACCTGGGTCATGCAAAATACTGTTTCCATATTTTACTGTTGTAGAAACAATTCTTTTTTGACTTGATCTAAAACTCACTGAGTGGCAGTGGAAAGCCAATACTTGCAGTGAGGTTTGAAGCTGCTCCCTGACAAGAACAAGTGACGACATTTTCTCCAGGTGTGGCAAATTCTGAGGGGTGGAGGAGGATTTTGACTTCCTGGTGCCCCTAGTAGGTGGGCACTTGTATTCACACTGTGTTCTTTGCGAAAATACTGATTCTCAGGGTCTAAACAGCAGGATGCATTCATTTTCTCACTCGAGGCCGTTATTTTTGTCACATTTAATAATTGCACATTAATTATTCAGCTTATTACTTTACCTCAAAGCTGCTGTGCTGCTGGCCTGGTGCCTCAGGAGAGGAGAGCAGAGCAGGACAGATCTGTCATGGAGCTCACTGGGGTGAGTCACAACAGAGCTGTGAAGGGAGCAGCAGGCATGGGGTCAGGGTGTCATCCACCTCCCAGAATGGATCCCGGGGGTCTAGCTCCTCTCTCCCTTCCAGGGAGCTTCTCTGCTCCTCATCCAGAAGCAGCCTGGGAATTTGGACAAAGGGCAGGGGTACTCTGCTGGTGTCAGGGCAGAACACAGTGAGCAGGGGTGGCCAGGCTGGGTCTGGCTGGGCACAGTGTGTCTGTCCCTTGCAGTGCTATCACAAGCCACTCCAAATTCATTTTCTCAAGCAGAGGACTTCCTGCCACTCCTCTTCTGCTCCGTGGTGACTTGAATTACTTCAGATTTTGCAACATTTGGGGCTGCTGTTCACAAAACCTAAGTTCCCCCAGAACCACTGTGCATTTGCCACCTGCCCACATTTGTGGCACAGGTTTGGTGAATTTGCAGGTGGAGTTTGCTCACCTCCAGAACACGGCACAGGGCACTTGACACCCACAGGCAGCTCTGGGGTGGTCATCACCCTCAAGGAGCAGAGCATCACCTCAGCTCACAGGGCTGTCTGGCCCCATCAGCCTGCCTGGGAGAAGCAGCATGTCCTCTGTGTAGAAGTGACAGATTTGTGGGTTTGTGATGTGCAAAACCCCCTCCCTCCCCGTCGCAGCTCATAATGATTTGCATGCCAGCAGCATGTAAATCATGCTGGCTTGCTCTACTGAGTGGTTTCACCACAAATCAAGTTCTCTGCACTCCTGTGCTCTCCTTGCTCCTGAACATGCATGGAAATGGGTTTTGCCGCAGTGCAGGGCTGCCCCACCACGCATCTCAGGGCAAACACGAACCTAGCAGATTAAAAAAGGAGGAACTGAGAATTGCTCCCAAGGGAAAGCTATCCGTGCTTTGGTTCCATTAATGATATATGCTTGGGTTCAGAGGAGCATGAGCAGGAAGGGAAGCTGCTGCAAGCAGGGATGGCCTCGGGCAATGCATCGCAGAGCTTTTCACCCTGCCAAGCTGCACGGAGTGCTGTGGTGCTCACTTATCCATGTTTCAGCTCAATGCCCGTTCAATCTGCTGGCTTTTTTTTTAACTACAAAAAAAATATCTGCTGCCTTCAGAGCAAGACACAGCTGTAAAATATTTTCCATGCTACCCGTGTTTCCTTTCCAAGCAGTCCCAGCTCCATGTTTTCATGCACTTCTGAAACAAGAAATAATTTATTTGGAAGCAGTGTTGCAATGACCCATAAAATATTCCTACCCTGGCCTGTCCTTAGTTTGGCTTCCTTTTTATTGTTTTGACTGGAAGCTGTGCTTCTTAAGAGGCATCAAATGTGCTATGAACCTAAGAAAAGACCTGTGAAACTTTATCTGGAGGCAGCCATGGTGCCAACGATGGAGAAGAACTTGATCCATGCTACTGAGAAAAGATATGAAGAGAGAATGTTAAAAATGAGAAAGCTTGACTCAGCCAATATATCAAGCAGTAATTCAATTCATTAATTAATATGGCAAAGTATGAGCAAAAACAGCGCTGGGTACAGTGGTGGGGGTTTCCCCTGCAACTGCACACTGATTGCTGGGCTTGCTGGTATTTATTGATCATATTCATGCATATTCATAACCTTTCTCAGCAGTTTCTATTTCCAATTTTTATGTCACAATTCTATACTTCAGGATATGATGATGTTTGTTTGGTTCCTTTCCAATTTCTATAGTCTATTGTGATCTATTCCAGTCTTCAATATCCCAGGATGTGCATCCCAGATGGTAGGGTCCAGCTTCCAGATATGGGGTCCAGCTTTAGGACCATTAATCTATGGTATTGATGTCCAGCTTCCCTTCTCAAAGTTATCAATCAGTGACATTGACAGCCATCTTCCTTTTTCAGGATGTTTTCCCTGTTTCATTAGGAGCTTAGGATAGGTTCACTTCCCTCTTTTGTTCAAATCTTTTATACATTCTAAAGCCACAGTTTAAAAATCCTTAATACAAAGTAATATTTTAAATCTATAATTCAAATGTTCTTATTACAAAACAGCTTAAGAGTTATACAAGTTAATTGTAAGCAAAAGATTTGTTCAAGGGTCTTCTTCCATGTTTTACTTTCCTTGGTTGTTTATTAGAACTCATCTTTATAACTGTCCCATGCCTGTGTTCCACACATTTCACAATTATAATTACATAGGTTATTTTTATTTACCTGACACGAAACATAACTTTGTATTTCACAGGAAGTAATGGCAGAGCAGTGGATATAATGGATTCAGGGAGGCAGGCTGTAAGTAGATACATGGTTGTTAATATTAATGCAGCTTTTAACATATTAAATTCACTTTCAGATGGGGCACTAGTTAACTAAGTTAAACACAGGATGAAGCAGATGCTAACAAGACTGATAAATCCTCCACATCCACCAGCCCCCATCCAGCCAATCTGCAATTATTGAGCAGACAGAGCCCAGCATTATAATTTCCCTGCCTCTCAACAGGAATTTCTTGTTTGCCAGAGGATTTTTTTTTTCATACCCTGTCACAAGTGCAGAATGAAACACTATGGAAGTACTCTTGTAATTACTGACATTTTGTTTCACAGACAGCTGCTGAAAGAATACAAGAAGAATCACAGAATCACAAAACAATTTAAGTTAGAAAAGACCCTTGAGATCATTGAGACCAACTGTTAACAGCACTGCCAAGCCCAACACTAAACCATGTCCCCAAGTGCCACATTTAAATGCCTTTCAAATCCCTCCAGGAAAGAGTGACTCCACCCTAGGCAGCATCACTCTCCAAACAACATAGGATCATGAAAGAATTTTCAAACCCTGGGAGAAAGCAAAAACTATATTTCGCAGTCCTGGCAGAAGAGCATTTTGTGTTTTATAACAACCATCACTGTCCAGGTCTCTCCCAGAAGCACAGTCCTGAAAACCCCCAAGGAACAGCTGCAAAATCTTTTTTTATTATTATTACAGGGTCATGGCCACTCCATGCTGCTTCTGTTACTGACAGCTACAGCTGATATCCAGCCACAGGCTACAGCTCTGGATAACCCTTGCAAAAGCTGAGTGGAGGCAGGTGGAAGAGTTTTTTCCTCACATACCTAACCCTAGATGATCTCCAAGGTTTCTGTCAAAATTCTGCCTTATGCTAACATTTTGGTGTGCAACCTCATTTCAAATTTATTATACCTGTCAGTGCTGTTTTGAGTTATTCCTCTTCAGTGTTTAGTCATTAGTCTTTTATTCTACCTGTGAATCATGGGAGGTGGTAAAGTGCATTACATCTTATACTTGTACAAAATAATTGCAAGATATTTATGCAAGTACAAATGCATATGCACACTATATATAAAGTAGTTGAGAATTAGCTTTTTAGTTTTGCTTTTGGATTAGTTATAAACTGTATTTTAATCTGGCTTTGGCTTTTTCAACCTTGATTGCATGTGTATCTGTGCATGGGTTAGACAGTGACAAAAAGAAAAGGCAAACCAAAACATAAGCAGGGATGTGTTATAGGTAATTGATAATTCATGCTGAAGTAAATATTTTTTTAATATATAAGAAATAGTAGGTGACTACACTAGGTGAGACAAACCACAGGAAGAAACGTATCAAGCCAAATTCCTTTCATTTACATTCGAACAGGCTGTGGGGCTTCGACAGTGGCAGCTAGAAACCTGCAGCTGGGAGGACAAATTAACATGTTATCAGGCTGCTGCAGCTCATACCATGAAGAAGCAGCCATGGGTGGAGGAGGTGTTATTAACATTTGAACACTCGGGGCCAGACTAGAATGTAGTGTAACAGAAACCGGTGAAATGGGTGGAGGGACACACATTAACATTTTAACAAGAAGTCAGCTCGACACAGGAGAACGCCCATCACCACCGATCTGCCCAGGGAACACCTGGTACGGATGGGCGATCAAGATGTATCCTGCAGATAATCCAAGCTGAATGCCGAGTTCCCGTAACTGGGAAGATACCATCCATCGCTTCTCGGAAGGATCTTTTTACAACAGGAACGCTGAAAGGGGTCCAACATGAATGTGAGAAGAAACTGGAAGAAACCTGCATAAATATGGAAGGACACTGTGGGAAGACAAAGAACTGAGCCTGAGGGCTGAAACAGAGTATAAAACTCTGCTCCAACATGCTGCAGTCGTGAACAGGGTTAGCTTGGTGCGAGAGATACCAGGCTTTTTGGTTCACCCAGCTTCAACCCCAGGCTCGATGCTGTCCTTCGGTTGATTGGCTATCTGATCTGTAAACAATTGATAATAAATAAGAATTTTTAAAAATTTTTAATTGACTTACGAAAGTTTTATTTATAACAGATGTGATGACATGTAAAACTTTACCTTCATCACCCTGGCATCAAAACTCACCCACTTGCAAACCAAAACAGCCAATTTTTAACTTCTTTTACCAGATGCACTTCAGAAAACCACAACTCCTTTCCACAGCCCTTCCTCTGGGGAGCCTCTTAATACCAAGGATCCCGGGATTAATTTCACCTGAAGAAGGGAACTGTCCTGAGGGGAGCATTGTTCACCTTGATGATTGAGGATAAGGGCACTGTGGCACTGGAGGAAATCAGTCTCAAGCAAATTACTGTTTCTGCAGCAGATGGAGACTAAGTGAGAAAATGTCCAAGGAGTACACAGAATTTTTAATCTCTTGCAAGGATTTTATGTTTTGGCACAGATCAAAGCCTTTTCCAAAAACCTGCATGTTGACAGCGTAAGCTGTATTTAAAAGTGATGTGTTTTATTTTGTGAGCATGGATTTCTATTGATTTTGAAACCCTAGTGTGTAAAGACTTTAAGGTATATTTCTAAATACACAAGGCTTTTCTGCCTCACCCCTCACAGAACTCACCAATCTGCAATTTCTACCCACAGAATTCTACCTGCAACTCTAACCCTACAGTTTAAGAACCCAAGATGAATGGTATTGTCATTTTCATATGTATAAATCTTTACAAATCAGGCTTATAAAAATCAATGAGGCCTAGTCCGTACATTTTTCTGTATTTTCACTATTCAGTTTACACCTGAGAGAACGTAACTCATACTGGGAAAGCTCTTTTCAGATAAAGCCAGCAGACAGAGTGAGCTGCAGGCTGGCCACTCCTGCATAGCTGCAATATTTGACATTCACTGGGGCAACGCCTCACTCATCGTACTGCTCTTCCTTTTGGACTCACTTTGGGGTCACAACCTCATCTGGATCTGTATCCAGTCCAGAAAAAATGGATGTGGTTTGTTACAAGCTTAATTTATAGTGTGATTTTCAAGTCCATTACCTTGAATTTCTGCTGACTCCCAGAACTGACAGCACACTTTGGCTTCCCTGGTAGAAACTGGGGAGAGAGGAAAGGACAAAAACACAGGTGGGTGGAACACAATCCTGGATGATAAAGGCTACAATTTTGTTTTTTACCCCCTCTTGGTTGTATGTGATACATTGTACTAAACTTTGGGATTTGCTGCATTTCAATGTAACAAAGGAGGAAATTTGCATAGATAAAAACTTTAATACATATCACTCAAATCTGGCTCCAGAAATTATTCAAGATTAATTTTGAAATGGTTTTGTTTTTTAATTAAAGTTCAGCTTGGTATTTAGGGAATTACAAAACCTCAAATCTCAAGGAGGACTCTAATTTTCTCTTGGTTGGTGTCAAAGTTTATGTCTTCTGTCTCAGAGGAGGAAATCCCCACTCAGCAGTGGGAAGAAGTCCAGCAGGAAATCTTTAGACTGCACTAAACTAGCAGAGGACATATAATTTATATGATATAAGATGTTTATAACGTGCAAAAATACATGTATCCATAGATAAGGAAATAAACCTTTTTTTTTCAATAATTAGGATTGGCATTATTGCTTTCTAGAGCAAGAATGTCATCAAACTAGGCTTATCAACAAACAGAATTTCTATGATTTAAAATTCCAATTTCCATGTACTGAACATGCTGTGAATAAAAGCAGTAGAAGAAGAAATGAAATGTACTTCTCTGCCTTTGTTTTTGTAGGTGTGATAAAACAGGGTGGGACTGAATGTATCAAACTAAAAAAAAATAAAAAAAAAAAAATCCAGATGGTTTTGGGTTTCAGAGGAAGACAAGAGAACAAAAACTTGCAATGAGTTTCTTTGTAAACCACAGGAAGAGGATGAAAGAAATTTAAAAAAAAAAAAAAAAAAAAAAAAAAAAAACAANAAACTATTTTGAACTAGTTTTTATACTAAGACTTCTTTTAAACTCCCCTAGATAAAAATCCAGTTACACAAGAGATTTTGTACTTTATTTTGTAGATTTTGTGAATGACTCATAAGCTTGCAGTCATACTATTATGCAAGTTATATTAATAAAATATGTATGCCTGGCAAAAATTTCATCCCATCCTGCCAGAATTTAGAGCACCTTTTTATTGGGAGGCATTTGACGTCAGCTGGTGCCCTTTGGAGATGAGACATGGTGGGGAAAATGAGTCTGTGATTCTCCATTCCAATTTTAGACTCCTAATGCCTTGAATTACATGGAAATGTATCCATGACTATTAAAAGCACACAAACTCTTTTTGAATACTTGTCCACATCACTGCAGTAAAGAACAACCTGTGTGTTCCTGATGTGGTCACCTGCTCTTTTTCCAGCCAATAAACACTGAAAAAACCTGATGTTTGTGCTGCCCATCACCTCTTGCATCTATTTCTGATCAGCCCTGTGCAGAACTCCATGGCTAATGCCATGTAAAATCTCAGCAAGCCTCAAAAATGGATTTGTTCACTTGCAGACATTCTGAAGGACTATGTAGAAACCATGACAGAAAACACAGTGTGATTTTGATATCACACACTTGTATGCTGCTACAAGCTGCAAGGAAAAAATATTTTTTCCTAGTTAAAGATAATAAGTGTCAGACTGACTTGGATAATTACGACTGCTCTACTCAAACATCCAAATCTTCACCCAAATGAGTAAACTGTTGGAGTGATGTTTAGGCCTTCAGTATTTAAAAAGCTGACTCAGGCATCCATCAGCTGACTCTCCTTCTGTCAGACAAACAAGAACCTGCTTTTCCATCTCCAGGTAAATATGTGCTGCTTTCATCCTTTACATATAAACTGCATATAGCTAAGAATAAACTTGGGAAGAAATTGCCAATAAACGATGGTTTCTTGAAGCAGTGGCAAGCTAGATGAGTCTTCCAATGGAAGCAACAATGCCAAGCCCTCTGCCCTAAGGCAAGATTTCCTTGCAAGGCTGGATGGAGACCAGCCAGTTCACAAAACACTGCAACAACTGCATGAACTGGGGCAAGTGTCTGGGCAGCTCCCCTCCTTCCTGCAGCAGCGTTCAGACCTCATTTATAAACTGAACCTACCAGCAGAGCTGGAATGGGTGATGTGCTTCTGGCTCAGCAGGACCCTGAATGTCCAGCATGATGCAGCTTGACATCACCGAGGGTTTCACGTGTTACTGCCTTGTTCCTGTGCAGCTCCACCACTCCAATTACTGTCAGCTCCAGTTGCTTGTCATCAGGCAGTGAGATGGGTGACGTTTCCTGAGGGCTCCCTGGAGCCAGCACGGAGGGTCTGCTGCCTGCAGCCAGCTGGAGGAATGCAGCACAATCTGTTAGACCTGTCAGAGTGACCCCAGGTAAACCTGCACACACCAGCCCCATGTAGAACCCATGCATTTTAAACATAGCCCTCACCTCTACCTCCTCTGGAGCACCTTGGCTGAGTGTCACAGGCTGAAATCAGAAAGGAAAAGCAGGGGTGGCTTTAGGCAGATCCCTCTGAACATTTCCCCTCTCTCTGCAGAACAAAGTCATTTCCCAAGACCTCGAGGGGAGGCCTCACCCACTTGTTTCAGGTCTGACAGCGGAGGGCGTAGGCACTAATTGGGTTTACAGGCTTCCAACCACGCCGATTAGTCCTGCTGCCTCTTCCCCAAGGAAGCAGCTGATGAGCACTCCCTAAGAGTTCGGACTCTTTTCCTTCCTTCTGCTTATAGACAGGGCTTCCTGACACAAGGATGTGCTCAGGAGCGGCTGCTGTTGCCCCTTCAGAGCAGTGCAACTCATCCAACAGCTGTTCCACACATCCAGCCTGAGCCTGGGGTTCCCTTGCACAAAACACCCCAAACACTGACTTCTTTTACTGCACACAACAAGACAAACTCGTTAAACTGTGCCCATTCCTGCACACAATACCTGTGTTTTCCATTTCATAGCCTGACCCCCAACAAATCCATTGGATGAGAGGGCTAACACCACACCAACCTACAGGATGCGTGGACAACTTCCAAACCAACCATGTTTGCTTGTGTGGTGGGAGCGAGTTGATGGACCCAGCAGAGCAGCTGAGGTGGCACAGCTCTAGGGGAGCTGGCACAGGAGCCAGAGGCTGGTGGAGGAGCCAGGATGCAAAGGCTGGGGAAGGAGGCTGTCACAGGAACAGGGTGCCCAGTTTGGAGGCAAGCTGGCAGAGGACCCGGCGAGAGGCCGCTGGAGGAGCCGGGTGCTGGAGGATCCCCAAGCACCCTCCGCCCGGCTCCATCTCGGGGGAAGGGCAAAATCCTCGCTGGGGCTCCCACGGAGCCTGCAGCCGCCTAGGCTCGGCTGTCGTCACCCAGAAGCTTTCCCAAGGGGAATGACTTGAGTGAAGGGAAGAAAGTCTGCGCTCTCCTCCCTCCAGCCCCCCAAAACAATGCTATTTTAAAGAAACCCCACTCCCGCTCCAGCTGAGCGCCGTCCTGCCCCGGGCTCCCTCCCCGCCGCGTCCTCCCGCACCCGCGGCCCCCCCTGGTTCC
>VZRH01003032.1:64849-118771 GCA_013397555.1 Urocynchramus pylzowi | reverse complement strand
GGAGCTGGGAACCCCGCGGGAGCGCGGGGCGGGGCGGGTGGGATGCTCCGGATGCTCCCCGGCCTACGGGGTGGAGAAAGGGGGTAAGGAAAGGGGGTTGTGGTGCGGCTGGAGGCGAGACAGCGCTTTGAAAAAAAAACAAAACAAACTCCAGTGCTTCAGGTCAGAGGGGAGAGCGGTGCGCTCCAGCTGTCCGTCCGCGTCCCATCCCAGAAAGCGGCATAGAAAACTGAGGGTTTTGGTGCTGTTAGTAGTTTTCGTCGTCGCCCGAGTAACGCAGCCTCGCGGGGAGATGAAACCTCAGCAGAACACGTAAGACAGGATTTTGTGTGGGAATGATCCGGTTTTGGGAAAAACTGCGCTCCGCGTTTTCCCAGGAGCGCGTTCCTCACGGCAGGTGGGTGGTGGCGGCGCTGCCGGGAAGAGTCTTCGTTCGCCAGATCCTCCCCGAGCAAAGCACAGCTCTCTGACGGCTCCGTGTGGTTTGGATGGACTTTGGTCGCTGCTCATTACTTTGACGAACCCGCGACTGCTTTAAAAAGCCTTTAAGAAAGCTTTCTATGGTTTGTTATGCTCAGGAGGAAGTGGTTGGCCACTGTATGGAGTGGTGAAAAGAAGAAGAGTTTGCATTCTGTTAAAGTTTTACAGAAAACATATATTGTGAAACGTTGGTTTCAGAGAAAGTATCCCTATAATACTTTTCCTAAATATGTGATCAGGTAGATGAAATCTCTTGAAGTTATAACTGTACCTTTAAGTTGCTTCATGTAGTTGGATCAGTGTTTGGAGGTATCAGTCATTGTGTCGAGTCAAATCAGTGTGGTGGAGGTGACACAAAATCACAAAGGGAAAAGTGAGAATCACTGCACAAAGCTATGGAATGGATGTAAAAGGCCTCGTTAGCTCTGTGTCATTGCATCCAGGGGAAGAAAAGATAAGGCTCGGCTGTCGTGTGTGATCTGGTTAGAAAGCTGATCCCACAGCTGCTCCTTTGGAAACCCCTGGTTGTGGTTGTTGGCACTTGTGGGCCTCCACGTGGGACTGGAGTCCTCTCCCATGCATGGGGAGGTAGGAGAGGCAGGAGAGGTGGATGAGAGGGACAGACACCAAGGAGATTAAGGTTTTTACTGGCTTTTTACTGGTTTTTACTGATGTATTTAAAGCTAGGATTGGATGCAATAAGAATCTGCGTTTCACCTTTCGATTCCTTACCTGGCTTGATTGTAACTCCCCTGGCAACTCTTTGCATCTGACAGTTTTCTGAGCAGTGTCAAAGATCTCTGTCTTCCTTCCAGTTCCAGATGAGAGCAGAAGTCAGATTCTCATCTCCTTAAATATCTGTAATGCTGAGTTGATGGACTTTAGCTGAGAATCTTGCAAGACTTCACTTCTCACCCAGTTACTGCAAGTCCTCCGAGATGCTGCGCAGTGGCCTTAAACTAAAGGCTTGTTAATTCCTTCTAAATCTCCTGAGGTTTAGAAGGAATTTCTTGCAAGCAAAGCCTTCAGTGAGGGTTGGATTTTTGTGCACATAGGTGTCTGTTCAGTTGTTAGTAACTTTCTCTGTGCTTTTTCACCAGTTACTCTCTAGTTTATGAGCAAAATTTGAGTCAGAAGTTTAAAGGTGTGTCTTTAATAGTGTGGTGACATTTTTGTGCACTTTAGAACAGGATGAAGATCTCAGGATAAACTTTCTTGGTCATGATACTTTTGTATTTTTGTCAACATGTGATTATGGGTAGGATTGTGTGAGTTTGGTGGTTTTTTTAAGTCAGTAAGGTTGGAAAATATTTTGAGCCAGCTTAAAAGCCACAAGGAATTGTTAGCTCATGAGTTAAACTAGAATTGTCACTTCAGCTGTACGCTCACTGTTGATGTGAGAGAGCTGAAGCTTCTCTGATCCACTGCCTTGGTTATGAATCTGTATCTCTGGCACTGGAAGATGAACAGAAAAGGAAAGAGTGTCCAAAGAAAAAGTCATCTTGTCATCACCGTTTGTGAATATAAATGAGCAGTGGATGTACACTGTCCCACAAAACCTGAGCTTAGCCTTCTGACTAAGCAGATTGATTTGCTGCCTGGGTTTGTTTTTTTTTTTTTGTTGGTTTGTTGCTGTTGTTGTTTGGGGTTTTTTTGTTGGGTTTTTTTTTTTTTCTGGTTTGGGCTGGGTTGGGTTTTTGTTGTGTTTGTTTGCTTGTTTTTTGCTTTATTTCTTTTTGTATATTTAATTTTTTAGTGGAGGGTTCAAAGCTTGAAAATCCAGCTAAGAAAAGAGCTGTTGAAGGGCATTATTGAAATGGGGTCCCTCGTCATAACTTATGCATCAACTGTTCAGGGAACCAGCATGATTTCCCCAGGTGTACTGTGAAGCTGTGCTTTCCCAGGTTACCTCTTCAGAACAGCAGACTTTCCTGCAAGGCAGTAATTCTCCACAGGCTGTTTTATTATCTGAGGCCAGGGCGTGAGTATAGGGCTCTGTGTGTACACAGTGCATTACTCAACTTACTGTAAAAAAAAACGAAACAAAACTACTTTGGTCTGACCATATGTGCTTTGTTCCCTGAGTTGGAATAAACATATTTGGCCTCTGAGTCAAAGTCTCTTTATTATAGATGCTGTTTGGCATTGCCTTCTGGAGGGAAGATGTCATGCTTTTAATGTCCCTCTGACTTGAATTTCCAGGTAGCAAAGCTGTGGTCCTTGTCCTGCTCCATTCTGCATCCTCTCTGGGCACTGAAGCTGCCCTGGGATCCCTCAGGGAGTTGTTCTGCCTGAGGTTGAGGGAATCCTGTCAGTCCCCTTCTGTATCTCCCTCTTCCTAGTCCTGGGTCTGGATTCCCTTTTGGTGCCATGGTCCTGTGTGGTGTGGGTTTCTTTGGTGGGAAGATGAGTAGGTGGACTTAGGGAGGAAGGGTGACACCAGATTCAGCCTTGATAAAGGCCTGGTGTGCTCAGTAAGAAGCAAGGATTTAGTTCCTATATTCCCTGACTTGGTTTAGTAAAAGAAAAAAAAAAACAGCTAGAGACCCTACGCTTAATTGGTGTTGCTGCTTTTAAAGCTATGTCTGAATTTGGAGAAGAAAACAAATGAAAGCAAGAGAAGACTTTAATAGCTGGATTCAGGACAATACTTGATTTTTGGAGCATTTTGATGCTAAGGGTGTCCATGCAAGAAGAGAACCTGTTAGCAGCATTCTCCTTTAGCTCCTGAGCCTTATGGCAGTGCTGCCTCTGAAATTCCTGTTCTGTCAGCAACAGGAGACTCACTGGCACTGCTCTTACTGATAATGTGTGCGATGTGCTTTTATTGTAGCCGTAAAAAGCACAGATAGCTGGGTAAATTGTGTCTCTACTGGAAGTGCTATTATGGAGCAGTGAATCAATTAATCTCTTACCTGAATAGACAACCAATGGGGCTTGTTTTTCCTCTAAAGAGGCACATTTGGAATATGACTATAGCATTTCCAATTTTAAAACTCGTTGAGTGTCTTAGTCATAACCAAACTCATTTTAAAAACTTGAATTGTTAGAGGTTGTCCAAAACAATTATTAAAATTTTTGTTGCTGTAGTACTTTTTTTCAGCCTGCATTTTTTCTCCTGCTAATGTGCTGGAACTGATTTCTGTTGAAGATAGTGCAGTGATACATGGATCATTACTTTCTGCCTATAGCCATGTAAAGAAAAATCTGCAGGAACTCATTACTTGGTGGATTAGCAGGCTCTACCTCCTGCTGCTCAGTCCTGAAAGCAGAAGGGAGTAAATGGGTCTTGAATCATCTCCTGTCTTTACTTAACGAAACAAACCAGACGTGAATCCTCCCTCCCAGATGTCTCAGTTGCTGTGGGAAGTTACACTAGCTGAGATACTAGGGAGAAGCTGTATTATGTTGCCTTTTATATTGACTTATTGCTTTTTGCTTTTATTATTTTTGAAAAGAGATTTTTTTGAGGGACCATATTCACCACTTTTCAGAGATGCAGACAGTCACAACATGCTGGATACCAGTGTGTGTGCTGAGCAAAATGTGTCTTTCTTTACATTGCTGCACATGGGAAGCTATTCTACATCAGGTTAAGTGAAAGGAAGAGGAGCTAAAAGATGCAGGAGGTTCAGGGATCCTGGAAGAACTGTATTTCCTAACATGCACCTGTGCCTGAACTGTTGGAGCATTTATTTTTTTTTCTGTATCAGCACCAGAATTACAGCAGTCATGGTAACAGCTTTCTTTCAGGTGAGGAGAGCTGGGCATAAAAAGCATTTCAGTGTGTGTGAGGGGAGTTCAGATGTTGGAGTGGGTTGCACACATCATGTTGGTGTCTCTGAGAGCTGTTCAGTTGCTGCTGAAGTCTGTGGTTCTGACATTTCCAAAACAAGCGCTGGAGAGTGCTTTGCTGGTGAGGGATGAGTGATAAGCTGAATATCTTCCAGAACTTTTCATGAGGACAGTCATGTAACTGCCCTAAGAGTCATGACCTTATGACTGATTTCTCTTGAAGTTGCTGTGAGCCATTTAGAAATCCTGTCCTTCAGTGAGAAGAAAAACTTCAAGTGTTCCCTGCTGTCATATTGCTGTTAGCTGTAAGGAATCATCCTTGTACTAAGAAGTTTGAGAATGTCTTTGTGTGGAAGATAAGACTTAAGGTCTAACTACACATCTTTTTTTTTTCTGTTCACAGCATGGTGACAAGAAGGCAAATGAAGCTTCTTCCAAGGCAGGAGAGAAAAAAGCAGAAGTGGAAGAGGTAAATCCAAGTGTTTGAATATATTAAGAAGAAAAGTTGGCAATTAATTTCCTCCAATACTGATTTTTGCCTTTTGGTAGCAAAGTGGTAGTTTTTGGACAATAAGCTGGTGACTCCAGACAATCGTTATTCATCTTTGGAATGTTTAGTTTTGTCTTGTGCTGCTGAGCAGCCTGCTGGAAATTATTTTTTTGCTCTGTTCGTACTTTCCCTAACACTTCACATTGGTATCCGTGGAAGTTAGCTCAGTGGAGTGTCTGCTGTGCAGTGCTGGTACAGTGTGGGGCACATCTGATGGCCCTGTTTTTTTCAGTTGCCCAGAAGTACAGGTGAAGGGAGTGCACCCTGATTCTTTCCACCTGGTGGTTCATCCTCAGCAGAAGCTATGTGGGAAATAACTTTGCCTAAGCCTGTTTGACTGCACTGCAAATCAGGGTCAGTGAATGCTTTTGTTACAGTCCTCTGAAGTAGATGATTCAAGCAATTGCTTTTCTTTCCTGTCCAGAAAGCAAGGGAAACCTCTCTAGCCTTAGAAAATGTTCCACCTTTCCTCTCCAGACAGCTTGTTTTTTTCATAAATATCATTGTGCATTTATACATTCTTGGTTGAATGCCATATTCTTTGACTGCACATTGTTCTTCATATAGAGAAGTGTTCACAATTTTTGTGGGAAGGGTGGGAGTTGAGGCCTGTAGTTCAGGGTTCTGGGGCTAATGTTTCTGACCTCTTATTGAGAAGATCTGTTTCCAGCAAAACAAGACTCTTACTGAAATTTATTGTCTGGATACTTCTGCTTTTGAGTCCTTAGGATATTTCATGTATGTTTCCTCTTGTGAATTTCTTCATAAGTTTTATTTGTTCCAGCCACTCTGCAGGCTTGAAAGTGGAAATAGATCAAAAACCTCTTCCAGAGACTCATTGGGGGGGCATTGACTCCACTGTGACTCATACCTACCTCCAAAATGCTCTGATTTGTTAAGCAGTTGAGGAAGCAACTCAAAATCTTTCAACAATTTTCCCAAGAAAAAAGTTACATTCTGCAAAGTTACATTTTTGTTTAAAAGTCAGAGATAATTCCTATAGTCTTTAATTTTTGAGGCAGAAATTTCTAATATATCTGTAGAGAGCTTTGGGCAACGTTGTGTAGAATATTGAGTTTGTTCACCTGCCTACTAGAAAAGGTTTGGCATTAGAAAAATTACAAGAAAATATTGAGGTCTTTGAAGAGTTTGTATCCATACTGAAAGGAAAAACAGTAAAATCAGTATGGTTGTTGTTTGACCAAAAACAACAACAAACAACTCTTGTCTCTCAGATTCTTTGGGTATATAGTCCTGAGGGAGTAAGAGGAGGACAGCGTTGTGAAAAGCAAACTTGGGAAGGGCTTGACACTGCTTTGAGAGGGAGATACCAGTTAGCCACAGCATCAATAGGAACTCCCCATGAATAGTGTTAGGGTGCAGAAGAGGCTTCTTAACCCATTCTTCTTGGACACTTAAAGGCAGACTGAAGAAAACACAGCAGGTTTGCTGTAGATAGAAACCTGTTTGGTAAGAAGGGATGGAGCTGCGATACCATGGTAGACAGGGCCGTGTTGTCCTTGGAAAGATTGGTCTCCATCACTTCATTGCCTCAAGATGTCAGCCTAGGAAAGACACTGTCACATTTGTTAGAATATGTAATTAAGAAAAAAAAAAAAAAGGCAGTTCTTCATCAGTGCAGATGTCAATAAAAGTGTATGTGCCATGGTCTATTAGGCATTGCTCAAGGACAAAGGCTCAAGTCATAGGGATCTGTCTTGAAATCTTTATGTCTTGGTTCTTAGAACCTTACATTTATTGAGTTTACCTGCTAGGAAGTATCAGACACTTGCTGAAAATCTTGAAAAAAACCAGCTGAGAATCTCATTTCAGCTTTACTGAAATGTTTTCATTCCTTGTGTGTGTGTGTATGGGGGAATGTGGGAAATGGAAAAATAGAAACTTCCACAGACCCTGAAGAATTTGATCTGCAGCCTTAGAAGAAACTTAGATTGATGTAAAAATAAAGTACATTAAGCAGGAAAACTAAAAACACATGTTTCTATAGTTGTAAGTAAGAGTGTGCCTTAAGTAAGAAACTGTATTGAGTAAGATGGTGAAGAGTTTATAGTGTAGTAATGAAATTGCATAGAGTAAGCTATGAGTTCAGAAGTTATAATAGAAACATATGTGTGTAGGTGGGATAGTAGCCCTTTGGATAAAAGTATACTCATTGCAACAGAAGTAAGTAAAAGCGATAGGTTAAAAATGCAAAATAAACTTTGTAGCAACTGTCCCTTGGATTAGAAAGTTTTATATTGTCTTGTGACAAAGAATTTGTGACTACTTTGAGCTATGGCTGACTGCTGCTCTTTAAAATCTCAGAGCCTTTGAGAGTGATGTTTATCTGAGCAATAAATCGTTCTTAGCCCAGCTGTAGTCCCATCCCTTCAAATTAAAGCTCCGATAATAATAGGGGGGTGTTAACAGAAAAGAAATGGTGGTTGTTGCAATTGCTGGTTGCTCGTGAGCGTGAAGCTGTGGAATATTGTTGCAGCTGGGATGCAGCTGCCACCCAATAGAAGTGAGTGGTGTGCTGCAGGTTTCCCAGATCTGTCCCTCTGCTCTCTCACTGTGATGTGACATCGTGGACCTGGGCCAACGTGATTGCAGCATGCCACTGCAAAGGGCACGGAATAGTGAGTTTCTTTCCTTCCCCTTGCTTCCTGGTGTTCCAAGGCTTTCAGCAATTTGTCAGCATGTGAGGGACAGCTGGTGTGGTTTTGTTTTATTCCTCATCTGGACATTGTCTTCAGCTTACCTATGTGTATGCCTTTCTACCAATTTCAGATCACTTCCACTTTTGAGGCCATTGGGGCAGGGGTGCTCTAGATGCTCTTGGATGCTAAAATATAAATGCTTTCAAGGGCAGATGGCACAAAATCACTGAAGAAAAACCCAGGATGGGTTTTTAAAAAACACTGATCTTAAGAAATTCCTGGCCCACAGATTGAGTCTGGAAGAGTATTTAGAAGAAACATCAACATAGACCTGAACTATTTTTACGTAACTGGTTTTGTTTTCTTTCCTATCTGCTGCTGACCACTGCTGGAGACAGGGGAATGATAAAAGTGAAGCTTATCCAAACTCAGGAAGGCAGGTCTTGTGCTGTGATGAGGCATGTGGTCCTGCTGACCTAATCTTGCATGCCACATCCACTCAGTGCTGCCTGTCAGAGGGCTGCCCCTGGGGCACAGTGTGTTCTGCTACACATGAAATTCATAAGAATAATGCAGAACAAGTGCACATTGTGTGTGCCTGTGCTCTGAAACCCCCCTTCTCTGAGTTGATCCATGTTAATAATGTGGAGAAAGATCTGTTCTCTTTTTACAGTCGCAGAGGGAAATACCAGGGAGAGATTCTGTAAAAGCTCAGCCTGTGCATAGCTGCTGTCTGGATGTGAAAATGTGATATTAAGAAGGAAGGCAGAGTCATATATTGTAGGAATTGAAAGCCCCAGCTTAGAGTGAGGCCATATTTCACCAGGTATGGTGTGAAACATCTCTAACGTGTCCTGGCATTTTGAGTTGCTCTTTACAGGAATGTAGGAAGAACCTGTGCTGCTTCTTTAGCTCATTGTACTTTTCTTATCAGGAAATATGTTTTTTACTTTGAAAGGATGACAGTGATGATTGGTGCTAAAGCCTCTCTATCCTTTGAGAATTGATTCTTTGCTCTGAAATCAGTGTGTCTGTGATACTTTTTAATCATGAGCTTGCCACTTCAAATTCCTTATCCAGAAAAAGGATTAATGCTGAGTAAAGGCGTTATGACTGGTGAAAATCTCGTTGGGGTGCCCACTGCTGGTCTGAGTTGTGGAAGTGCATGGGTAGTTTTTTACCTCTGGTGTTTGTGAGGTTTTTTTTTTTACTTTGGTACCAAATTATTAATTTATATCTGCATTGTTTGTTTGTTTTCCTTCCCCTTTGTGCCTCACAGCACCTTGGCACTGGCAGAGGGGATTGTGGCCTTAATCCATCTTTAGTAGAGGAGTATGGAGGGTGTCTGAGAAGCAGAGCAGCAGCTTCTTTATCTGTCTCCCTTTTCTGTTTCGGTGCTTCTGCGAGCTAAAATGCCAAAGGTAGTGGAAAAATAACATTATTTCAGTTAAATACTTGCTCTTGCTGAGAGCTGCTGCAGTGTAAGTGTCTGACTTCAGAAGGAATACAGGGTGATTGCTGCTCAAGCTGTTCTTGAATGAAAGATTGATAGGGGGAGGCTGAAATGCTGTTGATGGTTGTCAAAAGCATTTGCAGAACAGAGATTGCACATCCCTGCCTCTTGTGGGTTTTTTTTTTTCCTCAAGACAAGTGTACTATAAGCATTCTTACTGCAATCCTTCAATGAACACTTGAATGCTGTTGTCCAAAATGAACACTAAGTCCACATTTCTGGACACCAGTCTTAACACGTCTTCCTTTGCAAATCCATTTAGCAGAAGAATGTATATTTCATCTCCCCCTTATTAATATTCCACTCTGAAGCAGTATTCTGTCTTTTTGAAGCCACTGCAAATAATGAAGAGTAGATTATAAGTACTGTGCTCCACAGCTTTTATTCCTTCACACAAAATTCTTTGCAGGCCCATAATTCTTTTAGTTCATTTCATAAAGAAGCTGTACTTTGATAATTCATTGTCTCTGCTAATATCAGGTTGGGAAGCAAGGTGCGAGCACAGCTGCTAGGTAATTCTTCAGTTGTTTGTGTCTGAGAATGTCACAGAGGAAAAATATTCTTCTAGTTCTTGGAGGGGGAGAAGATGAGAACAGCTCTGATGTATTTGTCAATTAAGGGTATCTGAGCTGGTTTGCATGGAGGGAACATCTTGGGAAACACCCTAACATCCTTATTTTAATAAGGGTGAAAAAAAGATAAACCTGAAATGAATGATAAACATTGAATGATGTGGCCAGTACTTCTGCTTTTACAAATCTGGTAAGGGATACATGGATGCCAAAGAAGATGCTGTTGAAAGATGACTCTGGGAACTAAAATATATATTACTTCATGTGCTGTGGTCAGTATTCACTGAGTGATACTCATTTGGTATGGTTGCTTGAACTTCCACATGGCTTATCTCCAGGTAGTATTTCTCTGTTGCAGAGGAGAATTTGTTAATTTTTCTTCTCTATCTTTTATTGCTGTTTGGTTTACCACCAAACGACTATTTGCATTAACATTTTTTTTTCTTTATTCTGTTTAATTGATTAACACAAATTCATACTCTGAACAAGGATTTATTTCACTCTGTTAGCTGATTCTGTTTTTGGAGGAGGCTTTTCTTTGTTTAGTTGTTTTCAATATTTTTTGGAGGGACATTTTTTTTCTTGGCTTTTTGAAGGTAGGATTTTTTGTTTCTGGTTTTTGGTTTGTTTTTTGGCTTGGGTTTTTTGATTTTGGGGGTTCTTTTTGGTTTTTATTTTGGGGGGTTGTTTGGTGGGTTTTTTTAATTTGTTTGTTTTTGTTTTGTTTTTTTTAATTGTTAGTTTGGTTTGGCTTTGGGGAGCTTTTTTTGTAGCTCAGACTTGCTGGGAGGTGGGGAAAGCTATCCTTGTGCCTGAAATTTTTGAGTATGTTGGTAACGTGCCATAAAGACTCCCTTCTCTAAAACAGTACTTTATGGATTTGTGGAATTCTGTGATGTTGTGATATTTTCAGAGCATCACAATTCTGTTAGACATAGTCTTTGGTACCAAAGGTAAATCTTGAACACCATAAACCCTGAGCCAAATTCTGAGCATGAGGTGGCAGTCAAGATCTGTGGTGCTGAAGGTGTGCCCATAATCCCACAATTCTGATTGCTCTTCAGAGTCTTACTCTTTTTTTTTTTTTTTTTTTTTTTTTTTTTTTTTTTTTTTTTTTTTTTTTTTTTTTTTTTTTTTTTTTTTGTTGTTTTTTTTTTCTTTCTTTCTTTTCTTTTTTTTTTGGTGACTCTTTTATGGTGACTTCTTTTTTTTTTTAATTTTTCTTTTTGAAAAGGAGAGGCTAGCACTTTGGATTTTGAGCTACTTGGACAACTTAATTAAAAGTTGAAGGTTTTGTGGGTAATGCTTATTACAGTGTCTTCAGTGCACTATGTCAGAGACAAAACCCAAGGTGTTGTGCATCTTGGGACTGTCTCTACAAAACTGTAAATGCATCACACCTATATCACCTGCCTCCAGGATCATTACCATCCCAGCTGGAACACTGCTTCCTTCCTTTGGGAGTTAAAAATGCTCATTGTAGTCAGAATATGTACAAGGAGACTATGTCTGCTCCCTTAGGAGTGTGTGGTCAGAGGAGAAAATATTGAGACAAATCTGACAGACACATGATGGAGGGGGGCTGTGGTGAGGCTCCTGTGTGTTCCTGGGGTGTGCTTGGGGTGTCTCTGGGCTTTGCTGATGCTTTTTCCTTTAACCACATCCCTCAGCCTGGGCAGAGACTCCAGGTCTGTAATGGGCAGCAGCACTGGACTTCAGTGGCTGTGCAGGAAGGTTCTGGGCTGGAACACTCCTAACATCCTTTTAACAGTAGAAAACCAGGTTTAGCCTTGGATTTTGCAGCATTCTGTGGAGTCTTACTGGGATGTCATTTTTTTTTTTTTCCAGAGTGATACTGGATGTAAGATCCCTCTTAGTGTCAGTTGGTCCCAGATTTGGGCCATATTTTGTTAATCTTGTGTACATGGCCCTCTGCCTCTTCTCTGGAGGCGACTGCTGAATGTGCATCTTTGCTCTAGCTTTTTGTTTTTCAAACAAAAGCAGAAAGAGGATGTGGAATTACCTGAATGGCAGAGGTCTCTGGATCTCCCAGATTGTTACAATTCTAGTGTCCCATCCATTGACAACTGGTGCTTTTGAGTTTCCTTGTTGAATCTCTGGTCCTTCTGCAGCCTGCCCTGCTTGTTCAAATGTGAAATCTTTAATTGCATTTTGAAGCTTGCACTTTCTTAGAAAAAACTTAATTTTGTCCTTAACTTTGTATCTTCCTTGCCCCAGGATGTTACCTTCTGGCTGGTCATTCAGATGTCTGAACAGCAATAGCTCTTTTTTTGGTGATACTTTTTGTATAGATACTGTTGCTTTAACTGTTAGCTTAAAATGGAGTCGCGGTGCCACAGGAAATAGCACAGATTTATGTATCGTCCATAAAACACTGCAGGAGAACTCAGGCTGTTCTGGGTGTGCACATTTCTGGGCTCTGAAATGTGCCTGTGTGAATTAAAGTTACATAGGAGAATTCATTTTTTTGATGACTCGCCTTGCAAAAATGTTCTAGGGGACATTTTTAAGTGTGCTTTTTCTTTTTTTAATACTTTGGGTTCGGTTGGGTTTTTTTTTGTTTGTTTTACAGTTTTACTTGGCTTTTCTTTTCCTTCTTCACATTTCTGACCTTTATTATGTCGTTTTATTTTCTAGAAGAAACAAGCAAGTGCTAATGTCAGCCAGCCACCCAAAACAGAGACAAGCAGAGAAGCTGCTTCTTCTAAGGTAATGCTAAGGAAATTATATTTTTTTTACAAATGAAGAGAATGTGGTGTGACTCCATCCCCTGCACTGGGATTGAAAATTATTTGTTTGCCAACATTCAACACCGCAGGGGTGCTCTTCATGACTTGCTAGAAATTGTAACCTGTTGAAAGGAAAAGGGAGCTCAAGTCAGCAGAACTCCAGTGTTGCCATCGTTAGGAAATAAATGGTAACATTCTCCCTTTTCACATGTTCTTTGTTAGTCTCCCAGTTATTTTAAAGAATCCTGGCCCTGTTGATGTCAGTGGGCTCCTTCATTATTTGACTTTTGGGGGGCTGTGTTTCTTTTTTCACCCTGAGGTGTTGGTATTTTTTGTTTTCTGTTTACCTGGGGGAACTTGGTGAGTTTGAAGAACTGACAGCTTGTCTTTGCTTTCATTGTTCCCAGAGCAGTTCAGCTGATAATTCAAGAAGCATTTTAAAGCTGAATTGCAAACGAGTGCAGGTGATATTCTCTGAGGGGAAGCAGGTCTTGCAGGGCATTGAAAAAGAGTGTTGAAAATGCTCTTGCTGATGCTGCAACTGGTAGCCATTGTTAGGTGCATAGTTGTCACAGGTGAGTAGAATGAGATCACTTAAAAGAGAAGCAGCAGTATGCTTTACTGAAGTAAATAAATGTTTTTGATGGAATTCAGTGAAGTTTGACAGTAAAGTTGAACTCCAGCTGGAGCCCAGGAAGAACTCAGACTGGGCCCATTTTGATGGCAGCATTCAAGAGTGAGGCAGCTGGGTGCTGGTCAGCAGTGCAGAGAAGATCAATGTCTTTGTTTAGTTCTGGTACCATGTCCTGTACTTTAGTTACCTTGAAATTCTGGGTTTCAAGAGAAAACTTCAAAAAAAGAAGCACCTTTTGGCATATTTCTGAACCCACCTTCACTCCCATGTGTGAGCCAGGGGCTTTCCAGCTCCTCAGCTACACCCAAGATGTGGAGCTGGCTGAGAGGGGTCCTCAGATCCACCAGTGTTCCATGTCTGGAGGGAGCCTATTGTTGGAAGAATCCTAACACAGAAAGTGTTTCTGCTTTTGAATAGGTTTTTTTAACTTTCTTAATCAGTGCTATTGTAAAATAATACACCCAAAGATATCTGCATGCTTCCGAAGTAATTTATTTTTCCTTTTTACTCAATGAGAGAGGAGACAAAGATATAAATCCTGTTGTCCGTTTCTTTCAATTTTTCTGTCAATTACTAAAGACAGCCCAGCATTTTAAATTTTTTTTTTCTTTCTATTCCTTGCACTTTGCCAAGGTTTACTCCTCCTATGTCACCAGCTGCATAGTCCCAGTGATGCTTACATCTAATTTGCTGATTAACACAATTTTTTTTTTCCCCAGTATATGTTCTTTCTATGATAAAGAGAAAGAACTTTTAAGTGTGGAAGGCACAATTCATACATGCTATTAAGCCTAAGAACTGGAAGGTAGTGTCATGAAAATAATGCAGTGGAATTGCCAGGAATTGCTGTATATTTGGTTATGGCAACTTAGATTGTGTATTTTAGCAGTGCTCTCCAGTTTCTGTGACATTCCAGCATACTTACTGTAAAGATTATGTACTACAAAAATACTCACCTCATGCTACCTAATATTGACTTTTAATCAATAGCTAATTCAAGTTCAACCTTTTAAGTTCCCACTCAGCCATTTCCACCTTTTTTCACTTAGGCTAAATCTTCTGTTAATTGTAACTTTTACTCTCAACAATCTTCTGTGATCCTCTAGTGTTACTTAAAATAGAGGAAAACTCCAAGATTTATTGTACTTTGTGCCACCCATACCTTTTTTCAAGCCATTTTTCTGGCTGTTTTCTTTTCTGCCTTTATTTCTGTCTCTAAAAATATCTGTTGAAAACAATAATTTTGCAGATTTGTTTTTGTTTATTTTTTCCTTTTAAACAGGAATTTTACATAAAGGGAAGTATTTCTTGAAAAGGCAGCTCTTTCTGCTTTCCTGCAAAACCAGATCAAATCTTTCAGTGCAATTGAAATACTCCACGAGATTTTGGACAGTTTGTGACCACTGTTTCTTCTATTATTTATTTCCCCCGATGTAGCTTTAATAATTCTGTTTGTCAGTAGTACTTACTTGTCATTACTTATCCCAGATAAATTTTTAAATCCTTACCAGAGGAAAGGGAGGTGGGATAGTTAAGTTGCTCGAGCTCACGCTTTTTATTTTTTTAACCAGTTCCTACCTTATGGTGAAATTGATTAAACTGAAGAGCCAAGAGGGGGGTTTGCTGCCTCCACATCAGACCTGAGTAATTTTTCCTTAGTAAGTGGTAATAACTGATGGCTTGTTTCTTCTAGGATTTCTGGCTTTCAGATGCAGGAGCTTGTGTGCAGTGAAGGATTGTCACTGTGTCATGCCCAAGTGTGTGGGCAGTCTGATTGTCCAGGGGAGAGCACTCAGCTGCCTGGCTTTGTTTTCCTACACTGTCCCTCAAAAATGCAGTTCCCTGTGCCTTCATTTTACCCCTGTGCCCTTTGTTGTGTCACTCTGGAGTTCTTGGAATTGCAGCCAGTGTTTACTCACTGCCTCTGCTCCCTGTGTTTTCACAGAGTTGTTAATTGTCTGCCTGTGTCCCTGTGGTGCAAGAAGTGCTGCCCCTCCTGTCTCCTCCTCTGCACTAAGGCCACTCAGGAGGCTCAGTCAGCAACCTGGACGTGCCCATTTTTGTGTGACTCAAATCCAAATGGATAATTTAGAGAGGCTTCACTGAAGCAGGGGTTCTAGCTGCTTTGTTTCTGTGACAAACCTTTCTTTCCTCTTCAATGGGGGAGTCCTGTTCAACTGCTGGTTTGTACCAGGGGGATTTTCAGTGAGCACCTGGCTTGGCAGGTAAATGGAGTGAAAAGGGAGGTTCAGGCAAGGCTGTCATCATCAGGAATGTTTACTGGGTTGCCTAAGAGCAGCCTCTTCCATGCACACACTGACTGCCAAGGTGCACAAACCAGGTCGTGGCTGCCAGGATTAGCAGGCAGCAGTGGGGAGGAAAAACTGAACTAACCTCCTCTCTCTCCTGCCAGTGCTGCTGTGTTTCCTTTTACAGCCTTTAATGAAGATTTTGCCAGTTCTACAGCCATCAGGAAAACCAATTTCCACCTCAGTGTTCAGTCGTGTCTATTAATAGAAGGCACTAATACTTGAACACAGCTGGATCCAGCCAGCCTTCCTGGATCTTTGTGTTCTTATATGGTATTTCTGTTGATAACAGATGGAGTTTTTCTGCTTTTTATGTAGCAGATTTTTTGCATTTCTCCTAATGAGTAATTATTTTCTTTTTCTGGCTGGCTGCTATAGCTTAGAGAAGTGAGAATCTTTGTCTGTATTATTTTCATGGCCTATTGAAGCAGGGCTGGGAGACCACAACAACAGTGGTGGAAATGCAGTAATATTTATTGTTGTTTCCCATTTTCAGAGGAAGCTTCTTGATCTTAATGATTTAAGAAGTTTAAGGTTAATTACTTTTAGCTGGCACCCAAATTAACATTGTTTTAAAGGGGAATTCTCTCTGCTTTCTCATGCAATAAACAAGAAAACAAGGAAAAAGAAGAGCAGTTGATAAGTATCTTTGAGTGGAATCCCTACTATTTTTGCAGCAGGCAAATTTATGTAGTTTATCGTCAAAAGTGACACCTACTGACAGTGTTTTTTTTCTGCTACACACCATATTAACTGTCACCAAATTTTTATTTTGTGAGCTTTGCAGAGGCACCTTATTGTGAAGGAAGGAATTTTTGAGTAGAAGTCATCTGAAGTCACAGGATTGTTAGGGAATGTCTGCAGAAATGCATAAATTTATTCTTACATTTCCAGTCATCTTGTGAAGGTTGGAAAGGCTACCTCTAAAATTTGAGATTATTCAGGAAAATAACAATTCAGATTATCTGAGGACTTCCTTTCCATGTTCTCTGTGGGGTAGGTGTGTGTCATGACAGAGATTCAAATTTATAGGTGCTCTGCAGCAGGACTGTGGCAAATCATGGGGCTCTTCCTGGAAGTTGCCCTCAGAGTTGTTGGCAGCACGTGAAAATCAGGAGGGCTGTGCCTGTGTGGAGAACAGTGCTGGCTTTCTTGGTGGCAGAGGCACACTAAAAATAGGCCTAAACATTAAACATTGGAAGCTGCTGGAGTAGAAAAGGTGCCTCATGTGTGGAAGAGCTGGCTTTGTGTAAAGATACAGGATTTGCAACTTGTAGAGCTGTGCAGGGGTCAAAATAGCACAACCCTTTCACAAGGAAAATTCTATACTTCACTCAGAAATGGGATATTTTCTTTGTCAGTCTGCAGATATTTATCCCTTTCTAATTCCCTTCCAGGGCTGACTTATTTCTTATTATTTACTCAAGATAAAGGGCAATACAGGGTATTATAAAAAAGGGTATTATAAAAAAGTGGCTGAAGGTTTTGTTAGTGAAACAGGGNAAAAAAAAAACAAACAAAAAAAAAAAAAAAACACCAAACCCTCCCATAATACCACAGGTACTGAAAATTTGATTATATGGCAAAAAGAAATTCAAGAGTAGATCACTATTGGTACTTCAAGAAACACCTGTAAATTTCTAAACTATTACAGATTATTTGGGTTTGTTATGCTTAAAAATAGCCCTAGTCAGTCAGTTTTAGGCCTTAAGTGGCCTAAACCATCTCGATTACTTTCAATTAGTAACATCTATGTACTCAGAGAGTCTGGATAATCAGTCCAAATTTAGAGTCTGTGAACTTGTAATAGGGCTGAGGGGAAATGAGCAGGTTCCTTCCCTCAGCACCAGCGCTGAGAAATCAAAAGGTGGAAGGCAAATATTGCTTTTTGGATGCTGAATTTAGCTTCACCCCTTGCTTTTGCTGTGTGGCTCTTGGTGACAGCTCAGTCACAGGTGTCCCTGCTGGGGCACCCTGTCTGGCCAGCTCCAGAGGTGACCCAGAAGGAGCAGCAGAGGGGGTTTGCTCACTGTGGCTCACTGTGGCTCAGAACCTGCAGGTCTGGGTGCCCTCCCTGTGCTGCTGGGTGGGGATTGTGTGGCTCAGCACTCTGGCTTGCCAAGGGCTTGGCTTGGCCAGCAGCTCCCGGAAGCCACAGCTCCAGCGCCAGGGCGAAGAGCAGCCGTGTCTCTGCAGCAGACAGGAGCCACACATCCACCAAGTGAGTTAGCTCTTCCTGCTTTGCTTTCCTGCTGCCTCTGCATGAGGCTTGTTTGCGTTCATGTTGTAGTTTTCTTTTTTTTTTTTTTTTTGTAGTTGTTTTCTCCCCTTTCTCCCCCTCTTCTGGGAATTCTGTGGGCTGCGATAACACAAGCTGCCAGCTCCAGGGCTCTCTGGTGTGCCTCCCCTGTCAGCAGGCTTGAGGCATTCCAGAGCAGCGTGTAGTTAATAAGCTTTTGAATTTATTTATTTGAATTTGCTGGAAACAGCCTTTTCAGACACCACGTGACACAGCAGTTTGGAGAAGAGAGGGACAAGGAAGAGCAAGCTTTAAAAGCGGTGTCTAAGTTGTTCTGTATTTATATTTTTGTTTTGAGGCGGGGTTGGTATTTTTTCCTTGCTCACAGCCCACGCTGTTCTGGCTTCCAAGACCTGTGTGATTTTTTTGGCATACTAATGCATACCCTATATGCCTGTACAGAGTATTGCATAGTCAGGGTGTGGTGATCTGCAAGAACAACTTCTTGTTTGAACTGTGTTCGGGTATCAGTAGTTTATTGCACTTAAAAACATATGTTTTAGATATGTTTAGCATGTCTAAAATATGCTAAAGCATCTGGGAAAAAAGTGATGCTTTTCAATAAATTGTATTGTTTCTGCAGTAGTGATAATTAGACAAGTAGGCATGGCTTAAATAATGCCACTGTTTGATTATTGTTGGTAATATTGTCTCTCCTTTGGAGAAAGTTAAAGTAGTGCATGAAATAGCCCAGAATTTTTAAAAATTGCAGACACCTTTGCTGAGTTCTTGATCTCTTTTTTTTTTTTTTGGTAATTAGTTTCCTCAATGTTGTATTTTTTTAGCTGTATATAATACTATTTATAATAGCTTCATCTGTATTTCTGCATTAGACATTCTCTTTTCTAGACTAACATTTGTTACACTCAGTCGTTTATATAACACAGTGCTTTTTTGGTTTGGGGTTTTGGGTTTTTTTTGGTTTTGGGGTTTTTTTGTTTCCTTTGAGTGGTTAGATACATGGGGTATGTAAAGCTTGCAGAAAATTCTGTTTCTGATATTGGAGTTGCAGAAATGAGCTCCATGACCAGTTTTTCCTCACATCTCTGGTTGTAGAGCTTTGCACATTAGGAAGACACTCCCAGTTTGAATTCTGGGCAAGGCTGTGCTGCCCTGGTGGCCCCTGGAGGTCTGGGAGTGAGGGTAGAGAAGAAACCTCTATCTCCAGAAAGCAAAGGAGATGTTTTTTCACTGAGTTGGTCTCCAGCCTCTCCACTGTCACCATTTCTTGCCTTTGTTTCCCTGAGAGGAGAATGCTTGTGCTCATTAACTCTTTGGGGCTTTGTCCTGAGTCTCTGCTGCCAAAGGGAGAACCTGGCAGGGAGACAGGGAGGGTGGTGGCCTTCAGTACTCTTTGGGAGCTCCTTAAGGCTCAGAAACCCTGCTGGTTTTATGGAAGAAGTCAGGTCTGTGCCTGCCTTTATGCCATGCTCAGCACAAGTGCTGGAACCAACTAGAAAATGAATATTTTTGATCCCCAGGAGGGAAGACCCCTGTGAGGCAGGATAAAACCTCACCAAAGTGGAGATTTTATATTTTTTTAACTGAACCATAATGCAGTTATTCCTCCAGAGCATGCTGAAGGCCCTTCTGAAGTGATTTTAAGTTGAAGCCAATGCTGAAGCAAGAAGTGCCCCAATCTGCCTCTTTTTTTAAGTGGGAATAATAAAACAATGTTGAAATTTTCTAAAATTACATAAAGAACAAAGCCTAACTACACACCACCACCACCCTGGTTATGCAGTGTTGTCCTTAGATGATATTTTAACAGCCAAGCTCTATTAAAATTCCTTGACTTAGTGCTTTTTATTTATTCTCCTGTGTTCTCCATTCATTTTGGTAGCCATGTCTGTGTCAGTCCATATGCAGCTATTCATGAATAATTTTTTCTTTCCATTTCCTCTGCATTCTGGGAGTGAAAAACAAATTTCCTGTTCCTGCTTTCACATTAGGTATTGTCTGGCTTGATTGCTGCAGTAGAAATAATTGAGTTCATAAGCTCAGAGACCTTTAGCCTCAAGATGAAGTTGTGTTTTACGTAACTTTAGTGTCTTTTTCAACCCCCCTTTAGAGAACACTGGTTCCTTTTGTGGCTCCCTGCTTCTGTTTGTGACTCTCTGCTTCTGTTTGTGACTCCTCTTTGCATCCCATCCCAGCAGAGCAGAGTGTGGTGTGACACTGCAGACCAAGTGACACAAATCCTAGCTGAGCTCAGCAGCGCCACATGGCATGTGGCTGGCACCTAATCTCCTGTTTTCCTGGTGTTTATTTGTCAGCCTGCAGTTTGCTGCTGCAGACAACTGTGGAATATTCTGGTGTTTGAAACAGCATACAGAGAATGGAAACAGTTGGCTGGAGAAGTTGCTGCTAAATGCTCACATGAGGCAAAACTGAAAAGAGGATTTTTGAGCTGCCCACAAAAGCAGGGGAGCTCATACATTACTGTAATCCTTTCTTGTGCAGAGTGGGAACCTGAGAAGGAAGAGGCTTGGCAGGACTGGGGCACTGCTTCTAATATCTGAATATGACTGAGTGAAAGTGAAATTTCAGTGCATGCCAGCTTGTAGTTTATTGTCACAGAAACAGGAAGTTTCCAGGAGGAGGTGATTGAAGAGCATGCTTTAAGGAGAAGTAAGAATGGGGAGTTTAAAGCTGTTTGTTAATTAATTTAAAAGATTCGAGGATTGTGCAGCCTGAGATACTGAAGTGGTCTGCTAGCAGACACACAGAATCTGAAGACAGCAGATGAAGTCTGTTACCCTGCTTGGAATATACTGATTTTTTTCCCAGATCACTTCCAATATCATGGAAGGACATTAAATAGAAATTGCCTTTGTATATAGTAAAGTCTTTAAAGCAGTGAGCCAAGCTGCATGCTGGAGTCTAAGTAATCCTCATGACCACAAATTGAACTGTGAGTATGTAAAGTTCTTGCTGTATAAATAGTGTGCAGGACCTGTGATCAGCTAGTAAGCTCTTTCCCTTTGCTTCTAGAAGAAGCAAACAGGCACAGTGCTTCTTGCCATCAGCTCTGGGATACTTATAAAATTTTTTGACAATCCTAGCTGCCTGCATATAAGTGAGCATAAACTGAGGCGTTTGAAGTTAAAGGAAGAGTGAAATAGTACAAAAATTACTTTAAGTGAATTGTCATTCACTGACTTCAGTTGTGTTTTGTTCCAGCATAAAGCTGTTTCAGAATCTTAACGGTAGCTAAAATAAAGAAAAACAAACATGCCAGTATTAAGCCTTGGGCCTGAATTATGTTGCTGCAATCCATACATTTTAAAACAGACATCTCAGCTAAAGGTGGTTTGGCAGTTTCTAGGAGGTGTGAAGCCTTGCTCTACACTATGGTAAATATAATACTGATCTTACTCACTGATTTGCTTGATAACATTTCATTTAGTGTGACCAAATTCAAATGCAAGTAGGTTGCCTCTAAAAACTCAGCTTAAAAACCTGTTGCATTAAATTTGAGTAGTGTGGTTAACCAGCTTTAGCTGATGCATAAAATTGAAGAGTTAAATCTCAGTGTCAGAATGGCAGAAATTTTACTCTAGTATTCAAAGTGGAAGAAACCAGTGACTCTGTGTAATGGAAATTGTCTGGCTCAATGTTCCATGAGCATCAATAAATTTAGCAGCACTTGAGGCCATAAAAGAGTCTACAAGCTAATCAGCACCTCAGTCTCCTGGTTCAAACCAGTTCCTTTAAAAATTGTCATGCATTTGTTTCATGAAGAAATGGTTCAATTTCCTCTGTGTCTTTTACCATCTCTAAATGGTGGTTGATCTTGCTTCTGGGTATAGATTAATAATTCTTGCAAATGCTTGTTCTGCATGGTGAGAAAATGGTAGAATAATGATATTTTAGGGTTATTCTTTTTCACTATAGTAGCTGCAGAAATTTGAACTATAGTGATAGTAATAGATCGTAGATGTTTTTCAGTTATATTCACACCAGTGGAGTTTATGAATGCTAAAAGCACAAGGAAGCATCTCTACAGACAACTTTTTTTCTGTCTGAGTAATACACAGGTACTAACTAGAAACCTGCATCCTGCTCTTCCATTTCATTGGGTTCTTAATATTAAGCCTCCACAGAATTTACTGAGAGCTTGAAATCTTGAGAATATTGTTTTCTTAGTTGTTGTGGGTATTTTTTATCTTTCTCTTAAAAAGCTGTTGTTTTTCTTAGAAATATAATAGCAGAGCTGCATATAAGAGCAGCAGTTGCAAAATAGTAAAATATTTCCAAAATTTTTTGGAATAAAAAATGATGCAGGAGCTCTCAAAGTTGTAATTTTTTAACTCAGCTATTATAGATACTGTAGCAATAAAAGATATAGAAAGAGTTAATATCTTTTTTTCCCCGTTTTAAGTCACTGCACATCTGAGATGCTGTGTAGCTTTAAATATACATGTCTATAGATTTATGTATTTATTTGTACACGTGCACATGCACCTCCTTGGTGCTATCCCTGTCCCACCTTCTGCCTCCTGTGCATGTGTCCAGGGATGGGAGGACTGCACAGCCCTTGCCACACACCATCAAAGCAAGTGAGAGGTTTAACCTCTTAACAGCTCAAGTGGTATTTCACACTTCAGCGAAATAATTCATTATTTTTCACAATGGTTCTCTGAAGAGCTTTTGCTGCCCACATCTTACAAACACCATTAATTAAAGCTTAGGATTAGGGCCATTCATGGAAAGAAGCAGCCACTCATAGTCAGATAGATTAGGTTTTCCCTTGCATTACACGCCCTCTGAGTTAGTAATTGTGAAATCATAGGTGTTGTGAACTCTAAGCCTGAGAAACAGTCTCAGCTCAGTAATACCAAGGGGATGTTAGCCCACAATAGACCTTGGGTAGCTCTTCAGTCCTCTGTTCTAGACTGAGTTCAGCTAGATCCCTCTAAAAATGTTTATATAAACTCCCCCAAAGGCTGCTAGAACTGGAGGTGCCTGATTTATCCAGGTAGTCTTTGCCTCAGAGTGACTCTTCTCTCCAGAAGGAAGATCTTTGAGCACAGACCTAAAAGATTCTTCATTAAAGGCTAAGTCACTTCTTTGTTTCCCATTTTCTTGGGGCCCTGACCAGAGTACAAAGCATCAGGTCCTATCTCACCTTTTCCTGCCACTAATTCACTCATACATACTTCTTTCTTAATTTTTCCCTCTAAACCTGCCCTCATATCTTTCAATATTCATCTCTGCTGCAGTGTAATGGTGAAAATTGTGCTAGCATTTGACCTAGAGAAGCTAAAGCCGAAGAGGTTGGAAGTTGTATTTTGCATTTATATTTATGTTGTCACAGCAACAGATTACTTTTCCCCAGATTCCTCTTCCCTTGTTTGTTTTTGGTAGGAGAATCTCAGTGTGACATTATGGCCTTTGCATGTTTTTGTCAGTATTGTTGCCTGTCTAGAAGGGTTTGGTGTTGTTTTGGGTTTTTGTGTTTCTACCTTCAGCCTACCACCAGTGTCAAAGATCAGAAGCACTATTTTATTCAGCTGTCTGAAAGCAAGATTGTAACCCAGTGTTACAGACCAATTTCTCCATTTTATTTGGGAAAATGTCACCTCAAAGAAAGTGAAAAGTTGCAATGACAGTGTGTCCTCCTCTGGAGGTTTGTTGCTTTATTCTTGGTGATTCTTATTTATCTTTTTGTTGTCATCTCAGCATTTCTGTATGGGTTGCTTGCTAAATGTTTGCAGCATCTCTTCTGGTTTTGAAGGGCTCCACCTGGTATATTGTGACCCTTTCTGAGGTTGGGCAATGACCTTCCTTAGCCTGATGAATCTTCCTCACAAATTTCCAGAATTTATAGTTTTAGTTGACATTAGCTCTCACTACACTTAGGGTAGTTTCAATGATTTTTAGGTCTGTGAAACTGAGAGCACTTATGGATTTCTTTGCCTGTTGTTTAATTTTTTCTGAGGGCATCTGCATCCACTTCTCTGAGCTGATCAATTTTTTAATTTTGATGTTGTCACCATTATTTTCTTCTTCTCCTGTTACATTTTCCATTTTTTGTGCAGATTTCTGTAATACTCACAGTGACACCAGACAACCAATTTCTGATAGTTTTGTTTTGTTTTGCTAACCCACTGCTTGGCTTCTGTTACAGTTCTCTTTCAACCAGCACAAATACTCGCCTGCTAACTTGACAAATGAGTTTCCAAGGGTATTCCTTCTCTTAATTCCATCAAATTAGATCCCAGATCTCTTCATCAGCCCTTCCTGGGAAGCCATCCTCTAACTCAAGAGCGCCTGAGGTCCTTTGGTCAGCGCCAGTGCAAAGACTGATCCCTGATAATTACCCCACACTGCAGGTCAGCCAGCAGCTCTGCTGGCAGGCTCAGGTAATTAACAGGTTCAGTCTTTGCTTAATCAGTGCTGTCCTCTAACCTCTTCCCTGTATGTCCCTGCTGTGGTGGTCTTGTGGGTCTTAGGCAGGGAGCAGCTCCTGGTGGGCCATCCATGGTCCTGGATGCTGTGGATTTGCTTCCCAGCTCACACAAGAGCTGTGTGTTAGCAATCCCCCAGGCTGAGATCTCTCCTGCACCTCACTCACAGGGCACCAGGGCTGGCACAGCACCCTCCAGAACCCACGCCTGGTTTCAGGCAGGACCCACGGGGGTGCAGCTGCAGGAAGAGAGGAACCAGCACTGATTGTGCTGGTTCTCCCCTCTGGCTCTGCCCTCCAGGGATCCCTGACAGCTCACAGAACACCCCACCCTCCCTTTGCAGCATCTCCTGACGTTCTCTGCCCCAGCCTCCTGGTGTGGTTAAACCCTGGCTGTTTGGCACCCCAGCCTTCCTGTGAGGGGGTGCTGGGGCTGACCACGCCGGGGTGTGAGCAGGGTGTGCCACATGGCAGCTGTGCGTCAGGAGGGTTTTGTTGCCAGGTTGCCAGGCAGCACTTCAGTATTTACCTCCATGCCTGACACACGTCCTGGTGTTGCTTCACACCTTCTGCAGGCCCTCTGTGGAGCTGTGGCAGAAACATCTGGGCACAGCTGGCAGCAGAGCAGGGTCCTGGGGATGGGAGCACCAGAGCAACGTGTGGTAAGAGGTTGATCCCGGAGCCAGGCTGGTGGTGACAAGGTGGTACGGTGGTGACCACACCAGCCAGAGGGCTTGGAGCTCAGCAGGCTCTTGGCATTGTCAGTCTGGCTGCAGACCCTGATGGCTGAAGGGTTGTCAGAACAAGGACCCTGCTTCTTCCCTGTTGTAGAAGTTTTTGGGGAGAGAGTGGAAAATTTTGGGCCTTTATGGTGGGACTTGAGCAGGAAGTGAGGGAAGTGAAGCAAGGCACTCTGTGGTGGTCCCTGTGCTCTTCCCACCTGTCCTGCTGGCTCCTCAGGGCTTTGTTCCCCTGAGTGTCCTTAGGGAGGATGGCTTGGTGTCCTCCACAGCTCCTGGTCAGCAGCCATGCAATGAGCTGTTTTCTTTTTTCAGAGTGCTCCTCTTCCTCCATGAGTACTTCCATTCTTCACCTCTTTTCTTCTGCTGGTCACTGCCCTCCAGCTGGACAGAGCAGGAAGAAGCAGCTGGGATTTTGGGAAGTTTTCACTCATCCCTGCAGGTTGTGGTGGTGCTGCTGTGCTGGGACATGGGGAAAAATAATTTTTCAGTGCATTTTAAGGCAGTGGCTTGGTAAGAGTTTTCTGAGGGCTGGAAGGGAGAAGGGCTCAGATAAATGTTTTCATTATTAAACAGACAGGGACTATGGTGACTAATACGAAGGTGTAGAACAGATACCTACTTGTTAGTCATGCAGAAGGAATTCAGATTAATTTCTTGCTGAGGAAAGAAAAGGAAAGGAAAAACTGTTAAAGAGCAAATTAAGAAAAAATACCTGATGGTAGTAGTGTAAATAGGTTAAAAAGTTATTAAAAACTTTATTTCTCTGCCCTGATGTAGGAGACTCTTTACAGTCCTATGTGTGTCTTCACCCATGCAAAAGTTCCCATCTATTAAGTAGTATATCTGTAGGTATATGGAAGTAGGTATTATTTGTTTACTTTTCTGCAGTGTGACATCTGCAGATTCTCTATAATATATATTTGGAGCAATCAAGCCCCTCACTGAGGTGTGTGAGACACCAACTAAGCTGGTGGGGAGACCATGGTGTCATTGTCATAGTGTGCATTTTAAATTCTGTGCTACTTTTCTCTTATTGCTGAGAAATCCTTGTGCTGCAAGAAGTTAGGGAAATTAAAACTTTCCATGTGGAAGTAAGAAGCCACCCTGGAGTCTAGAGTAGTAATATGGCTTCTGTTCATTCAAACTGTGTGTGTGTTTTCATACTTCAAGTAGCATGGTAAACAGAGACAATGTAAAAAAATGGAACAGAAAAAGTACAAAAAATTGAAAAATTGTGCTGTAAATTTAAATATGACCTATGAATGTGTTACTGTGACAGAGATGGCAAATCACAGAATCATAGAATACAGCTCTGAGCATATGCAAAAATACAAAATACACCTTTAAGCAGAGGAGCATGAAGCAGGAATAGAGGAGTAGTATTACTTCTTTATAAAGTATTGATGAGACAGTTGGAATGTTCTGGGCTTTGAAGTTTGATACAGCCACAACAGCAACACACCATGGTGTTTTTGGATTGACATCCCTGAAGCCAGGAGAACAGACCATGTCCTTTGTGGAGTTCCAAAAAGCTTGGATGATGTATAGGAGCACTGAGGAGGACATGTGTTGCTCCCATATTAACTACTCCTTTTTGTCTTGACATATCTGAGTTTGATACTTTAGTATTAAATATTTTCTGTAAAAAAACAGCAAATCCAAAGGCACAATTTTTGTTTAGAAAATTAAAAAAGAACCGTAGGTGAATCCTGCAAAGTAAGTATATGTGCTTCAGTGTGAGAGCAGGATTTGAGTTTGTCTTGGTACTTGATGGAAAACTTGCTGTCAAGTGCATGTCACAGGAGAAAAAATAATGTTTAAAGAATGTCTGTGGGCATCATCAAACTGTCAAGGTTCTACATGTATGTATTGTAGAAATACAGGCCAGGCAAAATATCTGAGATAATAACTCTAATTTTCAGAAATCATTTGTTCTTAATTTTCATCTGGATAACAAGTGAATTCTTTATGCTTGCTTAATACAAATATTTATTACAAAAGTTGTTGTTTTTGTTTTTTTTTTCTCTTAGAAGCAGTCTCCTTCTGCGGATGCATCAAAACCACAAATTATGAAGCCATCTGAAACTAGGGTAAGAATTTCAGAAGGAAATAATTCTTGCATAGCACATGCATGAAGCTATGGAATTTCATTTTTAACACTTTGATACTGAGTAACTTTTACCCATATTTCTTAACATAGCTTAGTTTCCTCTGGAAAAAAAAAATCTGAAAAAGTGCTATTCTAAGCAACCAGAGATTTTTATAACAGCAATAAAAAGAAAATTAATTGCAATGTTAAATTTTAGCTCTGTCAGTTTTGTGACATTTGTATAGCTCCCCCAAGTGTAACTGCAGGGTTATTTACCTTGGTGATGGTTTTTCACACACTCAACAAATCCAGGATGAGCTTCAGCTTTCTCTGTACGTACAGTTGCATCTTCTCATATTAATCTCCTGTGTTTCTCTGTCTCACAGCTCCCCTGCCTTTGCCCTTCATGCTTGTTCTGTCTTGTTTTATGACTGGGGCTTCCTCAGTGTCAGGGATGTGTCATCAGTCCTGTCCTTTGCTTGTTAGGAGAGAGTCATCATCCTCACATTGCCTAACAGGAGTTACCTGTGTTGTTTAAACAAATGATTAATGGTTCTCCCCACCACCTCTTCCATTTTCCTCCACAGCCATAACAGCAAAACCAACAAAAACTGGATGCCAGAGCAGGCCAGTAGGGACTTGTGTGGTGGTAATGGCTTGGGCTGCCTGCACCTTTGTAAATGCCAGAAAAGGGGTGCATGGAGGGGTAAGGGTGGGAGAGGTCCCTGCAGGTCCCCTGGTGCAGGCAGTGCCAGCTCTGCAGGTAAATGGCACTACTGGAGGCCCTGCCAGGCACCTTTTGGGCACCTAGAGTGTGTTGGCACAGTCAGAGCTGAGGTCTGGTTACCTCCACAGTGATAATTTTTTTTCCATTTATCAAATGGGAAGTTTCTTTGTGATAACCTTTTCCTCTTGTCTCTGTTCGTTCTGGCCTGCATGCCCATCTCTGCATTTCAACTTAGCCATTACATTCCACTCAGCCTTTTAAAACCCTTTTCCTCCGTGCACATGTACATCTAAGAGCTGAATGGCAATTAAACAAATTTTCCATTTGTGCACCATCATCATTACTCACAAATGAAGGCATCTGCCAGCATCTGGTTTCTCCTCCCTGTTGTGTTTGTGGGCAAACTCATTTGTGTCATGTTCAATAGTGCTATGGTTCTCCATATGGTCTAACCCAGACAGCTATGGTCTTCCCCTACTTGAAATTTAAAACAACTCTCAGAAGAATGTGGTAAATGAGCCAAAAATAGAGTAGCAGAGGCATGCTTCAGCACTGTTAGACTGGTAAATACAAATCCCTTTGAAACAGTGGCCTGCATTTGCATGTGTAACATAATTAATGTTTTCTTTTAATGTCTGTTGCATTATTAATGTCTTTCTCCTGCTGAATTAAACAAGTCATTTGCATTTTTGACAGTAACCTTCTTTGAAAAGAAGTAAGGTTGCTGAGTCACTTCAATTTCTAGTCCTAAATTTCTTGCAAATTAACAGGTCTTTCCCAATTGCCTGCTATAACCATATCTCATTTGTCCTTCCTGAAGTCTCTCTAGTGTGCCTCTGCTCTTGAACATGCTCTGGACCCCTCCTTAACCTTCAGTTCTCTGTGTGTGTATCCTTTGCCTCTAATGAACCCTCAGAGTTGTGCCTCTCTGAGAAAGCCCTGAGTTCACTGTGGCAGGGCGAGGAATGTAGAATTTCTTGTTCTGTGGGCAAAGCCTGGGGTTAGGTGGACAGTTTGGAGGACCAGGGTTTAGAGCCAGCACTCTGTGGATTTGGCACGGCTGGAGCAACAGGGTGCTGCCACCTCCACTGTCACAAACACGTCCCCTTCAGCTGCCTTCCTTTTGCACTTGTTTGTGCACCTGCACTGTGAACCAGGGAACTGGTGAAAAAGTGTTATTTTTCATTTCCAGACCATTTCAGTCAGTTTTAAATGCATCCTATTGGATCCTGGCACAGTGCAGGTGGAAGCAGGCAGTTGAAGGGGAGGTGGAACATCTTTTTCTCCACAGAAATTCAGTGCACACCATCAGCTGATGCCATGGCTTCAGTCTGTGGCTGCTCACAGTTGACTCTGTTTAAAGTATGGCTGAACAATTCTTCTGAATGGATAGTCTCATATGAAAATTGTTGGTTTCATTGCCTGTTTTTTTGTTTGATTGTCTTAAAAATTAGATTTGAACCTTATAATTGCTAAAAGTGTATCTAAATAGATGTGTCTCTCTGTGTGTGAGCAGGTTTTTATAATAATGTGTTTTGTCGTGGCCTCAGCTTTTGTGTGCAAGTCTTAAATCAAATCCTTGCCCATACGGGTCTATTTATTCTTCAGCATTGCCAAACATAAATTTATAGTATGGGCAATTCTGCATATTTTAAACATGACAAAATAGTAGTGAATTATATACCTCACACAGAAGGTGCATAAAGTATTCAGTAAAATAATATTTACAGTATAAAAAAGAAGACTTACGGTTGTTCATAACTGGTTTGGCAAGTTGAGAATTTATACTCAATGTTTTCTACAGGTGTTGTTGGGTGTGGGCAGAAGTGCAAGTACATATATTTTATTGTCCTGCAAAAATAAGGTGTGTTTAGTTTTCTTCTGAAAAGCAGATAAGAAAAACCCAAATTTGTACTCTGACAGCAGGGTACTTAGAATCCTGAGCAAGCAGTTGTCCCAGAGCAAGAAGAGTCAAACTCTGTGTTTTTTGTACTTCATCTTTGCACTTCTGTTACATTTTTTTCATCTTGCTGCTGAAGGACACCTCATGTCTGATTGACTCTTTGCTATAGATTTTACAGAAACACACCCAACCTTAATTTATCTTATAAACTAGGAAAATTTTGGATTATCCTTTTATTACAGGGTTATTTTGTGCACAGGTACAAACATGGATGTGTGTCTTTGAGTTAACAGTAGTCATGTAAGAAGGACACACAAGTGGGAGCATATGAGTGAACCTGAGAGCTGCTGTGCTTTAATCAGGTTTTAGGCATCAAGACAAAATACAGAGAAGGGAATATGGGGAGAAGGTGGGAATCAGTGACCTTAAGTGATGATTTTTTTTTTAATATTTATTTTTAATATATTTTTCTCACTTTGAGAATTTTTTCTTCTCCCTCTCAGTCTGTATTTCCCCGTTTGTGTGTGGAGGTGTGTCTCTCAAAGCTTCAAGACCTTTGCCAGAATTATGCCCAGGCATCTGCATTTAATGTGTGCTCAGGATTTCCCAGCCAAGTGTCTGCAGTTCAGTGTGGGGGTGTGAATACTTGCGTAACAAAATATAAACAAACTTAGCAAATTTCTCTGTGTGGTCAGCCAGATAATGGAAGCTGGGTGATTCTAAATGGTAATGAATGTTTGCCTAATGAAAGGCTCTTTCTGTGCTGCTCATAGTGCAGCTGAACTAGCAAGAAAAAATAGAAAGAAAAATGTGGTAAGGAGGCTGGGTTTCTCTCTTCTTAACAGACATAACAATTCTATAATTTTTCAATACTCAGTAGTTTTGGCTCTTACTGTTTTAATTTATTGCTTATTGTACTTTGAATGAATCACAAGAATTGATTTTGTAGCATGGCTGCAGAAGGTTTTCAGGTGTAAACCCTGGAAGTGCAGTCATGTAATATTATCCTAGCCAGGTTGTCCAGCTCTGTTGTAAAGTAAGAGGATTAGGAGGTTACAGAGGAAAGAGAAAATACAAAATTTCTGCTGTGTAGTATAAGGATATTAACTGTACATATCCCACCCTGTGTATGTGCTGTTGAATCTAAGTAATGAATGTCTTTTCCATCAGGACTACATGTATTTTTATAATTACTTACTTTGCAATTATAATTATTTTATTGATAAATTAGTGAAAAATAACTCACTCTATAATATTTGAGGCTATTTCAGAAATTTCTAGTGGCAATTTGGGTTTGGTATCAAACTGGTTACTATATTGTAACATCTTTCCCTGTCAATCCCTCGCATGAGTAGTGAGTGTGTCTCTGTGTGGGTGTTTGCACACATTTGAGTGCTCTTAAATCACTGGCAGCCTGAGTTAGGATGTTGTGAACTGCAAGATTAGTGTGTAGTAGTTAGACAGCATGTGTGCTGACAAGTGTGAACATGTCTGATATTCTCCTTTACATAATCTGATCCTCTGCAAATAACCATGCATATTAATCTCTGCATAAATGTTGTTTATATTTCAGTCCACACCGACAACCAAAGCAGGAACTGAAAAAAACACCCAGTCAGACAAGGTAAATACCTACCTTTCACCTTTGTAGAGTTGCTGCTCTTTGCTCTTTTACTAACTTTGAAAAAAGAGGCTGAGTTCTTGGCTGTTTCTGTGGCACATGAAATTGGTGTGTGACCAGTGACATATTTGTGCATAAATTTCAGAACAGCCCCAGAAGTGTCCTCTTAACCATCTTTAGATCTGTCTTGTACTTGTTTGGAATAGCATGGATCATGTTCTGTAGCGTTGAGTGGTGGAAGTGGTAAATTATCTCAATATTTTATTTTATGACAGCCAACAGACTCTCAAAATAAACAGCTGTCTGAAGAGAAGCAAAAGGAACCCAGTGATGTAAGTTGTATAATTTCTAGCTCTCTCTCTCCCCTCCTCTCCCTCTCTCTCTCTATCTCTCTTTGAATTTTTTAATGAGGGTTTCTTCTGGTACTTAAGTCTTTCGATTAAAATTAGTTTAAAAAAACCAAAAAGCCAGCCCTTCGTATCTAGTGATAATAGTTAATCTCTACACAGGGAAAAAGCCAAACCCCACCAACTGTGACAACAGCTTCTAAACCAAATAACACTGGAAAAGTAACTACAACTCAGGCTGACCAGCCTCCACCAACAACCTCCTCGGAGACAGCAAAGGTATCATAGAAACACAACCAGTTTTTATTATTTAAGCCAATTTTCATTATTTTATTGAGGGAGTGTTAGGAATCCACATCAAAATGGATTGTTTTGCTGAGTATTGTCAAGTGAGACTTTTGGGCCCCCAAAAACCATGGTGTAGTTAAGCTTTTGGCCAAGCAAATAACTTTAAGAACATTACAGTTTTAAGCCTGTTTCTGTGTGTTTAGGGCTCTTCTGTTTTTCTCTCAGGTTTTTTTTAAAGTTCCTTGTAGCTTCACAGCTGTCATTGGTTCTTTGTCAGGCTCTTCCCTTGCCCCCTCACTGCAGTGTTGGCTCCAAATGTAGCAGGTCAGCCCTGAATGCAAGGCTCTGAAAAAAACTAAAGTGAGGAAGGCTGGGGAAAAAAACTGGGGAGAGGTCATTTCCACAGGGAAAATGGTGAAAAAATATGAAGGAAAAGTGTGTGGTGGCATCAGGATGTAGATATTTTGATCTGCTGGTGTGCACGTCTGGTGACAAGGCCAGGGTAACATGAAGGGCTCCTGCAGCTCTGCTACAAAACCTGTATTTTTGGCAGTAAATGACAGTGTCAGTAATGCAGAAGTCTGAATTTTGTGTGGTGGTGTGGCCCCTCCAGCTCCCTGTGGAAAAAAAAAAAAAAAACCCAAACAGCTGCCTGCAGCAGTTTTCCCCCCACCTGCTTGAGCACCTTTTGCTGCTGGAGTGAGCTGCCAGAAGTAAATGACAGCTTTCCAAAGAGACTTGGAAGGGGCCTCAAAGTCTTTCTTGCCTTGCAGATTTCTTTCACTGGCAGAATAAAGAAGGAGGTAGAGTTCTTAAAATAGAAAGCTTTCTTTCCCTTAGCAGAATCTCACTGGAAACAGAGCTTTTATGGTGATAGCTCGCTCTGCCCAAGCATCTGGGTGCTGTGTATTTGCACCAGCCAGTTGCTGAGTCTAAAACACTGTGCACAGCCTCAGCATTGGATGTTTTACTTTGTTTTGTCTCTCTTTCTCTCTTTTAACATTGTGATAAACTATCTCTTAATTTTTATCTGTTTCTTCTCCAGCAAAAGCTCAAGGAGATCTCCACAGTGACTGCTGCAGCTGCTGGAACAGGCACAGCTGGTGCAAGTGTGGTTGCTGCTGCTGACAAATCAAGTACTGAGGTTAGTAAACATAGCCCCAGACAAAGGCTTCCCTTGTAATAATGTCTCAGAAGGTGCTTCTCTCTCTGAAATACTTCGGTTTCAGGAAAAAAAAAAAAAAAAAGAATGGGTAACTGCTGAAGTACTGATACATCCTCAATGTATGATGGTGGAGGGCCATCTGCAGGAAGAGGTGAAAAACAAGTGGTGTGTCATTTGTGTTTTGTTAAATAGGACTTCTTTAGAAGCTAGTTTGAAATCATACAAGCTTAAAATCAGTTACTTACTATCTTCGGTTATATTTGAATATATATACATGTATCCACTGATACACAGATACAAAATACCTTGTTAATGACACTGGAGAATTGAGTTTAGAACCATTCTCACTGAAAAATTTGGCAAGTACGTATCCTGCTGAAAGAAAGCTTTTAGGTTAGTTTCTAGGGTTATTCTATAGATTCACCAGATGCTTCAGATTTTTTTTCCCCTGTGTTCACCTTTGTAAACTCTGTAATGGTTATTTTTTTTTAGCCTGGTATGGATGAGTCAGCACTTGACAGCCTAATAGATACCCTTGGTGGACCTGAGGAAGATGTGCCTACTACTCCTGTTTACACTGGCCCAGAAATAACGGTATTTTACACTTCACATTCTTACTTCTTAGAAGATTCATCCCCAAATTACATCTGTAGTTGCTCATTAATGAGTTGATCCAGGACTTGTACCTGTGATCTGTGAAGACTTAAAACCTAGTGTGCACAGTTACATTTTAATGTTGGTTTTGTTAATATAGAAATGACACGCTTTTGGGAATTTGTTGAAGAATGCATAACTTTCTGAGTCTGAATGGAAGAATCATGTAAAAAGGATTAGATTACAAGCTTTGTGGCTCAGTAAAACATGACAAAAGTTTTTGAGTACATAAATATTTAAAAAGCAATCTAGCTTCAGCAATACATCCTATGGTCTGAGGCAGTGAAATGGCTTAAATTAGGAATCTGGGAATGTTCTACTGGATGATGAGCACTGTTGAAGCAGGTGAGGAGGCATGTGCATGACAGTAGGTACTGAAAGACACTATAGAGTATTCCAGCCAATATTTGCATTTTCTTTTTGGTGATATCACTGTAGGTGGCTCTATCAGAAATTTATTTCAGTAAAGAATAATACACAAACATTAATTGTTCATTATTTTCACAGGAAGATATATATTCAAGATACTTGGAAGAAATGGGCAAACGGGAAGGTAGTCTCCCTCCAGAGTATGTTAAACTGTTGAAGGTAAGCAAGTTAAAAATTAATACATTCTTCATGTGTGTTTTGTGTAATATTGGCTATTTCTGCTTCCCATTTACTACAAAATTAATTCTCACTTTAGAGCAAAGGATATGGCAAAGACGTGGTCCCACCAAAACCAAATGAGCAAGATGAGGTAAGACTTTTTTTTAATATACTGGAAGGTGAAAGTAACCCAGGTGAAAATAACCCAGTTATCATTGAATTTCTAGGAAAATATAAACATTGCCTGTTCTCCAAAAGTCTCAGACAGTGGGAGTGAGATGTGGGGTGCCAAACAACCTAGCTACTGATAAAAACAAATAGAGCTTGGCACAGATGTTTTTAATAAAGGTGTGGGAATTTTCATGATGCTGAAGCTGAAATGAGTCAAATAAATGCTTATAGAAATATTGGGCATATAACTAACAAAGGGGAGAAATAATGTGCAAGCAGGAGTCTCTCTGTAATGCCTTCAGCAAAGTCTACTTGTATTTCTACTCTGGGCCAGAGATTTCTGTTAGCCAGCATAATTTTGCTGGTTGGGAAGTTTGACATACTAAAAATAAAAGCTTATCTGAGACATGAATCAACCAGTGGGGGCAAGCACCTTTATTTTTTGTTGTGTCAGGAACTTGTGCCAGTGAGGTCACGGTGTGAGTAACTGTGGGACACACTCAGGCTGTAAACTGAGCTTGACCCATGATGATATTTGAAGTTTCTCATGGTCATAACTTGGTTTACAATTCCTTGCTCAGAAGCCGATGACGGATGATGAGCTTGCAGAGGCCCTGTCATCTGACTTCACCTGCAGTGCTGCTTCTGCTCAGGAGAAAAAAAGTCTGACAGAGGTATTGTCACTTTCCTTGCCATTGCATGCATTTATTGTGTGGAAAAAATTGATGCTGTTATCATAATATTTCATTTTAAAATAGGTAAAATTTCCTGCTTCTTTTCTATTTTTGCAAATTTGCCTGTAATTTCATCTTGTTCGTAGAAACCAAATAAAGAAGGAGAAATTGTGCAAGCACAAGCAGCAAGTTCAGTTAAGACCTCAGTTCCTCCTAAGGAGAAGAAAACAAAATCAAAAGAGGTATGCATAATCCTTCTTTCACTGGTTACCTTATAATTAAAATTTACAGGCATATGCTGCTGTTGTGTGTTTTTGTTCTCATAAAGATGCTCATCGTTTTCATTTTAAATTGTAAATCCTCTTTATTATAGAAAATATAGGAATAACAAGAAATGCCCATTGCCCAGATTCCATTGTGCTTTAAAGTTCTGACTTTAGTGTATCAGATTATTTTCCTTCTAGATTCTGAGGAATAACTGTGGTTCTTCTCACTAGAGGAAGTAGATTAGAAATATTTGTAGGAAAATTTTCTTAGCTCTGTGATCTGTGTTTAAAACTTGGATATGATATAACTTTCTCATGTTTTATGAACTTTCTGGTTTTGACCCCTGAGTAGGGCAAGTGTGACATTACACTTTTTCAGTTTGTCAAATCAAAGCATATGAGAATTGTGCTAGACGACATTGTGACACTGTGGTTTTTGGGGTTTTTTTTTTTGCTTCCTTTTTTTATTTTTTCATTCTCCCCTTAAGAAAAGCCTCATGTCTGACTAAAGCTGTGCTGATTCTGTCACGTAATTTGGTGTTAAGTAAATTGGGTAAAGCCAAACCAAAATGACCAATCTGGTGCTGGCTATTTTCTTCATATACAGTATAAAAATATATTGAGGTAAAAACCCATGCCAATTTAAAGAAATTAAAAAGTGGTTTGCACATTTTCTTAAAATACAGGAAATTAAAGAGGATGCAATGGATGCTCTTCTTGATACTCTTGGAGGACCTGAACCAGAACCTGAAGAAGATCCTACCCCTATTGTAGAGGTGTCAGAGGTAACACCTCACTCCTTTTTTACCCTGGCTTCCAGACTCTGGCTGTGGAACCCCGAGTTCTCTTTGTTAGACACTGGACAAATGTGTAAAATAACAAGAAAGTGACTTTAATATCAAAGGCCTAAGGAATGTGTGAGTCTTCAGTGATTCAGAAAATGAAAAACATTCAGAATCCCAAATGGTTACAGGTAGAGTAGAACATAGTAAGGTGGTCTGGAAAATTATGAGCATATAATTTGTTTGCTTATACAAGCAAACATATATACATACATACATACATTCACAGATAGATACAGCTCTGTTTTAGGTTTTTTTGCCCAAGCACTCTATACAATTTATAGCAAGCTTTCATTTTGTACATATTTGCTGTTTGATTTTTGATTTCCAGTGTGTGTGCTCCTTTTTCCATCAAATTCCATTATCTTTCTAATTTGAATTTTGCCTTTCACTGTATTTTGAGAGTTGTGTTTTTCCCAAACAGATAGAATTTAAACAGTTACTCTGTGTTTGCATGTTAAGCTCTAACTTTTTGGTTTAGTTTTGCAAACTCTGTCTGTAACAATAGAGCATTTTTTTTCCTGTCTTCACTTATAGCTTAGAGCAAGCAAACAACAGAGAAATAGTAAAAAATCTTCTGTTACTGAGATAAATTTTGACTAAAAAATAGCTTCTTGTGTTTCAGGTTTAGCCAGTCTGGGCCTTCAGATAACTTAGTAGATGCACTTCTTCATTAAGGAGGCCCAGAGAATTAAAAACTTTGTTTTAGTGCCAATGATGGAAAAATACACAGAATTGTGGCTTGTGTAATCAGAGTGCTGAAACGCAAGAATACCTGATGATTTTGTACACACAAAAATTCTAAAAGTGCCAGCCACAAAGACAGAGCTCTGAATACTGTCTACATGTTTTTAGGATTTAAAATAATTTCGCTGCATTCACATATGGTGTTGAATCTTAAACCATTATGATTTTACCACAGACATTTGACAGGAATAAATTGAGAGATTTTAGTATCTTGCTACATAGAATAATTTCATCTGATGCCAGTCCTTTTGTACACAGTAGGCAGAAGAATCCTGATAGTGGAGTTGTGTACTTGGAGCTTTTATTTTAATTTCTTTAAGTGGTTTTGGTTTTTTAATATTGTTTCTTTTCAAGGCAAAAGCCAAAGAGAAAAAGGAGCAAAAGGCTGGAGAACATGATGATACAATACCTCCAGAGTACAGGTTAACACCTGAGTTGGTAAGTTTTTCGTATCTCCATTGCTTTGTAAGCAGGGCACTGTGCCTGACACTTTCTTTCATTACAGAGAGGGAAAGAACATGGGGAAAACAAACTAAACTAGTATTTAATCATTGACTTTCTCCTTGGTGATTCCTGTACCTCCTATTTCCTCCTCTTCCTTTGTGGGTATCACTGTTTTTTCCAGGCACTCTGGGCAAAGATCTCATCTCACCCATGAGATGAGTAAGTCATCTCAAATGGCAAAGTCACCCATTCCTTCTCCAAGAGTGATGTTTCATGTTTCTGACCTTAAATCTCAGCCTTGTAAAGTCCATCCCTTTGCAGGAGTGCTCTTTGGTATCACTCTATAATGTAACCTAGAAACACTGATGTAAAATGTTGGGGAAATTGCAGCTTTTTTTTTTTTTTTTTTTGGTTGTCACCCAAAGTGATGGAGATTGATTCAAAGTTAACCAAAACAACAGCAGAATAGTTTTACAGTTTTTGGTCTCTTGTAATGTGCTGACATCCCATTTGCTTTTTTGATGTACTTATCTGGCCATGTAAAAATTCCCCATTTAGAGGAATTCTTGTCACTGATTAATTCTTGAGTATGCAATTTACGTTATTTTGCTGGTGATTACTGAGTATGGCACTTCTTGCAACAACAGAAAAATGTCAATAATACTTAATTTCCTTCTAGGATAAAGATGGAAAACCAATATTGGCGAAGCCTGAAGAAAAAACAAAGGTTAGAAAACTGGCACTTTTGTAGGAGTGTGGCTAGATATCCTGTTTTCTCCCTCTCTGTCATCACTTCTCTCTGTACCATGATGTAAGTCTCTTGGTCTGCTTGTGTGTTTTACTTCCTTGCACAAAACCTGCTGGTCAGAAGCATCAGGTGGAAGTTGGTTTTATTGAAATTCACTTATCTGTGAATGAAGAGCTCATATAAGGAAAATGTTTAGAGAGTTCAAGACAGGAGAGATTTACAAAAATTATTGCTTACTCCAAAAAAGGCTGTGTGGGGAGTTAGTATAAAGTATTCTATAGAGGTCTGTTGGAGCTGTTAAGGATAGAGGGCGGTGAACCAGGAAAATCTTTTCTTTTCTTGACAGTTTCCTCTTGCTAGTAATCAAATATAAAGGAATTTGAGTGGAAAGAAGGAAAAAAAGCTGCTGTGGACATTTTCCTAATCACAAAGAACAACCTGAACTTTGCAAAGAGTCTAGGCATTGTGGCCTAGGAAGTGCAAGAGAGGATTAAAATACTGAAAGAGGCAGTTATAAATACTAATTTTAAAGGCACAGGAAGAAAGCAAAGGATCTGTGCACTGAAGAAACTGAAGGCTCCACTTTGGAAATACTGTGAGCTGAGGAGTGCTGCCAAAATTTGGAAAAGCACAGGCAATCTCTGCTCTCCAGAAACGAGTGTGAAGGTCAGGACCAGTTTGAGTGCCTTCTGGGCAGAAATCTGAAAATCTGGGTTAAAGTGTGGAGGGAGGGATTGCAAAGTACTGGAAAAGAAAGACTTTTGGTCTCTAAAAATTGTTATTTCAGGTCTCAGATATGTGATTGTCGTGAGTGGTGGATGTTTGAGAGATGCACAGAAGGGAACTCCTGCCAGGCCTGTCATGAGGAGAAAAAGGGAACAGCTCTGCTGTGGGGGGAGCTAGGCCCTGCTGCCAGGGCATCACCACTAATATTGAGATCAGTGAAACCAAAATCAGCAAAATGCAAAATCTGTATTAATAGCTGTGTTAAAAGCTGTGTTAATAGCTGGGAACCATCAGCCACTTCTTGGTCTTCCGTGATTTCTGGTGAAGGCAAAGTCCTTCCTTCAGGATTTCAGCTAGTGTTTGTCTTTTTTTGGGCCTCCACTCTGTGTAGCCTTATGCAGTGGCATTACTCTTAGTGAATAAAATTTACTTCCTAAATACCTTTTCTTATTTAGTGTCTGAAGGAGGATTTCAGGCATTATGAAAAGTGGGACCTTATGTGTTGAGACACTTGATAAACAATTAGGGAAAGGGAATGAGGGAGGGATTTCTCTCTCATAAATGTCATTTTGTGCATTGAGTCTGTCCCTAGCTGTTAAGGTCCATGCAGCAGGTGAATGGCCATCACAGCTAGCAAAGATTTAAGCATTTAGCTTTGTACAGTAATGTGGAGGACCCCAGGAACTTCAGGTGTGTAGATGTAGGGATATATGGATTGCAGAGGCCTAGATCACATAGTGCCAGTAGATTGTAATATATCACAAACAGCAGGGAAGTAAAACTGCATTTTTATTCACCAAAACACATACAGTGAAAACCACTGAATTTCAGCAGTCAGCGGATAGACTAAGGGAACTTTCAGGGAACTCTAGTTCTGCTAGAAAATATTAGCATTTTCTTCCTAATTAAGAGGTTGTATTTTCCTTTTCAGTAGCCCTGTCTTGAACATTATATATCTGGTTCTCTACATTATGTTTTATATTATATGTAAAGTTCTCTACATTATAGTGACTTTTGATAACAAAGAAACTTATTCTGAAGTGTGTTTTTCATAATTTTATTAATTTTATTAATTAAATTTATCCTGTATTGTTGCACATAATTGTGAAAGGGTATGGGTATTTCAGTGTAAACTACAGATGTTTTCCTGCTTTATGAGTAGCTGAAATACAGTTCTTGAAAAAGTAAATTAAAAAGAGGCAGTGAGTCACCTGTGTCACATGGGTTTTTTGTTTGTTTTTGTTTTTGTTTTTGTTTTTTTTTTCCAGCCTTTGAGTGAATCTGATCTTGTTGATGAATTTTCAAAGGACTTTGCCTGCCCTGCACAGCCTGCAGTACAACCCAAAGCATCAAAGCCCAGCAACATATCCAAAGTAAGGCTTTCTGGTTCACTGGAGAAAAGCTGACAGTTTTACTAAGACTGGATAGTGCTACTGTTCTTTCAAAAAAACCCCATTTTCTTCTCTTCCTGTTTTACCCTTCCCATTGCCTTTAGTGGAACATGCAGTATTGGCACTCAGCTCTTCATTGAACATCTTCATCCTTTAAATTTTGACTTTTCTTTCTCATTTAGTACTGTATTTAGAAAAAAATAAGCCATTTAACAGGCACATTTTATGTTTTCTAAGCATATTCACTAAAATACAGTATAAATTGTTCTGTTTCAGAAGCAATCAGGTTCTGTGTCTGCAAAAGCCACTGAGGATAAGGTGGTCCCCCGTGCCACAGCTTGCACTGTACAGTCTGCAGCTCCTGTGCCTTCAGTAAGTAGTGGAGCCCCTTCAGCTGGAGCTGAAGCAAAACTCAGTGTTTCTTTTCTGGGACAGTAGAGCATGTTGTCAGGATGCCCATTTCAGTATTGCATATTCTTCCTCCACAGTGGTAACCCACAAAGGTTGAGTGGTTCACAAAAAAAAAAAAAAAAAAAAAAAATCTGAGTCAAGCACAAACTGAATGATGATCAGTGACCTTCATCAGAGAGAAAGCCAAACTGATAGTTCTGTGGTGTCCTGTGCTCTTCCTGCCCTAAAGGGGATGCTGTTTGTGAACCTAATAGGGACTGCAGGAAAAGACAAAAACAGGTTTCTTCAAACTAAAAATTGTTTTTTCTTGTATCAACACCCATGCAGGTTGGTCCTGTGTCAGATGAAGCACTGGAAGCTTTGTCCAGTAGCCTAGGAAAGAGGGAGCCTGATGCAGATGAGAAAAAGCCTACTGTGGACAAAATTAAGGTAGAGAAAAATCAGACCTCACAAATAGACTGTTGATGTAATTACCTTCAGTGTTACTCCATTTCCTCAGGTCACAAACAAAGAAGATGTTATGTTTTCACTTTTTTTACAATTAAAATGTACTGTTGAAACCAGTTCTGTTCTGCTTAGGAAGTACTAGTAGGATTTCAACACAATGAGTTTACTTTCCTAATAATTCTGACTATTGCAGTGCAGTAGTTCCCTCAGTTTCTGAAAACTGTGTTTTGTTGTGTCCTCCTGAATTGAGACAGAATTAAGATGCACATCAGGGGTAGCACACAGTATGGTCCTTTTTCTGAAAGGACCAACTTTATGATGAAGGGTTTAAATTTGGAATTATGCACCAAACTTTTGGGGTTTATATATTTAAATAGGGAGCAATAAGTAAGTCACTGAAATTCTGTCCAAGCGAATGCTGTTCATAGGCACAGTCTGAATGCCCCCATGCACCACCCTAAACCAGATGGAATTGGCTGGAGTCAGAAACCCAGCCCTTCTAGTGGCTAGAATTCTGTCAAGCAGAAGTTTCCAAAGTTGGCTTTAGTCCCTTCTCTTAGTTGGCATTTTCCCAGCATAACTTGTATGGGGGTAATAATTTTTGAAGTGGGACACTGAGTTCTCTCTTCAGCCTTCCTTTGCATGCAGCCCAGACAGCTGTTGAGTAGATTTCCAAAAACGTCAAGAATTAAGACTCAAAGGTATTTTTTATTTTGGTGCACCCCTGCCTATTCACTTACCTCTTCTAGCTTCACTGAAATAAGTAGAGCTACTTCTAATACACAGAGGAAGAAACAGGCGGAGGAATGAAGCCTATCTCAAGAGAAAATGCTTTCTTTTGACTTTCATGAGTTTTGTATCTGGTGGTTGGATTGAATGAGAAAGACCAATTTGAATCAAAGGACTGAAGGCTGGAAGCTTGCTCATGTGAATTTCTATGGGTAGTTGTTTTTCTTACTGTGATTCCTATTTTTCCTTCACAGGAGAAAAACAAAAAGAAACAACACAAAAAACTGGGTGAAGAAGAAGAAACAATTCCTCCAGAGTACAGATTAACAGAAGCCAAAGTAATTTATTTTATGTGCTTAGTCTTACTTCCCTTTCATTTCTCAGAACATGTGGGTGAAACTGAGACTCCCATTTCATTTGGAAACACTGATGTGTTGGTTCAGCCATTTTTATAATATCTAGAAATTCTGGTTTGTAGTTCCTACAAATATCTGCCATCTATCATTGAATGCCTGCATGGGCATAGAAGTGGTTTAGATGCAGGTACCTGCAGATTAATAATTCTGAGATTAGTCCACTGGAGTCTTTCAGTAGCTTCTGGTATTTTAGAAATAAATAAATTGTGATTGGTTAAAGCTGTTAAGAAAACCCCAAGAACCTGGATGTTTTAAGTGGCATTTTGAGTAGCAGCAGTAGACGAATAAAGGCTGCTGGTTAGGTCTCTGTCCCCTGTAAGACTTTCTTTTGCTTAGAGAATGCTCCCAGAGTGCTGGAATTGCATGGCTGTTTAAGGGTTAATGCAAGGGATTTTTTTTCTTTATAGGATAAAGATGGAAAACCACTCCTACCGAAACCAGAAGAGAAGTCACAGGTAAAAAAAGTGATGATTTCAAATAAATGTTTCATTTATGACTTACTTACCAAATGTCAGCAGTGTTACCCAGTGTTCAGTTTAAAAATTAGCTATGTTACCTCCTTACTTTTTAAGAAACAAAGAGACTTATAATCTTCTTCTTTTTCTTTCCAATGGCAGCCTATGAGTGAAAATGATCTTTTAGAGGGTTTGACAGAAGGATTTTCCTGTTCTCTGTCACCACCTGCACCATTACCTACATCAACTGTACTAAAGGTGAGTATGTTAGATTTCTGAAATCCGGTTTTATTTTCAAGTTGTTTGAATAATCATGACATTTTCTATGTTTTCTTTATATAAAGTTCCTTAAATGAAATCCAATAACTAAAAATTTAAAATTCTTCTTGCAATAAGTTAATAGAAGAGCAGGACTTTAGAAAAACAAACAAACATACAAAAAACTAGTTATGTGACCTATCTTTTTAACAGTTGCTTGCATAAGTACTGCTTTGCAGCTGAGGATTTTAAAAGTGTTTTTTGGGAATATTAGATGGCTTGGTGAAATCTTAGTTCATTTGGAGTCTTGTTAACAGGAGTTAAACCTGTTTAAACTTCAGCTGTGGTGAGGTTTAACCCAGTGGTTGAGATGGAAGAACAAACTGAGATAAGGAACAGTTGCACAGAGTGTGTGTGGGAGGCTGTGTTTCAATCTGAAATAAGCAAAGCTCCTCAGGACAATGAAATCCTAGAAATCATCTGTGTGGGTGCTGTGTTTTGGATGTGTTTTTGGGTCTGATGAGTATTTTTCTCTGGGTCCCCCGTGTGCCTTGTTCTTCCAGAAATCCAAGGATGGTGCTAAGCCTGCAAGTTCCTCGGATGTGATCTCTGCTGCTACGGTTTCCTCAGTGCACTCAGCAGCTCCTGCACCTTCTACCACTGTAAGAAACCTCTCCTGTAGGTTCTTACCCCAAAACAAGGGGCTGAGTAGTGAGGAGAGAAGCAGCATGATCCAGACAGTGTGACCAGTGTGGATTGTTGCAGAATTTAATAATTTACTGCTAAAATTGGCTATTGAAGAGAAGGAAAATGTTCCTCTGGGAAAAAAAAAAATTGAGAAAAAAAGAATGAGTGGACACTAAATTTTCAACAGAATTGCACAGGCAGTACCATGACCACCTTTGAACACCAGGGGAACTTTCCTTTGTGGTATTTATTGTAATGTTGCTCACACATTTTGATCCATGCTGAGGGATCTTCCCCTGGTGCTCCTAGCCTGGCTTGGAAGGGGAATATAAAATTCCTCCTGCCTGTGTTGGCTTTAAGGGCCTTTTTTTTTTGATCCAGCTTCTGTATAAAACTGCAAAATCCCTGGTAATTGCCAAACAATAATTGCCAAGCAATTGCCAAGTATTTCATAGATCTGTTCTCATTACAGCAGCTAGGCTTATTTATAAAAAAAAAGAAAACCATTCAAGGAAATTCCATAAGCCCTTCTTGAAATTATATTTTCTGCAGGTCAGAAATATTCTGTATTTTTCCCCAGCTATTATGCTACACTGCAAGTACCAAGGGTACAAGCTCTTTGTTCACTCAAGTTCTACAGTTCATTAGCCAGTACTTACAGTAGATTGATGAATCACATAAGTTTTGCAGCAGATGTGCTTTCACAAATGTGTTTCTGCTTTGTTAGGGAGGAAAAGAGATGGATGAAGCCTTGGATCTCCTGTCTGATTCCCTGGGACAGAGGGAACCCGACTCTGATGAGAACAAACCAGTTGTGGATAAAGTGAAGGTAACAGAAAACATTCTGAAACTTGAGCAATTTGAGGAGAAGGAGGGGTGGGAGGGAATAAACCAAACCAACAAAAAAACCCCTCCAAAGCCACCAAAATCTGCAATAGCTCTTGTACGCTCACAAGAGTATATGGCTCACAGGAGTATTGGAATTTTAGATGTTATATGATTAAGGTTATTGGAGAAAAAAATCCATGCTCTTCTATCCATGTATAGGTATATCAACCACTTTTGAGTCATCTGGATTACTTATGTGTTCTGTGCAAAATGATGATTTGGTTAACATACTTTATCCACTTGAGGGCAAGTGTTGAAATGTTACAGGAGATTTGAAATAATTTTAGTTCAGTGCCTTTCATTGCCATTATTCTCATCATTTTTCAGGTATCTTCTTGGGCCTCAGTTTCTAAAATTGATTTTCTGGCCCTGTTTTTGTCAAGCTTTGACTTTTATAGCAACAAGTTCACTTAATCAGGCACATTTTTAAACTTCCTTGTTTCTGCTGGTTTTGTCTTCATTTAGTATTTCATAAAATCCTATAAAGGCCCTTCTGCTAACAAGAAAATAGATTTCTGCATAATAGTAGTAATAGTAGTAATAAATTGGGGGAATAGTAATAAATTACTGGGGAAAAACAAAAGCACCATATGCTGCCTATCAATAAGTTTAGGCTGGAATCTTACCTGGAGAAAAAAGAAAAAGGAAATCCCTAAAATGTCTGCATTAAGAAAGACAAAAATTTTCTTCAGCAGTCTGCTTAAAAGCCTCCTTGTGGTGTTCTATGTGGCGTGTTCCTGGTATGCTGCCAAAATCAGAGCAGCATAAGTTGAAAAATAAATGTAGTTTTTAAAACTTTCAGGCGTGAAACACGCTTCATAGTGACAAGAATATATGGGGGTTTTCTCAGTAGTTTTAACATTTTAAAGTGAAAAAGGATATCTGTCCTGAGTCTGATATGCTCTCTGACTTATTGGTTGCTAATATTTCTAACATGGGTAATAAAGTTTTTTAAAAATTAAATATTTTCAGGAAAAGGCTAAATCTGAACACAGAGACAAGCTTGGAGAGAGAGATGAAACAATCCCACCTGACTATCAAAAACTTCTGGAGTCAGGTGAGCAGGTAAGGAAAAACTTCCCTAGTTTTCATTTTCAACAGAGGAAATTTGAGTCTATCTGAGACAGTCTGTCCTCTTTGGGATTACAAGTGGAATAAGTGAGTGTCTGTACTGAATTTATATATTAGGGTAAAACATGGAAATATCCTTCAGTGAGAGTAGCTCTATCCTCACATGCTTATAAGACAAAAATACAAAAGGCAAAAAAAAAAAAAAAAGAAGTTTTGATCTTGTTTTGTTGGTTTTTTTTCTTTTTCAACTGCACAGTCTGAACAAATAAATCACTTTGAACTACTAAAGAAATCCATTCAGAACAGTGCAGGTTCATTGGCAATCTGTGAACACCCAGTAGTGCCACATGTAAATACTTGTATTTTGAAACTAATCTGTCTGGTTTAAAATGAGGATCTGTTTCTTTTCTTCCCAAGAGTAAACCAGCAAAGCCAACAGCAAAGGATGATATGAAACACAAAGGAAAGAAGGTAACATTTAAGATGGAGTTTATTGAGGGTTTTTTTTAATATTCGTCATATTTATTCTGTGTTTTTTTTCATGCTGTGGGCTCTGATTTTGTTTCAAAGTTGTGTCACTGTAGGATTAAGGGGTGATTAATTGTAAATACTCATAAATGAAGGCAGTAACAGGAACAGTAGTGGACAGTAAAACTTTTTTGAGGAGTAACTCTACACAATAAATGCAGTTTTTATGTACAACTGCATTATGAATGTTCAGGAAATCATGCCTCTTGGGAACCTCAAATAGATGTCTCTAACATAGGTGTGGAATTCAGGTGTGTTTTTCTTTAAGAAAAGGGATAATTAATTAAAGCAGACATAAATTCCTGAATAACTAATTTGACTGTGGGAAGCTGGATTGCACATTTTGTGACTTCAAAATTAAAATTATTGCAGAAACCTATGGATGACAGTGAAGCTATTGATGCCTTATCAGGTGACTTTGATACTTGTGCAAAGGCTCCTGCTACACCCCAGCATTCAAAGGTAGGACATTTTCTGCTAATAACTTGCAAAATAAACAGTTTTTCACTCCTCAATTTGCTTTGCAGCAGCTCATTTTTAGTTTTTAGGAAGCCTGTCCAGACACAGGGATTGTGTCACTTCTGCAGTGGAAGCTGGATGTATTTTGCTGTGTACTAAATATTTGGAAGAAGGAAAGTTTGTGGTAATTAGAGCCTTTCAGACTTGGAGAAGCAAGTTGAGCTGAGAAATGTGGTAACAGTTTTTAAGAGAGTTCAAAAACTGCAGAGAGGCAGAGAAACCTTTGCTCAATGACAGGAGGCACTGTGTAGCAGTGGTTGCTGGCTGGAGCTGTGACACAGTTCAAGAGGTTTTGTAGAGATAAAAGCAGGGAGCAGCAGCAAAGACTTTCAGATGTCTGAAAACAGATGTGTTAGGGAAAACAGTAGAGTTGACAAGAAGAAAGGAGAAGGAGTGGACTGATGACATCCTGCAATTGAGAAAAGGAGCAGCAGCTTTGAAACTGAGGTTCAAATCAGCTGTATTCCTGGAAGGAAAGAGCTGTTTCCAAACAGCTCTTCTGGCCACGGCAGTGGTTCCCCCAGGGGTTTCCCTCAGGACAGAACCCTCAGGCAGCTGAAGACAGGACCACTGGTGTTTCAAGTGCTGCTTCATCTGCTCATGAAATCCAGGGCTAAATCTGCTGCTGCAGAATTGTTGCTCAGCAGTAAATACAAAATCTGCCCATCTCTACCAGGTTTTTCTGATGCAGTCTCCTGTCAGCACAGCATGTGTTGCTGTCAAACCCACTCAAAAGACTGTGTTTTGGCAGATATCAAAGCAGGAGCCACCAGTGCTCTATTCTCCTTGTAACTGTAATTATTTTTTTTTCTTTGGAGTGTAGGACAAAAGTGGAAAGGAATCTACGACCACTAAGCCAAGCTCAAAGGATAAAGGAAAGCCCAGAGACCCTAAAACGGTACAAACATATTTATTATAGTACGGACAGTCATACAAGAGGATCAGCTGGGTTTTGGATTTATATTACAGGGTTGTTAATTTGGGGGGAGTTTTACATCAATAGGTTGAACTTGATCCATTTCTGTAAACATACACATAGGAGAAAGACCCCTTTTTATTTCAAGGGAAATTGGCAATAAACAGGGGCAAAAAAATACGTATCTTTCAGATAGAGTGTTGTCCTCTGAGAGGACAGTGCATGCTCCACAGGATCTCCTTCCCAGATTTGTAGATCTGAGTCCCACTTTGCATGCCTATAGCTGCCTCAGGCAGGATCCCCACCACTTCTCTCACTTCTTGACAGTTTTGAGTAACAGCATCCCAAAAGTGATTAAAAAGTGTTCCTACAACCCCAGCCAGGTTTCCAAGTTATTATCATAAATTATTTTTTTAAATTAATGAAGACTGACATACTTTCATTAAAAAGTATGAATGAACATGGTAGGGAAAGGCAGGCAGCTGTTTCTAATTCAAAAAAGAGGGGAGAAGAGGAAGGTAAAAAGGGTTGCTTAGCTTTTTTTTTTTAATCCAGAAATACAGAAAATTGATTCAGGTCAGGGTGAAACTTGTTCCATCATGTTGTTCTCACAGAAGATATGTGCAGTAGGTGTCTGAATCAGATAAGTACATCTACTCTGGAAATTTTACATTTCACATGTCAGTGATAGGATTTCTGGTTGTGGTTATTATTAAATCACCACAGGTGACTTGTGTGAGACCACAGAACTGACCTGCAATTCTCAGTGTAAAACTGAGGGGTGTCTTTATCTCTTCTTCAGGAAGTTGTCCTGAGCTGTGGCCTGATCACTGGTGTGGGTAAAAGGGTGTCTAGGAAAGGGAATGACAAGGTCAGGCACTACCCACTCTGTCTGAAAGAAAGCAATTGACAGTAAAAAGGTGAAAGTATTTGTCCACAGCAGGAGTCACAAATACTCTTGCTAAATTATCTGTATTTCAGGTCCAGATTGTATTTATGTCTGAACTGTGATTCTGACAAGTGTCGTCGCTGCCTGATTTCAGGTTTTAGCTTGGTTCAGTTTCTTATTGTCTCATCCTCTCTTTAGGCAAAGGGACAGTCCTCCAGCAGCAAATCTGAGAAGCAGAAAACAAGCTAAACGTTAACCTTACCAGGTGAGATTTCTTCTTCTCTGTTCCCTGGGCTACCACAAAGACAATTTCATGCTCATGAATTAAAGCTGAGTTTTGCTAGCAGTCCTTGAACCAAACCAAGACATGGTTAAAACTGCTGCTAAATCAAAATGTCTGGGATGACTTTGCACTTCAGGGTTCCCAGGCAGGAAAGTTTTTTCGCACCCTTTACCCATTCAGTTTGTACAGAACTTCTTCATGTAGCCAAACTCCTTTAGGCTGGTGCAATTCCAAGCTTTCCAAGCTATGAAGTACTGCTTCCCTGAGACATTCTCACAGAGAAATGAGATTGAAGCACATCTCAGCTGGGGGTTATGATCTTTAGGATATTGACCTTGTGCCATTACCTCTGCTCTGGACCCATCTGGAGGCTTAGTTCCCTTAATTCTTCCCGGATTTATGTTGTGACTTTTATTTCCAATTAACAGAAGATGAGCACTCTGACTTTATTTTTTTGTTTTGTTTTCTCCTCCCCCCAGGATCCTACTGCATCTTGTAAAATGTCTTCTTTCTGTGGGTGGATGATTACTCTTGAAGAACAAAAGCTGATGCCAAAAGCACATAGTTATTCTGGGTGGTTTGTGTACAGTGATAATTGCTGGACTTTTTCTCATATTTTCTTTTTTCCCAGTAGTAGACTCAGGTTTGTTTCTTTCCCCCAGCAATTCAGTTTATTAAGACTCACATAGTCTGACCTTTTTGTAATTTCCTTCAGTATTCAGGGGGAAAGAATAGGAAATATATTGCATCAAGGAAGAGCTATGCCAAAAAAAAAAAAAAAGAGAGAGAAAAAAATATCTGCAGACTTTTGCACATAATCTTCACGTAGTGCCTGTAAATCTCTGAAGAGTTCATATGTGCTAGCATATTTTAATGTTGCAGTGGATGCATTAAGTATTCTGGAATATAGTGAGCTTTAGTTACCCTCAGCTGGGCTATGCAGCCTTCTGCTCAGGCCAGTTCCTGGGGGGAAGCTGCAGCCCAGCTGTGGGGTGGCTAAAGAGTGAGAAAATGGGGATCAGCCGCTTCTTCCAGCATGTCTGGACATCAAACAGGTATTTGGGATGCTGCCTTTAGCAGTAGTTAAAACACACTAGGGCAGGACTTTTTTTTATTATTATTACCATTCTTTCCAATTGTATCTGTACTGTTATCTCATAATTTTAGGAGTCTCCTGGACTGGACAAATTACAAATGTAACAGCTACCAACACAAAGGGTGGGAAGGAAGGGAGGGGCACGAGCCTCAGCAGCGATCAAAGCTCAGGTCCAGGGGCAAGCTCCTTTTTATCTTATTTTGCACTGTTTCTAGTCCTCCTGTTCCTGGCACTCCAGCAGGGAACGCAGGGATGGGGCTGAAGGTGTTGCTGCAGGGAGCAAAGCCCCATTTCTGCTGTTCCCTGTGAGGACAGGCACGGCCAGGTGCCTCTCACGGGTCGGCTGCCGCAGCCCCGGGCTGCCACCACCTCCGTGGGCTTTCCTCCGCGTCCCTGCGCTGCAGAACGTCCTTCTGCACATCCTGACACGTGCACAGCTCTGCCGTGGGCTGGCAAAGAGAGGCCACTGGCATTAGAGCCCAGGGTCTGCAGGCAGGGATGGCACAGGAACTGAAGTTGGGGATATTTAGACTCGTGACTGTACTTGCAGTTTCCACCGTGCCACTCCAATAAAGTTTTTAAGGATGCAGTGTGCCCTTCCTGGCTTTTCATTTGTCACTGCTGCTGTCAGGCAGAAGAAAGCCTAGAAATAATTTTAAAAAAACCTCACAAACGTTGGCATATTAAAATTGAATCTAACATTTTAAAAAAAACCCACACAAAATACAGAATTGCACAATCAGCTAGGTTGGGAAAGACCTTTGAGACCATCAGGTCCAAGCTGTGACCCAACACCACCTTGTCAACCAGACCATGGCACTTGGTGCCACATCCAGCCTTTTCTTAAACACCTCCTCCAACAGTCACTCCACCACCTCCCTGGGCAGCCCTTTCCAGTGACCAATCCCTCTTTCTTTACATGTTCCCTCTTTCATGACACTCCATGAAAGCCTTCACAAGCTCATCAAGACCCTGCTACATTTTTTTTGCCCCTTTTCCTTTGGATTTCAAAGCTGCATTGTAATTGACCAAGAGCAAATCTTGTGGGCTGCTGCTGTGCTGGGAGGCAGCTGGAAGAGCAAGATGTAAGTCACTGAAATTTATTGTGCCCAGATAAATTGGCAGGTCCTGAAATACCTGTGTGTGAGGTCCCATCTGTTCTGTAGGAGGGCTGCAGTGCATCTGGGAGAATAGGCACATCCGAAATTAAAGGGTGGGGAGGGAGTAATAAGAGGGGCTCTGGGGTACCAGGAAGGCCACCTAATTTTACCCTCAGGACTGAGCAGTTAAAAGCAGAAAGCAGAAATGCCATTTACTGCTCACAAAAGAAATGACTGCACAAAAGAGGACAAAAAAAGGCCTTCATCTGAAATCACCTGCAATTTGAGTTTTTGTCAAAATCCCCATTAGGCTCTTAAAATGTTTTAAAAGCAGCAGTTGACAATACTTGAATGGCATAAAATGTCACAGACATGACACAGCTTTCTCAGAACTCCTGGTTGATATATAAATATATGTATATATGAAAAATACATGGAATTTGCCATGAGCAGGAGGAAGTGGTGCTTTCTGCAGGGCTGCGTCAGAGCTGTTGGCTCTCAGCAGTGCAACAGGGTGCCTTGCAAACACCCATGGAGTGGGTTTGGATTCCTTGGGCAGGCTTGATTTCCAGGTAGGAGAAAAGGGAGGCCCCAACACTTGAGATTAGTTCTACATTATGATTTTTTTCCCCCCTCAGTCTTTACCTCTGTTAAAATTCCAACTGTTTTAGCACATCCATGAGGAAACCGAGACAGGCTGGAACCACACAAGTAAACACCAGGGATTCAATAGCAAGGGCGTATTTGCAAGAGCAAAGAAATCAAGAGCCCTTAAGCACAAGTGACAATTAACCAAAATCCGTTAAGTTTCAATACAGAAATAAGAGTTTCCAGCAGGTAAACAGAGCAGGCCACTCACACCTGCCTTTAAAAACAGAAACCCCACCAATAAAAACCCAAACCTCCAAGATTTCAACCTTGATTTCTTGCGACCGGATGTGCCACGGTTGTCAGGGTGGTGTCAGGGCCTACTTTCATGGCCCTGCAGTGGCACACGAGACCCATCACGGGTGACCGAGTGTCCCCTGCAGTGACAAGGTCCGGCCACGCGACTGGGGACAGCGCCCACGCCTCTTTCAGCTCCGAAACCGCCCCCTCCTCTGCGGCTCCGCCCCCAAGCGCCCTGCGCACCTCCCATTGGCCGGCGGCGGCCCCTCGCGCCCACCGCGCGCCTCTCATTGGCCGGTGGCGGCCCCTCGCGCCCGCCGCGGCCTCCCATTGGCTGCGGGTGCCGCTGTTGTTGTTATTCCTGTTAGCGCTGTAAACAGGAGCGGTGTCAGCTGTCAGCGCCGGTCGTCTCTGGTCACCTCTGGTCACCTCTTATCGCCTCTTATCGCCCCCCACTTCTCACCCGCCATCTCTTTTCACCTCTTCTCGTCACCTCTTGTCCCCTGTGCCCGCTCACTGCCGGTGCTCGGTCCCTGCCCGGGCCATGTCCCTTCAGGGCGGCCGCGGGCTGCCCGGGCTGCCGGCCGTGTCCCCGCTGCCCGCCCCGGGCACGGCCCCGCTGGCGCTGGACAGGGCTGAGGGCCCGCACAGGTGAGGGGGTGGCCGAGGGGCCGGGCTGGCTTCGTCCGCCCTCCCCACGCGGGGCTCCCCGGACGGGACACAGCCGTGGGGCCGAGCCCAAGGGCGCTTTTGGGATCCCCTCCTTCAGCTCGGGGCGCCCGGGGCACTGACACTTCCCGACCGCCCGCAGGCACCGGGACACCCCGAGGAGGGGGCACGGGGGGCCGCCCCTCCCGCGGCTGTGGCACTCACTGGCCCCGGAGCCGGTGGCCTCGGGGCATCCCCGGTACTCGGTCCCCTCGCAGCCCACGGATGCAGGTGAGGGATGCGGCTGCTCCGTCCCCAAACGGCCCCGGGGTCTTGCCGAGGGTGTTGGAGCGGGGTAGGGGTGTCTCGGCAGGGCTTGGCCGAGGGGATGGAGGCTGGGCAGCTTCTGAGGAGGGATGGGCAGCAGCTCATACCTGCACTACCTGGCACTCAGCCAGGAGCCGCCCCGCTGGGGACACCGCTCAGGGAGACACGCGACATTCCCTGCGGCACCGCTGCTCCCAACGGCGCTGGCACCCGCCTGCCGGGCGGCTCACGGCCCGGCCCCATCCTGCCCGCGGCCCCTGGCTGGGGCCAGGACCCCATCCCCACACCGGGGCTACCCCTGTCCCTTGTTCCCCCGCAGGATTAGAGCCGGACTCCCACACGCGGCAGAGCTCCGCAGCCGCGCAGGAAGAGTGAGTGGCCCCATCCCCTTGTCCCCCCGGGGACAGCCCCTGTCCCTGCCCTGCCTCTCCCGAGCAGCAGGGGCCGGTCTCAGACTGGCTGGGGGCTGCGCATCCGGCTGTGACCCCCAGGCTGTGTCTGGGGGTGACAACCTGGGCTGCTTGGGCGGGGACGCGGATGGACCCCCCCATTAACCCTATCTCTGCTCTCTCCACAGCTTCCAGAAAACCATCGCGGAGTTTGGGAGAGCTCTCAAAGAGTACGTGAATGGGCTCTGTCCCTGCGGCAGGACATGAGTGCCAGGCTGCCCCGTGCCCGGGCTGTCCCTGTCCCAGACCCAAAAGCCAAGCTGTCCCCGTGCCCAGGATGTCCCTGTCCCAGACCCCAAAGCCAGGCTGTCCCCGTGCCCCTCCTGGGGTCCCACTCAAGACATTGGTGTTCGCTGAGTGCCTGGAAGTGCTGTTCCCTCTGGGAAGCTGTGACAGCACTTTGGCGGCCTTACCCAACCCTGAGGACATAGGGGAAGGAGGTGACAATGGCAGAGGGGTGGGACACAGCGGTCCGGGACACTAGCAGTCATTCGATGCTTTCCTTTCCCGGCTCTTGCAGCAGGAAGCTCCTTCGCCAGAGGATTCTCTCCTTGCCGGTGAGTGCTGGAGGCTGCGCAGGATCCTGCCGAGTCTCCGGCCGAGCCGGGACGAGGAGGATGGAGCCAAGAGAGGGGACGAGGCTGTGCAGCACCGCTCACACCCTGGCTGTCCCGCAGCAGTGGCAGCTGGAAGCCAGCCCGGTGCTGCAGGACATCTCCCAGCTCCAGGTACGCAGGGACAGAGTGCAGCGGCGCCAGGAGGAGCCCGAGGATGAGGTGAGGGGCGCGGCAAGACCTGGGGGTGGGGGG
>VZRH01003032.1:49218-64339 GCA_013397555.1 Urocynchramus pylzowi | reverse complement strand
GAGCCGGCTGCCCGCAGGCCGCGGCGCTGCCCGGACAGACCTCCTTGCCAGCAGCCCGTGCGGCGCAGCAGAGCTGCTGGTGAGAAAGGCTGGAGGGCTCCGGAGAACCACGGATGACTGATTTTGAGAAAGTGGCAGGTGCCGCTCCACCTCTGCGGGGGATGTGGGGGATGGGCGAGTTGGGGGGTCATGGGGACGCCCTGACTTCAAAGCTGCGAGGCACTTGGAGTGGATGACCTAGGGCACGGGATCCGTCCCTGCCTGGGGCTGGGAAGCAGCTGGCAGGACTTGTCCCCTTCACGATCTCCTCTGCCTCTCCCTCAAGCTGCTGCCCTGGCAGAGTGATACCACCGTGCCCCAGGGGATGGAGACGCCGGTGACCACCCCAGTGATAAAGAAGGAGGAGGCAAAGCTGGTACGTGGCCACCTTTGGCAGTGGACGGAGCCCCACAGTCCCCTCTTGGGGTCCCTGAAGGGGGGTCTGGGGTCGAAGGTTCCTGCGGCGGGAGCAGGTTGGTGAGCAGCCAGCTCACCAGCCCTGGAGCTGGCGGCTTGCCAGACCCCCAGGCAGCAGCGCGGGCTCTCTCCGCAGCGTCCTGGAAAGCGCGGCCAGTGCCGGGAGCTCTTCCACTCGCCCTGGGTGCCCTGCAGTGTCCCCGGGCCCTTCCCGAAGCGGGGACGGCTCTCGGACAGGGACAGCCCTGACAACGCCAAGCGGCAGAGGAGGGTGTCCGGCAGCCCTGAGCAGGAGGCGTCCCTGGAGCCAGTGGGTGATGGGAAAGTGGGGAGGAGAGCCAGCCTGTCCCTGGCAGGACTGGGCCACGGCCCAGCTGTGCCAGAGCCCCTGCTGGCATCTGGGGGTGTCTCTGCTTGGTGCCTCGGCAGGGAGGGTGGCTGCAGCCTTGCGGCTGTGCCCAGCTGGAGGAGATCGAGAACCTGCCGGCCAACGATGACCAGGAGCTCATTGGGGACTTCTCCAAGGTAAGGCCACGAGGATGGGGCAGCTCTGGGGGCGCTGCCCCCGTTGTTCTGAGCAGGGACCGTCACCGGAGCCCTGCAGTGCCGCCAAAGAGAGCCCAAAGCGAACTAGTGGCCCTTGCTTGCAGACACGGGGCCTTGGGGCTGTGACTTGCCAGTCTGCAGCACATGCAGCGGGGGTGAAGAACCCCTCACTGCTCCTCTGCTCCGTGCCCATGCCACAGGCACGTTTATCTGCCCCTTCCCCGCTCGGGGCTGCCGAACCGGCCACTGGGGGCCCCTGGGCTGGGGGGACAGGTGCCACCCCCGGGTGGTGTCCCTGGGACGGGGCTGAGCCCAGGGCCTGTCTCCTCCAGCCTCACCTCCTGCCGACGGTGGAGGGGAAGGAGCCGAGCCTGAAGTACATCTCTCCTGGCACGGTAAGGAGACAGCGACCCTTCCGCAGCCCCCCCGAGAGGCCGCCTGCCTGTTACCCCCCCGCCCGCCCACGTGTGTCCCCCCTTGGTGACCCGCTCCCCCCGCAGCTTGCCAAGGTGCTCTCGGGGCACTACAGCAGCTCCATCGGGCGCAGCGTCGTCGTGGACTGCCGGTACCCCTACGAGTACGAGGGCGGCCACGTCAAGGTCAGAGCCCCCCACGTGGCCCCGGGGCCGGGAGGAAGGGCGGTGTCCGAGCCCCACCCAGTCCCAGAGGAGCTGAGACAACAGGGATTCAGGATCCCCCGGGATCTGTTGAGTGCACTCCGAGGGATTAAGCAACCCCTCCAAAGATGCTGAGCTCTCAGAGGGGAGTGAAGCCGCCACTCCAGAACCCCTCTGAACCCCCGGAGGGGCTGAGCAGGCCCCCCATGAAGGGTCCCGAGCCGCCCGGAGGGGTGGAGCAGCCCCTGAAAAGCGCCAAGCCGCCCCCAAAAGGTTTGATTCCCAAGTGGAAAGAGGAGCAGGATGGTGGGGGAGGCTGGGGGGCAGCGTCCTTGGGTCCCTGGAGAAAATTAAATTGGAGGCAAAGGGGGAAAAGCGCTTCGTGTTTCTCCCCAGGGCGCTCTCAACCTGCCGCTGCAGCGGGACGTGGAGAAATTCCTGCTGGAGCCGCCCATCGTTCCCCAGGAGGCCGGAAAGAGGGTGATCGTCATCTTCCACTGCGAGTTCTCTGTTGAGCGTGGGCCCAAAATGTGAGTGAGAGCACAGGGGGCACACAGAAGTGTGCCAGCCCCCCGGGCACGCCCGGATCCCCGCACGGGGCTGATGCCGTGGGCTTTGTCCGGCCACAGGTGCAAATTCCTGCGGGAGAGGGATCGCTCCTGCCACGAGTACCCGCAGCTGCAGTACCCCGAGCTCTACGTCTTGAACGGGGGGTACCGCGAGTTCTTCTCCCAGTGCCCGGTGAGTCCCCTGCCGGTGTCCCCGCGGTGGCAGGAGGGCAGGAACGGGGGAGGGGGACGGGGGCACAGGGCAGTGGGGAGGGGCGGCTTTGGCTCTGAGAACCTTCTCTGCCATGGGAAGGGATCTCCGGGGCAGGGGCGCTGGCTTTGACCCGGGCCGGGGGCTGCGCTGCGGGAGCTGACGGAGCCGTGGGTTGCAGGACTACTGCGAGCCTCGGGACTATCGGCCCATGGAGCACCCGGCGTTCAAGGAGGAGCTGCGCAAGTTCCGCGGGCAGAGCCGGCGCGGGCGGCGGGCGCTCTTCGCCCTCTGAGCGCTCGGGGGGGCCCGCAGCCCCGCCGGGGGAACGCTGGAGCTGGGATTATAAGAAGGGTTCCCTTGGCCCGGGATGCACCTCGGCTTGGGCTGGTTTATCGGATGGCTTTTGGGGTAGTATTTAGTGTCAGATTTTGGGTGGTACTTAGTGTCAAGATTGGGTTTGCATTTGTTTATTGCTATAAATGTTTTTTTTGTCTATTGTTATAAATATTTTTGTGTTTACTGTTATGAATTTTTGGTTGTTGGTATAATTACTTGTTCATTGTTATAAATATTTTGTGTTACTTTTTATAAATATTTTTGTGTTTATTGTTGTAAGTATTTTTGTGTTTGTTTGTCTGTTGTTAGGACTCTTTGTTCCAGTCTCTGTTAATAAACTCCTATTGCAGGAGAACAAACGCGGCTCCTGTGCTCTCTCTGCCCGCACTGGGCGCTGCAGGGGTGGGAGGGAGCTCCTGATCCGGGGCTGGGGGCACGGGCAGGCTGGGATGGAGAGCTCTGGACTTTGGGGACGGGGACAGCTGCTGGCAGGATATCCAGCTGGATGGCTGCCCTGGGGCGTGGTGGTGGCTTTCCCAGGGTCAAGGTGGGTAGGGCAGGGACAAGTGTTGGCCCCTTGGCTGTTGTTCCTGCATGCTGGGGTGGCAGCAGTGTGGCCCAGGACCTCCATGGGATCCTCCTTCCTGGGCATGCTGGCCTTGGCAGGAGCCCTGGGACACTTGGGGTGGCTGTGGGACAACCACAGGCAGGATACTCTCTTTTCTCAGGGGGTCTCCTGAACTTTGCAGCACTCCCAGGGCTGGGACACTCATTCCTGAGGGGAGCCTGGGCTCAGTAGGACTCCCAGAACTGTGGCAGCCCCAGTTTGGGGGTCAGGGCTCATCGGGGCAGTCAGGAGCGTTAACCCCTCAAATTCTGAGACACAATTTCTGATAACCTGTTAAAATATCAAGGGGGGGGGGGGAGATAACATCAAAGCAAATTAACTTTCTATAAAGGGTTGCCACAACAGTTTGGCTGTCACACAATACATTTCCTCACTTGTAATTATGAAGGACTATCTAATTGTTGATATCTTTTACATTTCCCTTGAAATGCTAAAATAATGACCTTCTGGTCTACAGGTTCATAGAGCCTCTGGTATCCATGGCACCTGCTTTGCTTTGGGTTTATGTCATAGTAACAAAACACCAAACCTGACTCTTCAGGAGTCTTTATAGCTAAAGCTTCAGTGGGCTCTGGTGCTCCCCAGCTACCATAAAATAATGATAATAATATTATATCACTTAGTAATTTTTCATTACAAAGAAGTATTTAACACCATGAGAAATGGGTAATATAATCTACACTGCCACCCATTGTGACATGGCTGTGGAACACACAACGACTGAATAGCAAGTAAAACCAATGAGTGTGATAATGCTTCATCATAACCCCATTTTAAACACACTGCTGAGTAATTTTGACACAGAAACAGCATGACAGTAAATACATATTCCCTGAAACTCACTGAGTGTTTATCCAAGCAGTGTCACAAAGAAGCCAGGAAGCAATTTTCATTGTGGGCTGCCAGTAAGACGGATTTCCCTGCAGGATGCTGTGCTTAGACCAGTGCTGAAGAGCAAACTTTCTGTGTGGTACCCTTGTCCCAGCACAGCCAGGAGGGCATGGTTATAAAAACCACCTGCAAAGGTTTTAGGCTGCCCACAGCTCCCCTCATGGACCTGCAGCCGCTCAGTGTTAGGCTCAGTTCTGTAAAATCCTCCATAAATAATTGCATTTGCTTCAACTTTGTATGTTCAGACCAGTATTTACTTTTCTGGGACATTCCTGGCCTGCTCTTTACCCTATGCATGATCAGGAAACCAAACCAGACCTTCTCATTTCGCTGGAGATCCTTACAAAATTGAGTTTTCTGGGACTGCTGGATCTCTCTGGCAGCTCAGAGCTCATTAGAAAATCCAATTTAATGTCCTAGCAGTGTACAACTGCTTCCCACAGCATGCATGGATACATAGCAGCAGATTTGGAGGCCCCATAGCAATGCTGCTCCCACTGTTCTGGCTGGAGACTGAGTACAACTCCCTAAGATGAAACGGTGACATGTTTTTCCTCCTCTGGTTTCACCTGCTAGAGCACACTGCTCTTATTTGCAACAGTTCTAGGCCTCTAGCAAACCAAAAAAAGGGCAGCTTGTCTCCCAAGAGCCCATCACATGGCATCTTTGACCAGGAAAAATAATGCCAAGTCATTCTCCAGTCTTCAAAAGCACCTCCAGGACCAGCTTCTGCTGGGGACAGCCCTGTTCTGAGTGAGCTGGGCTCTGTGACTCAGTGCTCCTGCATGCAGGCAGCCCAGGAGTGCTACCAGCAATAGGCTAGAAAAGAAGCTTGTCTCTCAGCTATTGCAGCCCAGAGTCAGGATGATCTCTCCAGGCTCCCATGTGAGCAAACTGAAGCTCCTGCTCTCCAAGATGTGGCAGAGAATCAGCCTTTGGCACAAAGGCCATCTTCTGCCTGTTTCATTTACAGAAAGCATAGGACAGGACCAGGACACCCATTTCCTGCTCCCCAGATTTGTGTTGCCTTGTCATACCCAACCTTACTGTGGAGTTTTCTTCTTGCTGCCGATCTTTAGCCCTGCAAGATCTGGGAGCTGAGGGGTCAGGTCCATCATCCACTGCTCCTCTTCTAAGGGGGCTAACAAGAATACACAACACTGCCTTTGCAGAGGTGCAGAAATGCAACTTTCAACCTTTTAGTAATCCTCTTCTTGTCCCCCAGGCTCACACATCCAGAATTTTGCTTTTTACATTACCTCAGTCACTGTAGTCCTAATTTTTTCTTTTCTTTGAACACACAAGAGGTCTTCATGCTACATGTAAAACTCAGTCTGGCCTTCTGCTGACAGTTTTCTTCTCCATTATCTGCCTTAAGCCCCTTCTCTCCCCCACACTCTCACCTAACACTTGCTGGTTGTGCCTCACTCTTTTCTGCTGCCCCATCATTCTCCAAGACCAAGTCCATGGCCCCAGCCCTTGCACACCATGTAGGATCCACACCACTCCTCCACCCAGACTTCCCTCCATGTCACTTGTCTTCCATCTCAGACCTGAGGTGTCACACAGCCACGGGTGCACACCCCAAATCTGATCCTGAAACCTGGGACAAAGTTTCTTGCCTTTCCACCTCTCTCTCTCTTTCTCCTTGTCATTTGTCAAGCCAGATATAAAATATGTCTGTTTCACAGATTAAACATAACCTTAGAAAAAGAAAAAAAGAACAGAAGCTGTCTCCAAATTTAGCTTGCCCTGATGGTGAAATATGTTGAAATCTCTGCCCTGCCTTTTACAAGATCAGTTGATGGCCATGCTGCTGTTTTAAGCTTTAGTCTCCTCGCTCTGCTGGCAAAAGTTAAAGTGGGTGCAACTTCCTTGCACATCCCTGCTGCAGTTCCTCTCTCTGGGGAGGAATCCAGGGGTGCTACTCCCTATAAAATGTCTTGTTGGGATTTTTAACTGCTCTTGGCTCTGCCCCCCTCAGCAAACAAAGGGGAGAGCAGAAAGGCACTTTCTTTTAACCATCTTACCTTAAAATCACTTAAACAAGGACTCTTATGTAGGGTAGGTTTGAGCTTCACTCTTCAAATACCATTAAGGTGGAAGTGGTAGATGCAGGGTCCCTTGTTTGCACTTCATTCTCCACAAGACAACAAAAAACATAAAAAGAATCATCACTTTGTCCACATTTCCTTCAGAGCCAAAACCTAGACTCAGGTCTTGTGGTGACGTGGCAGAAGCCCTGGGATGATGCAGGCCATGTCAAAGCCAGCAAAAGTGCTGGCAAATTCACTCCCTCCATCTCTCTGGCTTGTCTTTGCTTCTCAGACCTTTGACAGAGTTGTCCAAATGTGCCCAACACTTCTATTGGCCGGAGCAAAACTGCAGCTACTTCAGAAGAGGACACGCCCCCAGGAGGGTCGGGTAAAAACACGATTAAATATAAATGCCGGCTGGAGTAAAGCCTGTGACTCATCTGGCCAGCAAAAGGCATGCCGGCTTTTCCAGCCAGGCGGGGGCGAATCGCTTCTCCTCCGGCCGGGCAGACTGACGGGGACACAGTGCCATCAGCTGGGCGCTGGCAGCCACCAGCCAAGGCTTTTCCAACCAGGCAGGGTGGCAGCCGCTCCCCACAGCCGCATCTCCCTGGAGAAGCTCCTGGCGCGGACAGCAGCGCCTACAGAGCCTGTGCCTGCCCTGGGTGAGGAGGACAAGCCAGCCGGCAGCACAAAACTAGGATTAGGAGCTCTTGAGCCCATTAAGAGGATAGCAGCTAATCCTTGCTGCGAAAGAGCTTTAGGGACCTTGTGTCCTGCAAGGTGCACCCCACCATCCACCAGCACTTATTACCTGGTTTGGGCTGGGACAGAGTTAATTTTCTTCAGAGTAGCTAGGTTACTGGACAGTATTGGACAGGCTCTGTGCTGAAAACAGAACAGTCTTGATAGCCCAGGATTTTTTTTTTTTTTTTTTTTTTTTTTTTTTTTTTTTTTTTTAATTTTTATTGCTGAAGAGGACTTGCCCAGCATCCCAGCATCAAGTCCTTTCCTGCTTCTCACACTGCCCTGCCAGTGAGGGGATGCACAAGGATTTGGGAGGAGGCACAGCTGGGAGACCTGATCCCAACTCACCAGAGCACCAGAGGGATATTCCAGACCATATGGTGTCAGGGTCAGCACGCAGAGCTGGGGGGAGAGGGACGAAGGGGCTGTGTTTGGAGTGATGGCTTTTGTCTTCCCAAGCCACTTTGATGGAGCCTGGCCTTCCTGGCATGGCTGAACACCTGTTTGCCCACGGTGAATGAATTCCTTGTTTTGCTTTTGTGTGTGTGGCTTTTCCTTCCTTATTAAACTGTATTTATCTTGTCCCATGAGTTCTATCACTTTTACCTTCCTAATTCTCTCCCCAGTCCTGTTGCAGGGACAGTGAGTGAGCAGTTGCTGGCCGGGGTTAAATCAGTGACATCAGGGGTGGCCCTGGCCCTAGCAGCAGTCTGCCGTGGAGGCAAAAGCTTCTGCCCACAATTTGCTTTGGGACCTCTGAAAAAAAATGGGAGGTCCATGTGACATGCTGGAGAAATAGTATTCCTTAATCTTTAATGGCCAGAGGAGTGCAGCTGACTGTGTAGCCCAGCAAAAGTGCAGACAGCCTTGAAAACCTCATTAATTATGCTCCTTCTCTTCCAAACCACAACTGGCCTCTCCACTGGAGTATGCCAGCACATCTCTCCCTGAAGGGGAGAGCTCTTATTTTCTCTTCTCCTCTTACCTTCTGCTACATGAAAAAACCAGACAGCTGCAGACCCTTTTCCCCAGGTGTGCTTGCTGTTATGCCAGGTGAAAAAAAATTCCCTTTCTCTTCTTTTCCCCTATTTTTGTTACCTCTGCTCCTCTGCAGTTTATCTCCTCACTGCCTGCCTTCTTTCTGCTGCTGGCTGGCTGCAGGGCTTCTCAAACCTGGTTTTAAAATGCAAAGTGACTTCTGACTGTGTGGCTCTGAGCCAAGCATTCACAGGCAGTGGCTAAGAAAATGTACTTATTCCCTGTCCTCTGAGGTGGGTCAAGACTTATTCCAATAGGTGCTTTGGCATGAGAGCAGCAACTTCAGAAACTGACAAAGTGATGTGATTTGAAGGACTCAGACTTCAGCTTCACGGGTGGGTGCCTCCTGAGCAATGTCCATGTAGTGGGTCTTTTTGTTTCTTTCCAGCAGGTCTCATGGACTCTAACTCTGCTTACTTTGAGCCGTATATGTGGGTAAATCCTATTTATACAAATATTTCCTCTCTCCTAAGAGCTTCTCTCTCTCTCTCTCTCTCTCTCTCTCTTTCTCTCTCTCCCTCTCTCTCTCTCTCAGGGGTTGTTGAGGGAATTTTCCAGCCTGACCAGTCAGGCTCTCTGGGAGGAATCACAGTCCCACTACCCAAGTCTTTAACTGCTGAGCCTGAAGCTGTTTCACAGCACACAGTGAGAGAGGTCAGAAAAGAAAGAAAATTCACAATAGTTAAGTGAAATTGAAGGCCAAACTTGACTGAGCCAGGTCTCATTAAAACTTACCCAACAGAGTCAGTAGTAGGAAAATGAAATTCACAGCAGGGCAGTGTCCCAGCCATGGCATAAGCCTTGTCAAGGCACTGCCAGAGCAGTACCAGAGCAGCACAGGGCAATGCATGGCATGAGCAGAACTGATTTTACTGGGCTTGGATATTCCCTTTTATTCCCACAGCTCACAAAATTTAATGCCAGGCCAAATTTCAAGGATGGAGAATGTCTATTTTCTTTCAGTCTTGGCTACCACCAACTTGTGGCATAGAAAGATTGGTTTCTGCAGGCTTAGACATACCCAAAACATGCAGCACCTGTTTCCCCTGCAGCCACATGCAGTTTTAGTTACCACTCTACTGATCTGAACAAGACTGTGACCCAGGCACAGCTCTGAGGGTCTCTGTGATACCTCTGGTGCCATGGCAGAAGTTTGTCTCTAAGGGGGACCACACTCAGACAAAAGAGCTGAAAGAGTTTGAAATGGTGTGTGGTGTTCTAGGGAAAGTCATGCATGGTAGCAATATCAAGAGTGTGAAACGTAGGGATATGGAAACAGGAAGTGGGAGAGAAAAGGAATGTGGAATTTAACAGTGAAAAGTACTCTGGAGAGCACAAGGTGTATCACTGATTAGTTTAGAAATGGCTCTCTGTCACCACTTCTGGAATTTTTTAAACTGTAAGAACAATTTGTAAGAACATAAGGACCACCAGGAGCATGTGAAGGTGTTTTCAACAAGCCCATAAAATTAATCTGGATGGGGCAGGATGTTTATGTCCTCTGGAAGAAGCTGTTCAACACCAGGTCAGAAATACTCTCCTCCAGGAGCTACAGGGCTCTTGTGGGGCAGCATGTCCTGCATCCACTGTCCTCCCAGCTAAGTGTGCTTACAGGAATCAGGTTTCTACCCAGGCAAACAGCAAAATTCCAAATCCAAGTGCTGTGACTGACAAAGGAAGTGTTCCATGCCATACTTCTTGTTTGTTTTTGTTTTTTTTTTTTTTTTTCTTTTTGCTTCCCCTCAGAAATATCCAAAGTTTGAACTCCAGGCTGCAGAGAGCAAGGAGGAGAGAGAGCTAGCACAGCCACTCTGCTACCTGGTACAGGATGTGTCCTTAAAGGATTCAGGCTTCCAAGTTTTTCTGTCACAATGATGATGTGAAGCTGGAGTTGAGGACAAAGAGATTTCATCCCACCAATCCTGATTTATGATGTACTAAGGATAACTGCGGGATTTACCTCAATCTCACTCAACTCTTTTCCTCCCACCTTGCAGTTCCACTGGAGACAGCTTTACCACTGACTTACAGCACTTTAAATGATAAAAATACTATTTTTAAAGATTCAAACCCTCATTTGACACCATATTTATACTGGGCATGAATATAGCACTAAGTGAAGAGCAATTAAAGTATCAGAGTTTGTGGGTTTTTTATCTCATCCCACAAGTTTTCTCACTTTCACACTGATTGTCTCCCCCATCCAGCTGGTGGGGCAGTGAGTGTGTGACTGTGTGATGGTTGGTTGCCAGGTGGGGTTAAAACTACAATATGTGTATAAAACTGGAAAGGCAGTGGATTTTAATGGGAATTCCAGGGGAGAAAAATCAGTTGCTCAAGTCTCAGAAACATATTTTACTTTCCTCTGTTTCTAACTGGAAATTACTGCTAAGAAAATCCATGAAGAATCAAAGCTCTACTATAATAAGTATAGGTATATAACACACAGTTCTTATCATAGAACTGTGCTTGTGTGCAGATTTTAATTTTAAATAGGTGCAGAGCCTACTGTAGAAACAATAAAGCAGATTACACAGTTACAGCTTTCTCTGCATGCACATAAATAAAAGCATACTGTCTCCTTCTGTGCAAGGACTGATTCAGAGAGCTGAGGGAAAGCCTGTTTTCCTCTGCCCACAGCCCTCTGTTCTTGCTGTGCAGCAGAACCCTCTGAGACAGGCAGCAGAAGCTGTTAGTAGGGAGCAGGGAACTTCACAAATCTTGTTTTCTTGGGTTATGATAGAAGCACTGCATTAATTACATCCAAAGACAAACGAGCCATCAGCCGACTGACTTCTGAGGCTTTGCTGTTCATCAAGGTAATGAAGTGATAAACAAGCATTGTCATGATCTCCTAGCCCACCCACAGTGACTCCCTGCTGGCAGCTCAGCCATTTCCAGGTAGTTTGATGGGAGAAAAGCTGGGGAAGTCTTTATTGTTCTCAGATTATTTCATGCCTTGTACACAGAGCTGCTCTGCTGCTTCACCGATCTCCCTCTGGCTGGCTGCTTGTGCTGGTGGCTCCTGGCCTTCTCAAAATAGGGACAAAACAGGGAAAAACAAGAAAGGAATGATGAATCAAGAAAAACCTGCACCAATGAAGAGCCTGCTGAGGCAGTTTGTGACTCACTCCTTGCTTTGTCCACTTAAGATCCCCAAAAACACAGGAGAGCTCCAGGTTGTGGGTTTGGTTTAACCACCCCAAAAAAAGCCTTTCCAAAGTCACAGTGACCTGGAGCTGCACGAGGAGAGGGGTTAGTCAGTGCCAGAGCCACACTGAGTTGCACATAAGCAGCTCTAATGTCTGTAGCAGTCACCACAGGGTCCAGCCCTTCTCAAAGCCAGCTCAAAGAATATTTTCTGTGTCATAAAGGCCTTCTTCCTCTCCTGTTATTTGTTTAACTTGGTTTCTTAGAAAGAGATTTTGTATAATTTTTTAACTACTTCCAAGCCTCCTTCCATACAGAAATGCAAAAACCTGCTCTCTCTTCTCACTTTACATAGATTTATCTGGCATTGCAAATAAATGTAAGTGCTGCAGTCTGGCTATTGTTTGAAAAACCCACAACAGCAGCCTTATCTTATGCCTGGAGCAGCAAGAATAGTGTGTTAATATTCTATTTCTTGTGACTTTCAAGATATTAAGTGCTTTTAGGAGGTGGCCAGGTGAGGCTAACTCTTGGTTTATGCTTCAGGGGCTAAGTGTGAGGAAGCACTGTGTTTGGTGGCAGAAGAATACTGCCCTGGGGAAAAATCCTTCCTTAAAATTCTAAGCCTTGTTTCAAAGACAAATTTGATAAGGAGATGCATCTAATTCACCACCCTGCATGGAGATAGATAAAATGCAACTAAACTTCTACTTGTACTATTTGTGGTTGCCCAAGCTGGTCCATTATTGTTTTAGGGGCCTGAAGTATTTCTTCCTCCTCCAACTTCTTGCCATTGTTTCCTTCAGGTCTTCTGTCTGTGACATTTCTTTTTGGCCTAAAACACACTAAGAGTGTTAACTCTGAAGATATTTTTTATCCCCTCTAACACCACCATCAGTGCCAGGACCTCACCACCCTCAGAGGGAAGAATTTTCTTCCCAATGCTTAATCTAATCCTGCTGTGTGCCTGTGTGAAGCCATTCCCCCTTGCCCTGTCACCCTAAGTCCTTGTAAATTGTCTCTCTCCATCTTTCTTGTTGGCTGCTTCAGGTATGGGGATTAGATCTGCCCAGAGCCTTCTCCTCTCCTGGCTGAACAATCCCAATTCTCCCAGCCTTTCCTTGTATGAGATTTCTTCCACCCCTCTGGTGCCCTCCTCTGGACTCATTATCTCAAGAGTGCTGGAGGAACCCACAAAGCTGTGGAAATATTTCTCCATGATGACACTTCCCCTCCTTTTGCAGTTTGGAAAGGAATTTGTGGTCTAATCTTCCCACACAATCCAATCTGGAATTAAGAAGTGGGCCCACAGCTGCAGAAATCAATTTAACCACCCACCCCAATACACTGTGGAGGGTTTCAGTGTTACTGGTACCCCTGGGTGTCTGACCACAGGCACTGTTTCTGACCCCGCTGCCTCTCAGGCCAACAGATGAAAAATTCCTTTGGATTTTAGTATTTTGTTTCTAAACTCTTTGGGGAAAACCTTGATTTATAGGTTCATGGTCAGTGTCTTTGCCTCTGGACAGCCTGAGGCATGGCATGACCAGACATGATTTTCTCTCCTTATCTTCTGACTGATTGCAAATTGAAACTTACACTACCAGCCCAGGTCGTGGGTGCTAACTGGAAAAAATAAGATATCAGGTACTTGGAAGATAACATGAATATTCAAACCACAGCCAAGGCCCAGCCTGGTGCCAGTGAATGCAGTCCCAGGAGATCTCTGTATGGAGATGGGGAGACTGGACCAATGCTGCTGCATCCTCTTGCCATGGATTTGTGCAGTGCTGCTGATGGAGAAGGCACAGCCGTGGTGGGAGGGGAATCACAGAGGCAGAGATGGCCTCAGAGAGGCATCCTTTGCCACCTTCACTGTCAGAGGGCGAAATCTCCCCACACTGGTGAATTTCCACACTGGGAGTGGGTTCCTATTGCTGTGTCCATGCCAAAAGTGCTGCATTTTAATTCCAGCACAGTGGTCAGAGCTGCCAGGAAACCACCACACTGCACTCCAGCCCAGTGGCTGCATCTCTGCCAAATGCCATCATCATGAAGTTACTATTCCTTTCCAAAACTACAGCTTTGGGGAAAAAACGGTTCCTAAGATTGGATTAGTGAGATGTGAAGTAAAGTAAAGCTGCCTCACAGGACATCCAACCTCATACAAACATCATGGAATGATGTCCAGAGAAAGCTGGGGAAATGGAGCTGGGAAGGGGCTGGAGCCCCAGGGGAGGCTGAGGGAGCTGGGAAGGGGCTCAGCCTGGATAAAAGGAGGCTCAGGGGGGACCTTGTGGCTCTGCACAGCTCCTGACAGGAGGGGACAGCCGGGGGGTCGGGCTGTGCTCCCATGTCCGACTGGACCATCCAGTGCAGGGACACCTGGAGCAGGTGACACAGGAACATGTCCAGATGGGGTTTGAATGTCTTCAGAGAGGCAGCCTTCCACACAAAAGTTTGCAAAAAGGTTGCATTATAGATGTGTAATATGTCAGAGGGTCTCCTAGGCAACTTCAAAAGTCCTTGGTCACTCAGGGCATGAGCATTTCAAGCACAGAGCACAGGTAAGTTGTACTGCACAGTAATTTCTTGCACAGCTGACTATCACTGTTTCCTGTGTTTAATGGCTCTCCACGAATTTTAACAGCTTTTTCTGTGCCACAGTTATTATCTTTAGGTCTCCTATTTCACCTCTAAATAATTTCCTGCACTTAAGCATCATTATCCCTTCAGTTGCACGATTATGCCACCCCCTTAAAATCCATGCTATATTTGGGCATGAAGAATACACTGTTGGGTGCATCCACTCTTTTTTGTTTCCTTTTAAACAAAAAATAACAAGTAATGAAAGGAATAAACGCCCACAAAGCCTCAGTATTGCCCTGTTACACAGCAGCCACCGAGACCCCAGGTCAGAAGCAGCTTCTCCAAAAAAGACTTGCTGGAGGACATTCAAAGAAGTGTCAGTGGGTGAGCCGACCAGTGCCCTGCCATCCTCAGCGGAAAAACTGAGGTGGAAATTCTGGTGTTAAGCTTATGCCAGTGGGCACCAGCAAACCGAGCCTGGAGGTATTTATGNGCCGGGAGCGCGTCCCCGCACCGCGCGTCCCCCGGCCGCAGACATGGACGAGGAGCGGGTGAGTCCCCGCGGGGCAGGGGCTGCGGGCCGCCCGGGAGGCCGGTGGGCCGATTCCCCGGCGACTTCCCGGCGATTTCCCGGCGGTCGGCCTGGGAAGAGGCGCGGTGCGGGAGGGCAGTGTCGCGGGGAAGGGATGCTGGCGGAGTTGTGGGGGATCCCGAGTCTGCTTCCCTCCTGGGTGTGTCTCCCTGTTTCTGAAGACGTTGCGGTGTCACCTGCCCCATGTGNGGGTGCATCCACTCTTTTTTGTTTCCTTTTAAACAAAAAATAACAAGTAATGAAAGGAATAAACGCCCACAAAGCCTCAGTATTGCCCTGTTACACAGCAGCCACCGAGACCCCAGGTCAGAAGCAGCTTCTCCAAAAAAGACTTGCTGGAGGACATTCAAAGAAGTGTCAGTGGGTGAGCCGACCAGTGCCCTGCCATCCTCAGCGGAAAAACTGAGGTGGAAATTCTGGTGTTAAGCTTATGCCAGTGGGTACCAGCAAACCGAGCCTGGAGGTATTTATGTGGATTGGAGTATTGGTATGGACTGGAGGTATTGATATGGATTGGAGTATTGGTATGGACTGGAGGTATTGGTATGGATTGATGAGATATTGGTATGGATTGGAGGTATTGGTATGGGTTGGAGGTATCGATATGGATTGGAGGTATCGGTATGGATTGATGAGATGCTTTCGCAGGGCGAACGGCGCAGCGCCGCCCCCGCAGCCCATCTCCGCGCCGGCGCCGGGACTCGAACCCGCGGTGCCTGGGCGGCGGCGGGCG
>VZRH01003032.1:0-49200 GCA_013397555.1 Urocynchramus pylzowi | reverse complement strand
GCCCCATGTGAGCCTGCTCTGCCACAGGGATTGGATTGATCCCTTCCAGCCTTGGCTGTTCCGCCGTTCTGGAGTGAAGTGCTCCAGCGGTTGTAGAGCTCTTTCATTCCGTGTATTCCTGTCATGAGTAATAATGGTGCATGCATCAGCCCTTCTGTTTGCCATTGATGTAATCTAGTGTTGAAGGGAACTAATGCATAATGGGGTTTTGTTGGGGATTTTTTTTTTCCCCGCTGTGGTTGCTGCCCTGTAATTCCTTCCTTCCCTTGCTTGCCATCAGATCCCTCGGGGAACTCACTGAAGGGCAGAGATGTGCGCACCGAGGCGTTGGGACTTTCTTGAGCAGATACTCCTCTGCAAAAAGTTGTGTCTCAGCCTCTTGCCTTCCAGTCCCTCTGTGCAGAAGGGCTCCTCGTTCTGTGCTTTCCTCAGCTTGGGAATGGGTTTGTGTGTGTGTGGGGCCCGAGTAATTTGGTGCTGATAATGAAATTTGTGGATCAGTGTAATTTTCTCCTGCTAAAGCCAAGCCCCAGCACTGTGGGAGTTACTGGGAAGTTACTGAGGAAATTAACTGTATCCCAGACACCACAGAAATTTCTGTGAGTTCACAGCTGGCAGCCCAAGGCTTCAGCAAATCCAGCTCCTCATCCTAAGCAAGCAACACCCGAAATCACAAAATACTGTAACTCTGTGTAACTTACTTTACATAAAACTTACTTATACTAATATCTCTGAAGGTGTGCTTTTTGGAAGGTGAGGTGTGAAATGTCATAAAAAGTGTGTTTCTGGTAGAAACTGTCAATTTGGGTCCGTCTGCCTTTGCCTGCTCTATGTGAGATTTGTCTCTCTGGGGGAGGAGTAAATGAGGACTGCCCCTGTTGTGGGGGCTCTAGGTGGATGTTTCTGAGTGGGGTCATTGATCATATTTGAATTCCAGAGGTTCTGAATTCAGCAGTAAAACTGCAGTGGATCTTGTATTTTACAGTACTTGCTCTACCAAGGGTTAATTTGGTAATGTCACCTGTACTGTATAAAGTTCTTCAAACTCTGGCAACCTCACTGTGTTGACAAGTGCAGGAGTTTAAATTAATGGAAGCTAAGTAAGCATGACCTCCTTGAAATCTGATCTGCATATGAAGGTTATAATGTCTCGTGATTTTGTCCTAGACCCAGGACTGTTTCAGAAACTGTTCTGCGTGCAGTCAGCTCATGAGCCTGCAGTATGGTCTTGAGCAACTTTGTAACTTACTTCTTAAGCAGCATTGCTGTGATTGTTTAATTTATCAAAGTCTAGTTTTTATGAGGTGACTGTCTGCTTCAAGAGGTGCCATGTCATGTTAGTTATACACTTTCAAAGGTGGGTGTTCTGTTTTTATCCGCCTGGCAAGATTACAAACTACATGTTGTAGGGCTTCTCTTTATTTTTTCTATCCTTTATTTCTTTTCATCCTTTGCTCATCCACACTCTTGCTTTACCAGTGGCATGTTTGGGTTGTTTTTCTTTTCTTTTTCCCCCAGAAAAGTGCATTAGATTCAGAGAGGAAGATTAGAACACAAAAGGGAAAAGCATAATGAAGCTCACTGGCAGCAGCAAAAATTACCTCTGTAATAAACATCTCATAATGCTTTGAAAATCCATTTAAAACTGACCTCACATAGAGGTCAGAGAGAAAGCTCCAAGAAAATTGCTTGTAATAGAATTCTGTGAAATAGTGCATTCATCAGTGGGCAATAGAATTAAATGTCCTTTAGTGCAGAAATACCAAGAAACTTTACTGGACTTAGTGCTGTTGAAATTCTTCTATAAACTACTGTAGAATGTAGGCCTCATCTGCTGCTTACATTTAATTTTTCTAGAAGCCTTTCTTAAATTGCACTGGCTTTTCAGAAGTTCCCCTCAAAGGAAGAAATGGCAACATTGCAGCATGTTTTTAATTGGCATGTATGGTATGTCTGGAAGGAAATCTATTTATTGCATATTACTGAAGAGAAAATTATGTTGGAAAATAGAATAAAGTAGTGGTTCCTAAACGCTGCAGTTGTTGTTCTGGTGGCTTGTGCATTGGTGTTTTAGAAAAGTTCTGTCTACTCTTGGTGGATACTTTTAAAGAGCATTCAAACTTACTAAAATTTCACCAAACCTGGTTGAATTTTTTAACGGAAGAATTGGTAGCTTACCTAAAAGGAGCCATACCAACCCACGTTTAGTCAGCTAAATGTAACTTTAGGTGAAAATCTTGCTTAACAGCTAGCTTGCAGTTGCTGCCGTGCTTTTGGCTGTGTAAAGGCCTTTTAAATGTTCCTCACATGTAGATATTTTGACCAGGATGAAGCTATAAAACCAGCATTGTTCAGCACTGCACACAAGAACACTTTTCCCCCATGTGTTGCAGCTGAGTAAGCCCTAAGATCCGTGCTGAAAGAGGATTGTGAGTTTTCCCTGTTCATCCAAATTGACAGTTGTGCTCAGAGGATCTAAGGCTTATCTCCAGGCTATCTGGCCTGTGAAAACAATTGCCTCTGGTCAGTGGTGAATGCAGAAGCAGCTGGCTGGACAATGACTATTCATCTGGCATTCTGATGTGTACAAAATTGCCTTCAAACATGCTCAGTTTTCGCCAGGCGAGGAGAAGGTTCAGTAATGAAGTGGTCAAGATTTTCTGTGCCTGTGTTTCTGTAAGAAGCCAAGGTCTTGTTTCTGTTCCCCCAGAGTCCAGACCTGAGTCATTGCTGTCCATTCTGTTACCTCTGTATGTAGCACCATCAACACCTGTGGTAAAAGCACTGCAATTTGGTTTTGCTGCTTGTGGTTTAACTTCTTGAGTATGGCACTATGAAACAGGCAGGGGCTGGAGTACCCATAAATACCTTGTTGCAGATTTGTTGGTAACTGCCCAGGGAGGTGTCAGAGGAAAGAGGAAGGAGCACAGCTTAGGACTAGTGGAGTTCTTTAAATCTGGTCTAGTGTTGAGGTTCACTGTGGGTTTTGTGAAAGGATAAAACATTTTTCTTGCTTTTTAGCAAAGGAATGTGATCTGGGTAGTACATGGTTATTAGGAAACTGCTTCTGGGAGGGAGTTCTGCAACATCCCTTTGGTGGTCTGGCTGTTTCCAAGGTGTATTTTATTATCTCTCTGTGCTTTGCTTTCCTACATTTTATCAAGTAACAACATTAGGATGACTCTGGATTGGCTGATTAATAATGTATTAAGACAACATTTGCCTGTCCCTTTAGAATTAGGTTTGCTTCTAAAACTTCTTGTCAGCCAGCCTGAGTTAAATTACAGAAAATTCTTAGTTAACTCCTCATCTTATCCTTTATTTTTACTTAACTATCCTGTTATGCTTTAATAATACAACTTTCTTAAAATTCTTGAACAATAGAACTTGACTTAATAAAACTTAGTACCAAATATTGATGTGTTTTTTGTCAAATTCTTAGAATATGTGACTAGCAAAACTAATAGTTTTGCTGGCTTGGTATGCATTTTGTAAGCTGAATCTACTGCTTTTTGAACAGCTGGGATGCACATCACTGAGATAACCTTGGTTCTCTGTCTCAGCTGTCAGTAAGCTTTCCTCTTCAAGGTCACTTTTAATTGGAATATAGAAATTACTCACCCAAAATATTTTCCCACTTGCAGATAAGTTTACAAATCTCTTTTATCAATTTATTCTGCATGTAGGATAAACTATCAGTGTGGTTATTTCACACTAGCTTCTTTTGACTTGAGGAAGTCTCAGCTTTTCTTCTGGATTTCCTTTTACCAGCTTTTCAAATTTTCTTTATTGTTTCTGTGTTTGGCTGCACAAACACCAGCTTTCTCATCTGGAGATGCTGTGGTGCCAGTAGGTATTTTGGTGCAGATGGCTTATGTAGCCATCTCAAACAGTGGGGTATCTTAAAGCAGTTTCTTGATTTCTCTCAGAATAACATCTGGAGATCTTTAATTTGGTGGAATGATTCCTAGAGGTTTAATATTCTTTTTCTGTCTTGAGAAAATGCATTTCCTGTTCCCGTCAGAACTGAATTTGCTGTAGCTGGAATGTCTGTGATGAATTTTCATGCACGTTGAAATGGTGAAGATTTGAAAAAAAAATTGCAAGATGATTTTTTACAACTTCTCTTGCTTGTTTTTGTAATTCTAGGAGACTCTGCAAAGGATTGTCAGTACTCTAGTGAACAAAAATGATGAAATTCACAACTTCATTGATATGCTGAACCATACAATATCAAATGTTCAGGTATTTATTTTAAGGTTCATAGCTTGTATCTGAGAGGGGAGCAGCTTTGCACTTTTGTTAGTCTCATACTGTGTAGTGTCTAAAGGATGGGCTGTGAGAATCCAGTTCAAAATACACCTTCATGTTGGAACTAGATAGAAAAACATTTTATTTTTTAAGTCTGTCTCTAGATGTCAGGTGTGGTGGTCTTGCATTTTGTGTGAGGAGGTTTTGTGGAACTTCATTTGTGTGGGAAAGATAATCTTTATTCTGATGCAAGATCTGAGTCTCCCATTAGTGGGAAATAGTCTGTATTTTCAGGCTTCTGCTCTATTTGGCAGATTGAAAAATGATACTTGAGAGAAAATTCTTTAGTCTTTCTGTTTTCACCAGTTTCAAATTATTTGGCTCAAGTTTAGAGTTAGACATTGTTGTTAGAGCATCTGCGTGAGGATGAGGTTTGGGTTCCTTCAGCCTGTCAATTAGCCAAAAGTTGTTTCATCCTAAAACTGAGTCAGGTTGGCTGCAGAAATGGAAGTTATCCAGCAAATCTTTAAACTGCCTTCTTGAGTGCAGTTTTTAGCATCAAATGAGATATTTTTATTTGGAACTGGGTAACTTCCTCTTTCCAAACATCTAGCAATCCATATACAATTGTGCAAGGAAAATCAAGGCTTTTGGCATGGAACAAAGTTGCCAAGTGTGCTGGTTTTGTGAAAACATGGAACTTTCACGGATTGAAGCATTCAGTGTCCTAATGCAGAGTCTGCTTAGGAGACTGTTTGGTCATTCCTAATCTTTTTTCCCTTTTTGATAAACTGAGAAGCAGTCACAAGGTACCCAGTGTTCACGGCAAAACATGTGTGGGGAGTTGTGTGACCTTCGGTTTCTTGGCATTGTTTCCAGTTTAAACAGCATTTTCAATTCTCCTCTCAGGTAAACTCCTCTAATGCCATCAGCGAGCTGGATGAGGAGTTTGATGGTCTGTATTCTGTCCTGCATGAGATGAAGGGGAGCATGGCCAACACTATTCAGCAAGAAGAAGCTCGTAAAATTCAAGCTCTGCAAGTAAATAAATAACTCCCTCTGAAAAAATTTTGCAGCTGCAAAGAAGCATTTTAAAACTTCCTCTGTTCCTGTTATGCTATCCTCATTTGTTACACAGCAATATTGATTGTCAGGATTGTCTTGTGACAGTTCCAGAGCTGGTAAAGTCACTGCCTTTTTCAAGGCTATTGCTACACAGTCATTCAGTGATGAAGTGCAGACTTGTAAATAGAAAATGTAGTGCACATGAATATAAGTGTTTATTTCTCTGCTTTCTGAAACCCTGAAGCTGGGGGAAACAGGATATTGAAATTAAATCTGGCTTTTAAGTCAGACTTCAGCTTTCCCCTCCTTGGAGTTGTGGGATGTGCCAAGTATCACTGTGCACTTGTCAAGCACAGTGAAGTGAGGGCACTGTCAGAGGCCTTGGTTATATAAGGGAATAAGTTGTCACAAGTGCATAACAAATCCGTGTAGTTCCTAGGACTGGTGCCTCACAAACTGCTGTTTTGGTGGGAGTACATCACATTATTCTTTCTGTTTTTTCTTCAGGATCAGCTGAGCCAGTGCAGCCGTGCCCTGGAGAGCTCAGAAGAGCTGCTGGAACTTGCTGTGCAGTCGCTGGACATAAAGAACCCCATGGAGCTCTTAGAGGTAGAAAACATTGACTGGATGTGTGTAAGACAGGTGTTGACATCTGTCTTGATTTGAAATATCCTTTGCATTACTCTCCTGGACACTGCAAATTTACCAGGTGTACTTAGAGTGAGGATAGATAGACATATAAAAATACAGTTATTGCTCTGCTAAAAAGCCAAGTTAAACATTGTAGTCCGGAATTTTTATGTAATTTCTGATAAAACGAGTTGGCTTTTTTCTTATTTAGGGTGACAGGGAGGGAATACAATGCCTTCTCCGGGACAACTGTCATTGCTAAGCAAACTTGCACGGATGACCCCGGAAAGGGGGGGTGAAATAACATGTATCTAACTGGAAGAATATACTTGCAAATTAAGGAAACAGTTCACATATCCGCTGAATCAGTACACTCATGCTTGCTACAGTAATCCTGGTGGTAGCAGTGGGATCAACCACACCAAATCCAAGGCCCAGTTACTTTTTTTTCTCTCTACATTTTAACGGGAACAAGGACACAAATCAATTTAAAAGACCGAGGAGGAAAGCTGTCTTCCTGTGTCAGTTTTACCTTTTGGCTGCATGTTTGTGTGCTGTCGTGCTTTCTGGGTGTCAGCTTTGATTTATTTGCCTCGAAGAGCAGCAATTCCTAAACAGTGTTTTTCTTCAGCTGGAGTTGTCCTTTCTGCATTGTAGCAAAAAATTAAGCTGGCTCTTGGACTCTGTGCAAAATGAAGCTTTGACTTTCTTGGAAGTTGTTCTATTTCAGATCTCTCTAATGCTTTTTTTTCCAATCAAACACACCAAGGAAAGTTGTCTGAGCATTTGCTGGGGAAAAAAACCTCTTCAGATTTGGAGTCTGAAGATTAAGATACTGAAATCCAATTCAGTAAGCTCTAATTAGTGGGATTTGATACTAGTGTTGCACTTGTGCATTCAGGGATGACATTTTAAGGTAATATTGCCTTGGCTATTAGGCAGCTATTTGTATTGCTCTGCTGGTAGGAATAGCAAGTGCTCCTGAGCAGGCAACAGGGCAGCTCCAGCCCTGACTCTTGTATATTCACTAGTTTTCTTTGGATACTCTAGTAAATCAGTTCAGGAGCAGCTAGCATAAGGTTATTTTAAATTTTTTTCCTATGTTATATTTTTGTAGCTTTATTCTCAGAGTTGATTTACCTGGAATTCAAGAGAAAAAAAGAGAAAAAGGAGTGGCAGATGGCAGGGGGATTCAGTGTTTAGGCAGGATGTGATCAGACAGCAGTGCTGGGCAGCTGCTTTGGGATGGGCTGATCTTTCTCTGTCAGTAGCCTGGAAACAAACTAAAGTTAGTGAAGTTAAGCTGCGAGTGTCTTGCAGAAGATGTTGAGTCCTGGCTACCTCATATTTTACAAGACACGGAGATGAAACCCAAGGATTTTGTTGGGAAATATCTCTGTTTTATGTCATGTAGGAGAATCACTGAATGGTTCCTACAGTAACTTTGTTTTGAGACCTCTTAAACTAAATTATTTCTAAACACTTGGTTTGTTTTTTTTTTTTTCTGCTTCCCATTTTAGGAATATATAATCAGTTTTGTAGCAGGGACAGGCTGATTTCCTATTTATTTTTCTCAATGTGATTTGTATTTAGTGAAAAATTGGAAGTTCTCCACTTTTTACTTCAAACTGGGAAGCTGCCTGATTCTTGTCTCTTTGAAAGGGAAGATAATTCAGCTGAATGAGCAACTGGATCAAGGAGCAATGTTGAAGTATGGCTTCAACAGACACAACCAAGCCCTCACTACTTCAGCAATAATGTTTTGTCTTAGGTTTGCAGCTCCTTTTGGTGAAGGGGAGAGATTGTTGTCTTTCCACATGCCAGCTGATGTTTATCTTTTAAATGTCATCACTTCTGCATCTGCTTTGGTGTTATTATTTGAGAAGAACTACTTGCTGTCATTTTTGAATGCTGACATATGGAGAGAGTTTTGTTATACTTTTCCAACTACACTTCCTAACTTTTGGAGGAAAAATTAGAATTAAGTCCTATTTTTTCTTATTTATCAGGTCATGCATCCTGAGTGTGTAGTTCAGCAAGTCAGGAGTGGTAAATGCCACAAATAAGCACTTAGGTTCACAGAAAATACTATGGCAGTTGAATGTTATTGGCTTGGACCTGTAGCTCTTAAAAAGCCGTGGAGAGTAACTCTAACAGATTAAGAGAAATCTGAAAATACAAAGTCACACTCAGAAAGTTGAGTAATTTGGAATTGGTTTGGTGTGGTTCTGGAAATCAGTTTTTTTCCCCTCCAGATGTTGCAGTAATGCTGTGCTAACCCATGCTATTAACATGCTTCACATGGGGCAGTTTATTTAAAGGAAAATGTTAAGCTAATTTTGAACTTCAAATCTGAGCAATGCAGCAGAGATTGTTCTCAGCCTTCTTGCATGTTACTGCCATTGATACTTGCATGGAAATACTAACTACTTTCTCTCTCTTCTCCCTGACATGCATCAAGGCTGCCAGACAGATCAAAGATAGGTACAGTACAAAATCTATCACTTTTGTGTCTTTGAATTAATCTTATCCTTGAAAATGCATTTGCTGTAAAAGGGCCATAGTCAGCTTTAATCAAATTCATTGACTCTTTTCTAAGTGTTAGGTGTTACAGCTTCTGAGAGGGAACTGAAAACTTCTGTGCTGCTCATGTAGTATAGTTTTTCCTGGCTTTCCATAACTTTAAATAAAAAGATATTTTTGATGCAGGGAAGTGGAGCTCTGCATCAGTTGCTGCTGCAATTATTATGTCTTTGAACATATGTATATATATATATATATGTATCTCATTAATTATTATTTTAATAAGCTTATTATTAATACCTCATGGTTGAAATTTAATGATGTTTCAAGCTGACTCTGCCCCTTTGAGTTGTGAGAGAATCTTGTTGGTTTTTTGTTTTTCAAGTACTTAAAGACTTTTGCTAGCTAATTTTCCTTCAAAATGTACAAAGTCTTGTAGCTGTTGAAATACTTCTGGTGACACTAGTGACCATGAAATTACTATTTTTCGTAGCTTTTCTTTGAACAATTGTTTAAAAAGTAAAACTTGGCTGTTTCAAAATCAATACTAAGGCCATTTTCTCTATTCCAAGAGTATGACCTTCTGGTTCAGAAAACCTTCTATGATGTACATAGTGTTTTGAGAAGCAGCTCACAGGATGTTGTTGCTTTTTTGGACCAAATATGTTGGCTTTCAATGTTCAGGTTTTTCAGTGAAGGCTCTGATTTACTAAATTCTCTGAACTTCTGTGTAAAATGAGTAATTGTTAGAGTTTAAGTTAATCTTTACTTTCCCAAAGGTAAAGATTTTGTGTCTTTAACAGGTCAGAGGGAGAGTGGATAGTGTCCATGATGGGACTCTTTAGTACTTTTTGTCAGTAATAAGCATCCTCTTCTGGTTTCTTGAAATTAGCACCAAATCCTCTGTGATCCTCTGTCCAAGACTGGTGTCAGAGCAGAAGTTTAAAAAGTTGTCTGAAGCCCACTGTTCCCTGGTGTGCTCTCTCTGCTAATCAGAGGATTATTCTCCCTTAAGGAGGGATTTTCTCAACCAATCTGGCTGAGCATTTATGTGCTAGGCAGCCCATGCTGAATTTCAGAGCGTGAGCTTTGTCTTGGGAAATCAATTAAATTGTCTTTCATGATCTTCAGCTCAGTCTCATAATTGTCTCATACCCCAAAATTGCAAAGCTCATCACTCCTGACTTGCATATGTCTTTAATATTAAACTTCACATTTCCTCTTCTTTCTACACTACCAGATTTTTTTGTTTTTCAGTGTTCTTTGATTATCTGTGGTTAGCATACAGTCTCTCTTACATACTGGTGGGGTGCAGGAAGGGATGTGTATTAGGTTTTCTAAAGGTGCTACACATCAGTGGGTGTAAAATGGATTCAGGTCTTGGCAGTTGACTTTTGTGCTGTATATATTACTTTGTAGTTAAGACTTGTTTTTGAGGGAGGAGTTGGGATCTCTGTGCTGTCTGAACCAATGTTACTCAAAATCTGCTTCATGGCCTGGTATCTTCAGGGTTAGAGAATTACATTAGAGCCTTGATTTTTTTGGGGGATTTTTTGGAAGTGTAGTTGGAGTACAAAAATGTCTTGGAAGCGTTCATAATAGTACTCAACTAAGATTTCAGGAGTGGAAATGGGAGTTGTGCTTCACAGAATCCCAGGATGGGTCAGGTTGGAAGGGACCACAGTGGGTCATCTCCCTGCTCCAGCAAGGTCATCCCAGAGCCTGTGGCACAGGTCTGTGTCCAGGTTCTGGAATATCTCCAGTGAGAGAAACTCCACAGTCTCTCTTGCAGTCTGTTCAGGGCTCGGTCACTGCCCAGGGAAGAAGTTCTGCCTCATGTCCAGGTGGAACTTCCTGGGTATCAATTCCTACCCATTCCTCTGGTGCCATTGCTCCCTACAGAGGAGGGCCTGGGCCATGCTCTGAGCCCTCCCTGCACACAGGGACACAGGGATGAGGGCTCCTCTCCAGGCTGAACAGCCACAGCTTCCCCAGCCTTTCCTGGTGAAGGAGATGCTCCAGGCCCTTCCTCACCCCCACAGCCTTTGCTGGCCCTGCTCCAGGAGCTCTGTATCCCTCCTGCCCTGAGGAGCCCAGAGTTGGACACGGCACTCCAGAGGTGCCTCCAGGGTTGGGCAGAGGGGCAGGTTCCCCCCCTGACCTACTGGCAATGCCCTTCCAAGTGCACTCCAGGATCCAATTGGCCTCCTTGTCCCCAGGACACTGTGCTGGCTCAGGGACAGCTCTTTGTCCCCCAGGAGCTCCAGGTTTGCAGAGCTGTTTGCCAGCAGATCACCCTGGCCTGTGCTGGTGCTTGGGGCTATTCCTGCCCAGATGCAGGACCCTGCATTTCCTTTGTTGAATTAAGGAAACTTTATTATTAAGGAAACTTCAGTGTTTAATGTATCTTGTAAAACTGGTCTGATGCTTGCATGTTCTAATTCACAGCTTGAAAAATCTCTTAATCCCCTGATAAGGTAATAGATATAATATCAGCATAGTCAGCTTTTTAATTTCTGTTTAGAAATGCATAAACATGATCCTGAGTCTGCACTACTTCAGACTTTTCATTCTTGCTGAATTTTTGTCAAGTGATGTGAATTTTATTTTGTTTCTTATCCAGGTTTTCTGTCACTAGTAAAAAGTTTTAAACTCATCTTTAGTCACCTCAGCAGTATTTATTTGCTTAATAATATGGAACAGCTGGTAGCTCACACCTTTATTCTGAGATAGTCACATTAGCAAAACTTTCTATTTTGAGTGTGCTAAATGGTAAACAATTATGTGTTAGAAAAATGTTCTAATCTTTGTTCGGTAGTTTGACGTCAGTGATACAGATTGTCTGATTGCTATTTTGGAAAATGGGATATAGGACTTGACAATGTGAAATACATTTTGCTAATGCTAATGCTTTCTTGGCTTCAGTGTCACAGTGGCTTCAGCATTCCGCCTCTCTCTGAAACCAAAAGTCAGTGACAGTATGACTCATATGATGGTGGACTTCGCCCTGGAAAAGCGGATGCTCCAAGCTGTGAAGTTTCTGCCAGGTAAAAACCATATTCAGTGAGTTCAATTTGTTGCTACAGGAACAGCTTGCTATATTTAAACCAACCAAACAAAAGAAAATTGCACCTCTTACACCCTAATAAGGAAATTTTTCAGAGTACCTAAACTCATTCTTACTCATTGTATGTTGAATTGAATACCTTGAGGATGAGAGTTTTCTAGTTTTATTGTGTGAATTTCTACACAAAACACCATTTTGGAAAACAGTGTTGATCTCAGAAGTGAGAGTAAGTCTTCTGGACCATGTTTTTTCATGAATTGCCAGTTCCTCTGTACTCTGTGAAGTTACCTGAGGTTTCTTAGGACTGTCCATGCCAGCTTCATCCTGAGTGACACCCCAAAGTCCTGCTCATGTGCAGGAGTGTTATGTGTGAAACTGTAAACTTACACATTGCTTACAAGAGTGGTAAAATAGTCTGAAATACAGGACGGACAGTCCGCTAGTGCAGTTATACTACCATATTACAAATTGTGTATTAATCCATCTATTCCAGTTTGATAGCAACCTTGGGTGCATTAGACCAGTGTGTATCTTTCATGCCTTTTTAATCCTATTGCTTTCCAATTTAAAACAATTTGCTCTTGGCTGTTACTGAGAATATATTGACAAGAACACTGCTGGCAGGGATGTAAAGTTGTTTCATCTCTAGGTCATGAATCCAAATCTGTTAAGGACTTGGAAGCGTCAGTTTTCATTTCTGCCCCATGTGTTGCAGATACAGTATGTGGTAGCAGGTGTAGTAAATGACCACTGTTATTCCTGGTAGTCATCTGGCAGTGTCCAGGCAGAAATTCACCTTCTAGTCTTGGACTCTGGGTGTCAATCACTGCCCTGGATTTCACAGTGCACTTGCTTAACAGCAATGGGAGTGCAAAGATCTAATAGCACATGTGAACAAAGTTTTGCATCTAGATAAAGGTATTATTTAGTGTGACTCTTCTTATACATTTTTCCTTGTCAAATATACAGGAATTTGAAATGGGCTTCTGATCTGTTAACAGGAAAATTGACTGTCTGGATATCAATCTTCCTTTTTCTGCTGTAGTGTCATGCTTCCAAATTACTCAGACACCAAAAGCTCAGACTGAAACCAATAAAACTTCTTTTACATTTCCTGCAGCAAAAGTCTCCCTTGCATGTCCTTTAGACTCTAGAAATAGTATGTAAATGCCTTTTTTTCTAAAACTTCTTTTCCACAGACTTAAGTGCTGTTTGATTTCATGGAAGCAGAATTCTGTTGCCTGTAAACAAAACTTCAGTCTTTAGTGGATTTTAGGAACTGTTTCCCCCCTCCTTTCAAGACAAATGGGTGAAAAGAAAACTGCGTAACTGAAGATAAACTAGTGGAAAATATTAGTGTCTGTAGTGATAGAAATAGGTATGTGAGACTGTGTGAGGGGTGCAGCTGAACTTATCTTCCACAGACATAGGAACAGAAGTTTGCTTCTTGGTGTTCTTCCTGTGTGGTGTTTATTCCAAATGTAGGTTCATAATTGTAAGTCCACTCTACTCTGGCCTTCTATTTTTCAAACTGAACTGTGTGCTTGTCTTTTTGCAGTCCCTAAGGCTCCAGAGATAGATGTAGCAGCATGTCTGGTTGCTGACAACTGCATAACAATATCATGGAGAATGCCTGAGGAGGACAGCAGAATTGATCATTTTGTGCTGGAGTATAGGAAAACCAACTTTGATGGGCTCCCTCGACTAAAAGGGGAACAGCGTTGGGAGCTGGTTGACTACATTAAAGCTACTCAATACACATTATCAGGTAAAGGTTTTTTATACTTCAAACCCAAGAATATTGATAGAACTCCTTATGCTTGGAAGTTTTGCAAAATGCCCATTTTTCGTCATGTAGTGAAGCTGCCATTACATCACATCAGTCGTGGGTGCTTTGTACAATAACAGTTCTGTCTTTTATTTTGGCTTTGAAGTTTTATCAAAAGTTGTGTGTTAAATGAAGTTCACACTGGTTTTCAAGCATGTTTTATACAGATTGAGATAAATGAAAAACAGCCACATGGGGATAGATCTTAGTCTTCTAGGAGTCATCAGTAATCAACACAATTTCAAATTTGTAAACATTTGCTTTGTAGGTCTGAAATTTGATACAAAATACATGAACCTTAGAGTACAAGCTTGCAACAAAGCAGTGGCAGGTGAATACTCCGACCCTGTGACTCTGGAAACCAAAGGTAAAGTGTGAAAAACTCTTGAACCTTATCTGTGGTGAAAATCCTGAACCTGTTGTGTTCAGTCTGCTTCTGCATGAGCCCTGCTGAAACACTTCCTAAGTGGAAAGGGAAACAGCTGTAAATGATTGAGAAGCTTATTGGCACAAAGCTGCCCTTTTGGCATTCAGACCCTGAAAAATGGGGCAGTTAACGTCATTTTATCCAAAAGCTTGGCATTGGTTGCTTTGAACTGTGGAGTGACAGAACCATGTGCTGCTGCATGATGCCAACATACAGCAAGAAGAAGGGTGAATCTTGTGGGTGACTCTTTGGGCATCTAAACAGTTGGTGTGATTATCCTGTTATTAGTGACAGACACAGCATTCTGTAACTAGAAGTTGCTGAAAGGGTTTTCTTGACTTTGTAGCTGCAGTTTTATTCACTGTCAATAGTTAAAAAGCTGGCAGCTTCAAATTGCCTGAGGTGTGTAGTCATGATGTTAGTTGATCTGGGAATTGCTAGAGCGGCTTCCTAACATTTTGTAAATAAACTGAAAGAAAATTCTTGGAAGGGATGTTTTGTGACAGAACACAAATCTTAGCTGTTAAGGTGAGAGAGTGATCCTGAGGTTTGGTTTACATCCAGGTCTGGTATAAAGGGCAAAATGACTGCTATCAACTGTATAATTTATATAAGTATAAATTCTCTTCCTTTTGAATGTTATTTCATAAGAATCAAGCTATATACAATTTGAATGAGCTGAGGGGCATTCTGGTAACTTTTCTATAATTATTTTAATACTCTTAAGCAACAGTCATTGTCAAAGACATAGTATCTGTTTAATAGCCACATAATTCCCTAGTCCAGTACCAGAAAAGTAATTCTGGTTTTGATTGTCTAGGCAGTTACCATGCTTCCATGTTATTTTTGTTATTCCTGGGTGAACACTTAGTTAACTTTCTTTAATAATCAACCCAGAGAAAATAAATTTCCTTGTCCGTGTGCTTAACCTGATTGTTGTTTACACTTGTGCATTTTTTGAGCTCTAAGCTCTTAAAAATCTCAGGTATGTCTTCTTTCAGGGTCAGGTCTTGACTGCAAAACTTGATGATATCAGGACATTTATAGAACAGTCTGTAAATATATTTAGGTAATTGAGCCTGTTGTATTACTTTTTTTTTGATAACAAGTGTCAGACTGAAAAGCTGGTGTTTCCATTATGCTCATTAAAACTCTGCAACAATTTTACTACTGCTTCTGTCATTTTCTCTGAATAACCATTATACCATTTCTGTTTTCTATTTTGTCTTGACCAGCATTTGTGTTCAGTTTGGACAGTACTTCATCTCACCTGAACTTGAAAGTTGAAGACACCTATGTTGAATGGGATCCTACTGGTGGCAAAGGCCAAGAAAAAATAAAAGGGAAGGAAAATAAAAACAGGTGAGAACTCTGTTTTGTAAGTGTCTGGCATATCTCATCTGGCAGTTAAAGGAAGAAGGCAGGAATTAAAGCACTTGGGGACGGTGGGACATGAGAGGAATTTTCATTCAGAAATGTTTCTCTGGAAGAAATTTTAATTTTTTTTTTCCTTCCTCTGTCACACTGATGTAGAGGCTAGAATTATGTCATAATTGTTAAATAATATTTATTTATTTTAAAAATGCATTTGTTAGGGTGTCATTCAGTGTACTGAGCTAAAGTGTAGTTGTGGTGGACTGACCTTGGCTACCCACCAGGTGCCCACCCACCTGCTCTATGATTTCTCCTTCTCCTGGTATCAAAACCTTGCCACATAAGGCCAGGGCAGTAGATAAGGTAAATGTGAACAGGCAGCTGATGTAATTCTGTGTTTACTAGTGTTGCAGGTCAATTCTGGTCAATAACAGCATTTCTACTATAAAAAAAAATAAGGAAAGAGTTGACTGCCTTGCCCTTTTGGGAAAGAAGAGGTTAAATAAGACTGGTACTATATATTATAGGTGGTGTCTGAATTTATCTCAAACCCTCACTGGAGGAGAAAAAGTACCAATAAAACAAAACAGATAGCAAAAGGTAATGGATAACGAAACATAACTATTGTGGATGTGGCAGCTCTAAACATACTGCTTTCATCCAGGAAAAGCACTTAACTTCAGGAGAGCTCTTGATAGATTGTGAGATGTCTGCTGTTCTGATAAACACTGTTGGAAGAATGTTTAACTCTGTCTGCTCTGGCTGAGCCTCGAATATTTCCAAGGATGATGCATGTGTGGACGAGGAATCTGTTAACTTGCTAGCCCTCTGTTCCAGGTCACTTTTATGGGAGGGGAGAAATATCCTGGTACCTGGCTGGAATTCCCTGTGGTGCAGTGACTCCCAGGTGCTTCTCAGCCACCAGTGTGACCCCTGTGAGGACAACCTGGCTTGGTCTTCTCTGCTCTGCTTCCTGTCACCTCGTTAAAGACAGCAATTGGTTCTTGTCTTCCTCAGGCAGAGCAAACCCAATTGTCTTTCTGTGCCCCAGACCTTAACTGTGATGTTGGCTCTCCACAGACTTGCTCTGGTATGTCAGGGTGTAAATCTGAGGAGCCCAGACCTGGACACAGCTGCCAAAAGGAGAGGAGAAGTCACTTGCCTTGGGCTCCTGGTCACTGTGGTCCTGGACAGTGGACTGGACTGGGCTCCTGGTCACTGTGTTGAGGCTACAGGCTGGGTGTGGTTGTCCACCTCTGCCATGAGGGCACAGAGCACTGTTGTTGTCAGCTTCTACTTCCTGAAGTCTCAGTGGCTTTTCTGCAGAGCTGTTCTTCCCTTGGGTGTCCTCCAGCCTGTCCTGCTATGTGGATTTCCCTCACCTGGAGGGCTGTGAGCCTGGTGTTCAGCTGGATCTGTGCAGAGCCCATAGCCCCACTCCCAGTCTGTGCCTCACCTCTTGGGCTTTGGGAATGGGTCCACACAACAGGCTACTCCCTCAGCCACGGTTTATTGGCTTTCTATATTCACAGTTTGAGATAATTAATGAACAAATACATTCTCCACAGGCTTATATTGCCAGAAGCATGATAGAATAACTCTTATTTGCACTGTAAAACTGGGGATAATTTACTGTAGTGATAGAACAGTTCTTTAATGACTACTTATTTCTGTTGACAGTGGCCAGAATCCTCTGCTGAAGAGCAATAGAAGGTGATAATATACCTCTTATTCCTAGGATCTAGTGCCTAGTTTTGTTGGAAATCTGTGCTACTTTCCTTTGCTTGATGTCATGAGAAACAAATCTAATAGCCTTTATCAGTAACAGTGCACATGTGCATTTAGAAGTTATTTTGCAGTTTAATTTGGATTCGTAAAGGTTATATATGCTGCAGTGATTGGAAGAGAGTCTTTCTGGAAGGATTCATCCTAATGTGAATGAAACTTGATTTGCAATGGTTGGAAGAGCATAATGTATTTTAGTATTGATCCAAAGATCCCTATTACTTACAGACATATTGATGCTTTCTTAACCCTTTGGCAATTTTTTTTACAAATATGACAAAAATCTCCTTTCTGAGAAATTTAAAATAATATTTTTGTTCTTACTTATGAATCTCAAAAACCTCTTTGCTTCCGAACATGTGCTGTAGCTGTTACTAGACACCAGAGGGTAAGAAGTAAGTGTTTTTACATGTTTGAAGAGGATGAAGCATATGTTAGAAGCTTCATGGCCATTCCAGTTGCAGAACCAAGTGTTTGAATGAGAAGTCCTTTTTTTTTTTTGGGACGTAAAGTTAGGTAAAATATTCTCCTAGTCTTTGTGCAGTTGTGTTTTTTTAGTTACATGTTTTCATTGTTTTTCTAGTGAAACACCTTTTTGAGAAATTACTTCTGCTATTTTTGATATATTGCTCTTTTTTTGCTGGTTTAGAAGTTGTGGGACCAAAATAAATGTCCAGGATCCTAATTTCTTACAGGTTTTACTCCCCTGTTATTCATCTATCAGGTGGATCTATCTCTGATTCAAAATCAGAAGTAAAGAAAAGCTTATGTAAAAAGCAAAATAAGCGTTTGAAGCCATTCAGTTTCAATTGTTCTACTACACAAATTATAGCAATTTGTGCTAAACTAAGTTTAAAAAACATCTTGGAGATGCTCCTACTTGTTCAGCTCGGGGAATTTTACACCTTGGTCTCTCTTTGTAGCTATCAGTAGAGAACCTCCCTAGTTCTTGGCTCTGCTTTGGTAGAAGAACATGGTCACATGTTCAACTTTGCATCTCAGACTGACCTTTTCTAGTAGGGGATTTAGGTGAGCTTTGTTCTTGTAGGAGGCTTTTATTCCCTCCTAAAAACATTTGTGAGATGTCTGTGTTAGAAGGGAAATATGGAGCTGGCTCCATGGGAGGTGGGGGAAAAAATTGTAATATAGTTACTTTAAACAAAAAAGTGTGGTTTTTAAGAGTTGGAAATACACAATGGCAACAAAATCCTTAATTATCTCTCATTCATTAGACCAGAAAAAAGCCTGTTAATAATTTTTGATCTCCTTCCTTGACCTTTCTTCTCCAGAAGAGAATACATGTTGTGTGGAGTGTATTCTGACATGGATGAGGAAATAGGGACTAATTGCAGTGCTGTAGGCAACAATCCTAAACCATGAGATGATCATATCTGGCCACTCAATATTGGAAGAAATGTGTCAGTTACTGGCTAATAAGGACTGTGCTCTACTGGAAAACAGGCATGAAACTAAAACTTCCTGCTATGAAATTTGCTGCCTTCCATTGGAAGGGAGAAGTAAGCACTGTGCAGGAAAAAAAGCCTGAGCAATTAGTTTTTGCAGTTTTTATGTCAAATAGTCAATGTAATTTTCTGAACTGATAAAGGCTATTAAATTTTGAGAGGACAAAGCACATGCAGTGGCCATTTACAGACTTGAGCAAAGTAAATGATACCAAGAAGCTTTTAATGCTTTCTTAACCTTGAGAAAATTCTAGCAAAGTGCCTGCATTTTTCTTATTGTGATTCTCTAAATGGCCACATTGCTACATTGCTTTCTGCATAGCCCATTTGTACTGGGTCTAATAGAAAATTTTTTGCAGCATTTGTTGGGAATATGAGTGGATGATGTCTGATGCACATGAAGCAGGTTGGAATCTGCAGAGTGCCTCCCTTTGAAATTATGCTTTAATTCTTGGCTTTGCTTTTTTTTTTTTTTCATGCTATCACTTGCTAACTTTTTTCTTTGGTAAGTAAACTGCAGCCTCCCCCATATTTACAAAATCCAAAAGCACTTGATGTGGTGCACCTGCACAATATACACTTAGCCCCTTCATCTATCTCTTGTGAGCAATTTGGAAGCTTAGTTTTCTTCTGTTACATGCTAAATAGCAATGCTCGAATAAACAGCTTTTTCATCACTTATTTTTTTGTAGGCTTCTGTAAATAGAAAAAAGAAACTTGGTCATGAACTACATTTTAGCATACATTTGGCAGCTTGGTATCACTTAGCTTTTGATTCCCATGTGACTTTATTTTGGTGGTATTAGGAAAAAGGGACATGTCCTAACCCTTTCTGGAATGGTTTTTGAGGATTATGAATGAATTGGAAAGAAAACAACTGCATTGTATTAATGAACATAAAAGTAGCAAGTAGCTTTACCAAATAGTAGCTGAAGGAGGAGTTGAAGAGCAAACTCTTCTGTTGGTGGTATTTCTTCCAAGGCTAATGTGTGATTAGACTCCAGAGGATGAGAAATTGAAAATTGCTTCTCAAGTGTATTTCAGAGACTGACTTTGTACTTTTTTGGGGTTTTTGCCAATGACCTTAAACTGTAAACTGTACAGCTATTTCTGAGAATTTAGAATTCTTTGCTACCAATTACCTTTAAAGTAGTAAGCAGATGTGAGTCTCTGCCTACTGAGGAATATTGCAAATAGCCCTGACTTGAGTTAATGGTTAAATTATTGGTAATTATTTCTGAGGTTCTAACTGAGGTTAAAAAAAAGTTTGAAAACCTCATTAGGTTAAAATTATTTTATACAACTGTTTGCTCATTAGAATATTCTCCATCCTGAAGTGTTTCATTCAAACCACGTGCCACACATCTGCTTTTTCCCCCCGCTCTGTTTCCATTCTCAGCTGCCTCTGAACCTGCTTCTTCACAACATGTTGTATGTTTTCTCCTGTCACCTTTTCCCTCTCAGCTGTTGTACATGCGTGCTGTTAGAGGCATCAACTAATGTGTCATTTCTAGAGTGTTTGTGTGTGTCTCTTGCATCTGATGGGCTCAGGGACACCGGAGTGTGCCCTTCTGTGGCTGTGTCCAAGTTTTGAGTGGTTGATCTCTCCTTTAGAAGCAACACAGCATCTCCGAAGAGATCCACTAACAGCCCAAGAGCCTCGGCAAGGGGCAGCCGGGATCGCTTTGCTGGTGAATCCTACACAGTGCTGGGTGAGCTCAACTTTGTTTGCTCCATTAGGAAAAGGCAGATCAGGCAAGAATTAGAGGGAAAGTTTGTGATTGTTCAAGGCTGTGTTCTCAACATTGTCCTGCCCGGAGCAGCTTGCCCATATAACACCAGAATTTTGTGTCTTCGACTCTGCTTTGTGTTACAAAGCTCTTAGTGACTGACATGCACTGCTTTTAAACATAAATTGGTGTTAAATGTATCTTGTTGTAATGAGCATAGGTAAATGCAGTCTCATTATTCTGTTTCATACTTATATTCTATTGTACAATTTTCTTGTTCCTTATAGTTCAGATTTCTTTGCCTTGAAATAAAATAGAGAAGACATCACTGGTGCCTATTAGGAAGGCAGCACTGTAAAGTACACTCAGTTGTAATTAACTATACTCAGTTGTAATTAAATGTATTTCTGTTGGTAGGAGATACTGCTGTTGAAAGTGGACAGCATTACTGGGAAGTGAGAGCCCAGAAGGACTGCAAATCCTACAGCGTGGGAGTGACATACAGAAACCCGGGGAAGTTTGACCAGCTAGGAAAGACTAATTCCAGCTGGTGCATCCATATCAACAACTGGCTGCAAACCACGTTCTCAGCAAAGCATAACAATAAAGCAAAGACTCTAGATATACCTGTCCCAGACAGAATAGGAGTGTACTGTGACTTTGATGGAGGTAAATTACTCCTTAGGAGATTTAGTAAAAAGAGTTAGTTACTATATCTGTTGAGCTGGAGCAGTCCAAGGCTGAGGAAGTGCATTACTTCCAGACTGATCCAATCTTGCATGACAACACCCTAAGTGCTTGTTATGTCAAATCACCTGAGTTCATTGGTGTGACAGAGCTACTGAAATTCAGTGAAAATAGTGAATTTTCTCTCTTGCGGACTGCACTTAGTGTGTCCTGGAAAAGAATCCATTTTTTTGTACAGGTTAGACAGCAACAGTATATTAGCTTAAACTATGTTTAAGCCGAATTTCAACTTGTTCTCTGTCTCTCTCTTAGGTCAGCTCTCATTTTATAATGCAAGCTCAAAGGCATTGTTACACACCTTCAGAACAAAGTTTACCCAGCCACTCCTACCAGGCTTCATGGTCAGTATCTATAATCTTGCAGTTTCTAGCACTGAATTCAGTTCTAATTGTTTTTTTTTAAAGAGGGAAACTGTAAGCACTTGGTTTGGCTGACTGCTAATTTTTAAAAGTGTTTAACTGTTCTCTTTTGGATGTGGTGTGGTGCTTATAGTGGCACCCCAGCAGGATTCTGCACCTGGATGTTTCAGCTGTGTAAACAGAAGTCATTAAATTTGTGTGTAGGAAACTATTATACCATTATTTGGGTATAGGAATTTGGGTATAGTAATTTGTGTATAGGAAATCAGCCATTGCAGTGGCTGATGAGCCTGCTGCAGTATCTGATCTGAACTGATGGAGTCCAGGATACTCTGAGCCATCAGAGCAGGTGTCATGGGACAGAACAAGTCCCAGTGCTTTCCAGTGGGGAAAAAAGTCTCAAATCTTTAAACGATGGGAAAGAATTTTCAAATCTTTAAAAGCTCAGTGGGACTTTCTTGCCAGTCAGTTAAGTGCCCTGCATAACCTTTTTTGTCACTCTAAGATAATTGGCAACAACTTTCTGCAGTGTTAAAGGCTCAAATCTTGCCCAAAACACACGGGAGAAGGATTAGTTACTATTAGTTTTCCTTTAATGATTTAAGTAATTAGTTTAGCTAATTTGGGAGGCCTCAGCTGTGTTATAAGTGCATCACACTTGGGAGCAGGGTGTGTAGGCCTGGGATTTTAACAGGTCTAGATTTTTTCATGGCTGTTTATTTGTCTTCCTGATCCTTTTCAGCATAGGGGAAGAAAAAACCAGCTTCAGAACTACTGGGATACATGTCTTAGCCATTCCCCAGCATGGCAAAGGCTGACTTATGTAAATTCGGTTCCCAAGTCATCTGGGGAAACAGTTTTGTGCCAAAATTCAGGCTGTCCCTCTGCACCTCACACAGCCAGCCCCTCACAGAGTGATAACAGCCTTACTGACTGAACAGGGCAAGTGAAAATGACAAACTACTTAATTACAGCTCTCAAACTTATAAACATAAAAATACAGCATTCTTTCATGTGGAAAATAGAAGTCATTGACACCTGTGCCCCTGAAGCTTCCCAAATTATTTTTTTTTTGTAATATGTTTATGCTGACATAATTTTAGCATGGCAAAAATAAGCACTGATTTGAGGCACTGGAGCATAGTGTGAGAGTTGCTTTTCATTGTCACTCTACTTGCTGCTGGCACATTTGCCTTCCAAGAGTTTTTCTAGTCAGGAGCAAGTGATTTCAGTACTAGGTCTTAATTATAAACTTAGTTATGAAGCATAGTATGTGAAGCATCTTAGACTTACGGACTTAAAATCAGCATGTCTATGATTAGACTGTTCTACAGAGTGCTGTGACAGAAGACATGCAGCTGTGTTTGTGCTAGTTAATTGTGGGATGGGAGGAGAGAGATGTGTTTGGTTCATCATGCAGATTTTTTTTTTTCTTTCCCCCCCCCCAGATCTGGTGTGGTGGGCTCACAGTGACTACTGGATTGCAGGTGCCAAGTGCCGTGAAAACTCTTCAGAAGAGTGAATATGGATTGGGTGGTTCAACAAGCAGCCTAAATAATGTTGCCTAGTAATGTCTGTTCAACACTTCTACTGCTGAATGTTTCTGTTTTTCTGTGTAGCTACTACTCACAGAAGCTTGTGAGCATTGGATTTTACTGGGTTTGCTACCTTCTGCTGTTTAGGGCCTGGGTACTGATAGTGCAAAGGTTTGGGGTTAAAGTGTTAGGAACCAGTGCTGGGAATCCAGAAAAATGTCAGAAAGCTGAACTGTTGCCTATTCAAAAAACAAAAAACAAAAAACCAAGAGCTGTAACTATGTACTTTTCTAATACTGTATTCAAGCATTTTGTTACGGACTTGAATATTAATTTTGTTATAAATACTATTCTTCTATGAAGAATATAGCAAATACCATTTTTTAGCTCTCCTAATGCAAATTACTCAGCTATGTATTTAATTATTACTAGGCTTGCCATTAGAATTTATGATTTCCAAGATACATTTTGAAAACCAACTGATTTGCTGGCCTAGCCTGGCAAAATACCACAGAAGCATGGTTTCAGAATGATATTACAAGAATGTGTAGGCCTGGTATGAAGAAACAGTAAGAGCAAGCTGTGATTATTTCCCCCAGTGGTATAAAATCTTCCTATTTTCCATGGGTAACTCCACTTCTTAAAACCATGTGTATTGACTTTGGCTCCTGTTTGTCACCATTACATTAATTGCATTCTAATTACATTAGAAAATTATGTGTAGATGTTCCATTGCCTTGACTCCCATTTGCAAGCCTAGTAAAACAGTAGTCAAATTATTCATGGTAATGGGAGAGCTAAAAAAAGAAAAAAAGAAATCATGTTATATTCTTCGTGGAAAATCCCAGCTTGTCAGTGGGAATTACTAGGTTATTATAGGCTTTTTTTAATCTGCTTTCTTCCCTCTAATCAAGCCGAGGAGCCTATAAATAGTTTTCAGGTACACTCTTGAATCAGGTGTTTCCTAACGAAGATTGTTTTCTGGTATCACCTGAAAACTGTTATAAATTCATGGTCCATAATGATTTGGCTCATTTGCTGCTGGGCCAGTATATTTTCCTTTTGTGTATCCTTTAGCCCATAAAACCATAAACATCTAATCGTGTTAAGCCTCAATATTACCAATGGCTCCTTTCTGTCCATCACAATTTCTCAAGAGAAGGAGAAATTCCTTGAGACAACTTCTAATAAACTGGCTATGATGTTCAGTGAAAAGTTAAAATTAACAAGGAAATGTAATTACCTGTTCTGGAAAGTGTTATTTTTTTCTTGAGGAATCATGAAGTTGACAGGTTGGCTGAGCCCTAAATGTTTATTTTGTATCTGCAATTTGAGCATCTCTTAATTATTTGCATTGTGAACTTGTAATCTCTTTTTGCAGAGGGAAGTACAAAATAGTTCCCAGTTTAACTGTACCTTCTTCTGCGTGTTCTGTTGCTTGGGCTTTGGGACAAAGATACTCAGAAGTGATGTGGTTCTTGGTGAACAGTGTTTGAATCTGCTTCACACATTATCTGCAGATGTTACTGTTATGCAAATACTCTGTGTATAACCTTTTCTCTTTCCATTTTACTGCAATGGACACCTGACTAGGAGTTCTTGGGGATAAATTGCTACAAACTCAGTTTTGCAGCCAGTTCTAGTCCAGGGATATGGTGTACAGACACCAGGACAGACTGGCACCTCCTCATCACCACTCATCCACTTGTCTTGATCTTGGGTGTTCAGCTGCAGTTCCTCTTCAAATTTCCCTTTGTGGAAAGAAAGGGGATGTTTACAACCAGCTAATGTTTTGTGAGAACCATGAGTATTATCCAGCCCTCTACAAGAACATTCAAATTATTAAGTTTTTTTTTTTTTGTTTGTTGGTTGGTTTGGTTTTTTGTTTTTTTTTTTTTTCTTTTTAGCAAGTTGTAGTGTAAACCTGCAAGGTGAATTTGATATGCATCATTGTAAAAATGTAATTTTTCTTTTTAACAGTTAGTTAGAGGAAAGCTTGGCAGTGTTTCATACTGTGACTTGTGACTTGCAAGTTTTGGTTTAACTGATGTCCTAGGTGAACCTTACCATGTGACTTTTTACCCTTAAAAGGATGGATTTGTTAAATAGTAGTTTGCACAGATGTCAAATTTTTGCTGCTAACATCTAGTCCAATTGTGTTTAGTAAATGGGGATATGAAGAATTGCCTTAAGCACTTTAGATAATTTTTTTTTTAGTCTGTTTTTTCTGAACTAGTGTCTCTCCAACACCCATCATCATGGGAAGATGAGCGACACCACACTGCTCCCAATGCTTTTTGTTGCAGTTGGTGCAGGGTTTGTGCCTGCAGCTGGACAGGGATGCCTGGAGCCTGTGGACTTACCTTGTCCTTTGTAAATCCACTTTAAGGAATTTGAAGAGAGGTGGCTCTTTGGCAGTGGATCAGATTTTTTGGAGGTCTGTAGTTCAATCCACCAGGCTAATTTACTCTGGAGCCAATACTGCATGGTGGCAAAACAGGAGTGTTCTGCTCCGTGACCAAAAGGAGATGCCTAATTTTTTTTTTTTTTTTTTTTTTTTTTTTTTTTTTTTTTCTATTTAAGTACTTACTGCTGGCATTCTGAAGTTATTTTAACTCCAAAAGCCTGACTTTTGAGGAACTAAAGGTTTTCTTTGAGGTATTAATACATCAGATGAGTGTAGCTGCCTTTATCCTGTGGAAAACTAAGGAGAACTGTGTTAACTGCAGCTAGGGATGTCAGTGTCAGACAGGATAATTAAAAAAAAAAAAAACAACAAAACAACACAACAAAACAAAACAAAAAACCTACCAACCAAAAAAAAAAAAAAAAAACCATCCAGGGGATATAAATGCTTCTGCAAATACCAAACAGGCAGAGCAGAGGTGGCAGGTTCATTTCTTAGAAATGCAGGAAAAGCAGAGTCTAGTGTACAAATCCCGTTTCCTCACCCCTCCCACGTTTCAGATGGAGACCGGGGGAGCCACCTGGGAGTGTGTTCGGTTTGTTTTTATTTTGAGGAGTGCGGGGTGTTGGATGGACGCTGACCGTGACTTGTGTTGTTGATGTCGTGCCCCAGCGTCGCTATTTTTGGGTATCCTGTGGCAGGGCCAGCCTGGCCGTGGGTTTCCTTCGGAGCAGTTCCCGGTGATCCCGAGCATCCCTGGGCCGCTCCGCTGGGTCCCTGCCCGGAGCCCCCCGCCATGGAGGGGAGGGGGAAGGGCGGGTGCCGTCCGCGTGTGACGCGATGTTTTGTACTAATACAGAAATCTGCAACTCTGTGTGTCTCTCGCTGTGTCGTTTTACCGCCGTCTCGTTTTTGGGGTTATTTGAGGCGGTTTGGGGGGCTCGGCGTGGGTGAGAGACCCCCGTGAGTGGGTTTTACGACAGCGTGGGGGGGGGGAGTGTTTACGACGGCGGGCGGCGCTTTGCGGCCACGCTTTCCGGCCTGAAGCCGCATCGCGGTGAGGGCGGCCGGGCAGCGGCTCCCGGAGCGCCCCGAGGCTGATGCAGAAAATCAACAGGAACGTGGTGCTGGCGCTCCTGTCGCTGACCAGCCTGGTTTTCCTGCTCTTCCAGCTGTGCTATTACAAGTTCTACCTGTCGCAGAAGGTGAGAAAGCGAGCGCGCTGCCCGGCGCCGGGCTGCGTTTCCCTGCGGAGCGCTGTGTGGGCGTCAGTCCCGCCCCCGGGATTCCCTGGAGCGGCTCCGAGTGCCTGCGGGGCGGGCGGCGAGCCCAGGCCGGTGTCCGGTGGCAGGGGTACAGTCGGGTTTGAGTTCCCAGCCTGGTATCCGAGTCACTGTGTCAGCCAGGGCCATCCGATTTCTCTCGGAGGAAATGATGCCCCCGCCAGCTTCCAGCCACCGCGGCTTTTAGCCCTCAGCTCTCGTTGCTCGGTGACTTGTATTGCCACCGAAGTGGCAGCGAGCTCTGTCTGAGGGCTCTGATGAAGGAAGGCAGCATCTTCTGCGTGCAGGTTTTCCAGCACTGCCATGGCGGAGAGAAATCCCAACATTTTTTTTGCAGTCGCCTTAGGGTTTGGTGACTCAGTGCTCCTAAAGCGTTAGATGTCACAGTTTAAATCCTGCTTTTGTACCCGGAATGTTGTTTGTACCTCTTTTTATACCTGACCTGGAATGTCGAGACGAGTGATTTTCTCCAATAGCAAAAGAAGTGAATGTTTCTGTTAAATTAAATGTTACAGTCAAATTAAATCCAAATTAAATCCTCTGGTGGTTCTTAGTTTACAGTTGCAACTCCGATTTGACAAAGGAACTCCCTTTATTTTTGCAGAAGAGCCGTGTAGGTTTCAAAGCGCCCTGACTTGTTTTTTGGCTTTTCTTTCCTTGTTTAGTGCAGGCAGTGTCAGTGACAGCTGGTGCTGCAACCTTCAGCTTCTTTCTCACCGTTTCTGATTTTTAAACAACAACTGAGAAATTCTTCATGCTTTTGAAAAGCTAAAAGATGAGCCACGAGCTGCCTTGACTCTCTCACATGGAAATGCTATCCTTAAAATTGAATTGTCTAGGATTACACCTTGGAAAGACTGAGGCACAGCCCCACTGTTCCTGCCCCTGTGGTATTTGCCTGACAGGGTTTGTCATCCTCCTATTTTACGTTTGCTGGCACATTGGCTTGGAAACCCGAGGCTTTACCACTCAGAGCTTGCATGTTTGGAGGTCCCTGGGGCTTGGGTTGTCCATCTAAATATACTTAAGCCACAGCAGTTGTTTATGATTTCACATTCAGTGCTGTAGCTGTGTGACCAGAGGCATAACCCCAGCTATAACCATGAAGTGGATAAATGCCCCTGAATGTCATGTTAAGGAAACAAGGATTCAACTGAAACTTTGGGTTTCTTCTTTCTCCTTCCCCCTCCCTTCTTTTTTGATAGAATGGAGCAGCTTTTTCCAAAGGCAGAGGAAGCCAGTCAGGCCAAGACAGCACTAGATGGGTATGTACAGTGTCACTGGTTCATGCAGCTCTTCCACAAGTCTCAGAATTCCCTTGGAACTGCTAATTCAGGGTCCAGCTCTCCTCACTCTTTGTTGGGCGCTTCCTGCTTTGAAGGAAGAAGAGATACGCTTTGTAACTTTGTTCACCGAAGAGAGTATCAAAACATCCGAAATTGAGAAACAGTTATAGCTTCACAGCATTTGCCAGTGCTGTGCAGTGCTTCGATTTGTTGTTATTGTTTCAGGAAGAAACACTTGTTCTTTCTGAGGCAAAAGTGTTGATCCAGGGTCTTGTGTCCTTTCGGGCTGGGTGCTGAACAGGTTGGCTGGCTTGCCATGCAGCTTCTTTGTTGGTCTGAGAAGGTCACACAATCCTCCTTTGCCCACTCCAGGTGTTTAACCTGCTAGTCACTGTTCTGTTACCTGCTTGTGCTGGGTTGTAAAGCTCCTCCCAAGCAGGAAAATGTCACATTTCAGCACCCACCAGCTGCTGCATTCCAACCCTCATGACCAGTGCTGGGAGTGCTGTTAGGTGTGCATTGAAATGGGATATTTGTTGTGTCTTGCTTCAGGCTTGCAACATTGAATGCAACCAAAACCACCCACCCTGGGGAATCAGAAGGTCCCCTGTTGTATTTGTAGTTAGGATTTGTTTGGAAACAGTTTTACAGAAGTCTTTTTGTTAACTGATCTCCCAGTGGAAAAACAGCACAGATGGTTGAGGAGAAGGATGTCCTGGGAGCTGGCTGCCTTTCGGATTGGATGCAACATGATAATGTTGCTAATTAGCAGAATGGCCATTTAAAGGCCTGGTTTCTGCTGAGCAAGAGGGAAGGTGCTCTGGCTAAAAGCTGTCCCTGGAAAAAATCCAGACCAACTGCTTTGTGGACTGCTTGCTTGTGCCAGGAGTGCCTTGCTGTTCCTGGAGGAGACACCCCTTGGAGCTGCCTACCAGGTGTGAGGTGTCATGGTCACAGGGAGCTTCTAGTCTGTGGGCAGACCTCTCCTAAAGGTTTAACTTGCTCTTCTGAGATCATTAGGGATAAAGGATGTGCCATGATCCTGCCACCTACTGCATTTCAGGCTTTCCTTAGAGTCCCTGCAGTGATGTGTCCAAAATACTAAATTTGAACACATTTCTCTTGGTGACTTAACATCAGGGCCATGTTTTTCTACCATTATTTATGTTTTTTTTAAACTTAAGTTTCAGCTGAAAGCATCTGTTTTCCTGGAGAAGTGAAGGGGTGGGGTAGGGGAAGTAGGTACTTTTATACCGATTTTTTTTCCTGTTCATCATTCTGGAGTGCCGGTTTTAGTCACAGGAGTAATATGAGCGCATCACTCACCTCTCAGCTTTGTGTAGCTGAAATCACAATGAGGGTGGCCTTACTTCTGCCTGTACCACACAGGTGACGCTGCTGCCAAAAAAACTCTGTTGTTGACCCACATCCTGTCCTCATGTTTTCACATCTCTCTGAAGCCAGAGCTTTAAAATCATTAAATGAAAATGTTACAGTTGAATACATTTAAGTGGCAGCGTGACTGTGGCTGTTGTAAGTGGTTTCTGTGTGCCACGGACATTTAAATGTGCTTGATTAAAGTTCTCCACTGAATCAAGTTAATAACCCCTTGCACTGGGCACAGAACATTCTTGCTGCAGCTTTTTACTCCTTATGCAATGCTGAGTGCCCTGTGAAGACCAGAATCCAAATTCTGTGTGGCACTTGCATCCTGCCTTCTCACTTAGCCTCACAACTGTTTGTGGAAGTGAAGTGTACACTCAGAGGGTGTATTGGGAGAAAAGATTTCCTTCTTTCAGTAGGTTGGGGTTTCTTTCTGTCAAAGAGTTTTAATGCAAAGATGGTCTTTCTGTCCTCTGTCAAACAGCACGTGGTTAGAAAGTTCCTAGGATTAATATCCAGTCACAATATTCCGGTGTATTTGATCGATCCTTTGATTCTGGGATTGGTTGATAAAGACATTGAGCAGATCAGAAGCTCTCCTGATGCCCCCAGCCCAGAATGCAAATACTTCTGTGCTCCAAGAGACTTCACTACCTTTGCACTACTAGACAAAACATGGAAACATGATGTAAGTGGATGTTTTCTGTTCAGGTTGTGTATTTTAATGCATTCAGCTGTTCTTTGATGTTGTCACTTAATGCTTTCATGTTTGTATCTGAATTCATGTGGTGGTAATATTGTAGGCAGAGGAAACTTTGTTTGAAAGTAAAAGTTGCCCATTTACTAGCCTGGATATATTAGGAGTAATTTATAGCTGAAACTTTTTAGAAGATGTCTGCAATGTTAAAAAACACTGGTAGTCAGAGTATGTGCCAAAAGGAAAGAAAGAATGTCTGTTAGAAAGGAAGGAGGAAAACCTGGAGCTTGTAACATAGGTGCATCTGTTAGAATTCTGGAGTCTGGGGACTTATCAAGAAGGAAATGCAGTTATTGATGTGACAAGTCTGGAAAAATTATCATAGTCTGCTGGTTTACATTTCTTTTAGCACATCCCTGTAATTAATACTATTTCACCTAATGTGTTGGTGACACTTAATGATATCTCTGCTTCTCTGTGGTGTTAGGACATTTTTTAATGGCTGTGTTTAAAATACAGGTGTAGCATGTGAGGAAGGACAAATTTAAATCCAATTAAAAATCCAATTTATTTCATCAATTAAGTGTAATGTGGAAATATTTATTAGATTAATTTCTACAGACTGAAGATACCAGTGACAAACAGATTTTTTTTTTATTATTTTTTTTTCTTTTTTTTTTTTTTAAACTAGAAAAAGCAGGAGACAATGAAATGATCAGTGACTATTTCACTGAAGAACTTGAGTGAAGAGGGGTGTCACTCTGGGCCTGATCAGGCAGCTGTTTTACCCATAGGTGTGAAGGAATTCAAGAAACTAAGAGTAAAGTTGTATGGCAGCACACTGAGATAAATCCATTTTCCCATTGCTTTCTGTCTCAGTGATAATTTCTGTATCATTCAGGGGAGAAGCTGATATGCTTATACATAACATTTCAAGGGGGGAAATTGAAGGACTCTTCAGGTGCTGATTGGTTTGGGGTTTTTTAAAATCAGCCAGAATTTAATTCCCTTTGTTTGTAGAAATATTACATGTTAGCAGAGTGAAGTGCTCAGTGTTAGGTGTGATTTTTTTATTTGCCCCACAAAAGAAGGTTTTGGATTAATCATTTTTGTGTTAGTGGTATTGTTATTCAAGGACTTAGGAACACCAAATTTGGCAGATGAACAGTTTTAGAGAATAGTTTGAGTGTGCAGGGCAGGGTGCTATGGCAAGGAGTAAAACTAATCCAAGCATGGCTTACAACATATTATTTGTTGTTTTATTTTGTAGCTTGAAGGACAAAATTTAAGGAAAGAAGGTGGTTGGAATTACTTGTGACTGCTGGTCTTCAAGCTCTTAGAGATTTTTGATTCATTTGTGCTTAAGCCTGATTAAAAAATGAAACTGAGGAATGGCGTGAGTTTGTAATAAGCATTTAGCTTCCAGTTTTGGTTTCTCTAATCTTTAGCCTGCTCTGCCTCCTGTCTTCCTCATTTTCAGGTGGGCCTTTTTAGAACTGCTGAGAAGATGGGTTTCCAGTGGCTAAAGATTATAAACAAGGACCCCCGCTTGGATGGGATGGATGACCTGTCTGGGATGGAAATTCCCTTGCACTACATATTCAAACTGGCATCCCATGCCATTCACCTGGTGGTCTTCTATGAGAGGAGTGGTGATTTCCTCTGGCACGGACCCCTGAGACTCAAGCAACACATGGACAGAAAGTTTGTGCCTTTCCGGAAACTCCACTTCGGTCGCTACCCTGGGGCGTATGAAAAGTGAGTTCACAACAGTCATGGCACTCCCCAAATTACTTTCTCTGTTTGTAAAGCTACTCTCTCTCTCCTGTAGTCAGGTTATAAAATTCAGCTCAGGTATGAGTCAGACCCCTAAGTGCAGGCTTGAGAACATAGTTTCTGAGAAAATGAGAAAAATGTTGAGACATTTCACACATCAAGATAAACCTCTTTAACTTTTTCCTTTAATTTGGCCCCGTTCCTTTGTCCTTTTAAAACATGGAATCTGTATGAGTTATGTACCTAAATGTTTGATGTAAACTGTGTAAGCTGTTAAATAATCCCACTTCAAACATTATGAAGGCTGAATAGTTTTTAATTTTTAGAAGAAAATACCTCAAAGTACAGAGTAAAATTTGATTCTGAAGTGCATCCTGTACTTAGACAACCAAATAAGCTGAATTTTAAGATGCACTGAACAACATTTTTGAACAAATTCAAGTCATGAGTCAGTAAAGGAATCAGGGATCTGACAAACAAACTTGGGGTTTGGAGGTGTAGGAATTCTTTTTAAACATAATTTTGAAACATATGGGGAATGTGGTGAAGCTCTTGTTGCTTTTTTCATTTATTATTGGTTTTGGCTGTATTTGGACAGAGGGATCACTGCCAGTACTATGCATTCAGATTATAACCTAAGTTAAAGGATAAAGTGCCATGTGGTTTGTAATGGAATTAAATAGGGTAATATATTATCTTTCTTTCCATGCAGGCCAGAACTTCTGCTTGTTTCCATTGATGACTTAAAAGTTCAAATTCCAAAAAATCCGTCCAGTTTTCTAGAGGAGATGTCCTACTCTAGATTTCTTGAATGTAGGTACAGAGAAGCTCGGGCTTTCTTTCAGGTTAGTGGTAACTGGGTGGTGTCTCTGAGATGAAATGTGTGTTTTCACTGATTGACCCAAACCTAAGAACAGTTCACTGGTTTTGTTTGCCCTAAGTGGGACTGTTCACATACACAAAGCTAAATACAACACTTGATTCTCATTACACCGAGCTTACTAAGTGATAATGAAATTAAAACTTTACATGAAGATCATGGCCTTTTTTATTTTTTTACTTGAGAGCATGTTTTTTTTCCAAGAGGGAACCAACATATCCAAAGTTCTTACACACCCTTAATGTTAAATGGATCTTATTAAATAAAACTAACTTGTTTTATTAGATACACAAATAAAACTTGTGTATCTTCATGGCTGAAAACTTTCCTTATGACAGGCCTCACAGTTCTCAGAAGTGTTTAATTTTATGTTTTTTGAACCATGTCCTGCAGTTCCATGTTCCTCATTTGGCTTATTTGAAATGGTCACATTTTGAAGAGACTGATTTAATTGTTTTTCTGACAGCTAATGTTTTCACCACTGTTCAGAGCATTATTTTTAGAATTTTGCTACTTGATTTAGCAGGTAGAAATGTCTCCACTCCAGTGTGGGGGGCATTTTGTCCTGATTTGGAAAGGACATGAGTTATAAAGTGATCAAGAGTTCACAGTTAAGACTACAGAGTCAGAGTCTGGCCACTGAATCTGAGCCATCTTTGAGTTCATGGAACAAGGAAAAACTGGCGGCTCCAGTCTTCAGTCATTCAGGTGTTGAGGAGAGGCAGGACCGCTCCTGTTCACTCTAGCAGGCTGTAGATCCTTATTTGGGTAGCAGGAGGGTCACACGGGCATCCATGTGTTGTCCCTTCAGGTGTGGATGTCAGAAAAATATAAGCCACTTCAGCCTCCAGGCAGAAATCACAACAGGCAGAGAAAATGTGCCCCTAAATGTTTATTGAACTTTGCTGGAGCTTTAACACTCCAGACTCCAGACAAGCAGCTGGCACCTGTTTTGAAAAGGTCATTTTGGCTGCTTATTGCCCAAGAGCTCTTAAAGAAATCCATCACAAAGCCGAGTAGTTGTTCCTTTGTTAGAATTGGTAATCTTTGCCCGGCCTCCCACGTTGGTTTTGGCTTTGCATGGACGGCAGACCTTGCCACAGTTCTGTCTGGAAGATTTTTGTGTTCACACTGTTTCTCCTTGGCAGTTCTTCCTTAAAACTCAACACCCAGTTCTGACACTTGGTGGCGCCAAATAAATTAATCATGGAGTTCTGGAGGCTGGAAAAGCCTTGATGTGCTGGCAGGAACTGATTCTGTCCCTGTGCTCTCCTTGGACTCCAGGAATTGACTTCAGCATGTGCAGAGCAAGGGCTCACCTGCGTTGCTGCCAAGTGCTGAGAATCAGTGTCTAATACATATTTTCTTATTCTAGTCTACCATGAATTTTCATTCTGATGGTTAGGAAGAAAAGGAAGGCTGATGATTCAGTTTTAATTTCCATTTATCATTCCAGTGCATGTTCTGAAAATGGACTGTGTATCTGTGTAAAAACAGATATTAGCCCAGGTATTACTTAAGTAAAATTTTTAAGGTCATTTTTCTCTAGGACACTGAAAAAATGAAAACACAAGTTTACTCTCTGACAGTAACTTGCTTACTCTTGCCTTCCAGCTGTATCCTGATGATGCCTCTCTTGAGGCAGTGGAATTCAGGAAAAAGGCAAAATCCTTGCTTCATCTCGCTGCCCTGACACTGAATAACTTGGGAGTGAAGTTCTGGCTGAGCAGTGGAACATGTCTTGGTAAAAATTTGTGTTGTGTTGCATTTTTAAATCACCTGAAACTTTAAACACTTCATCCTCCGTTGCTTGTGATGTCAGCAGAGGCCAAAAGTACTGGGTTGGAAGGTAATAACTGTACTGCAATAGGCCTTTTTGCTCCTGAAAAAATGCTTTTTCTTTAGAAACCTGAGCTGCAGAGATGCTGGGCAAATTTCCAGTGAAGCATTTAGTGTTGTTAGCAATTACCTGTGTTGTGTTCATCCCTGCTAGGAAGTAATCAACAGTTCCCTAATTTGTGTGACTTGGACTTCACTGAAGTGCCAGTTGGAAAATGCAGTGATGAGCACATTGTTCTGCTGTCCAAGTACACTCTAACCCTGTTTTTGTTCCCATGCAATTAGATGCTTGTCACTGACTTCTAAAATACAGTTTACATTAATTTATTTTATTTCAAAACAAACTTTTAATAAAATTACAGTCCATTAAAGTTGGTAATACGAGTTTCCAGTTCTGCTGAAGGTAAAAGTGTCTTATCACTGGTGAGGATTCTTTTGTTACTGAAACACTTAGTGAAGACTCATGTGTTCACATTTGTCCTGTATTTATTTAATCCTAGGGAATATAATTTTCTGAATGAACAGTTACTAAAAGATGCCTTAATGAAACAGACAAAAGGATGTCCCACTTTGTGTCTTTCTGCTTTGCAGTGGTGATTGAAAGATGATTAACATCTTGGATGCAGTGTAAAACAATAGTTGCAAATCAAAAGCACAGCTGTGGCCCTGTAGCTGTTAACTGCTGATTAGATTTGGGCCCACATAAAGAATTTAATTTTTTTTAAATAAATGTATTTAAATTAGAAAACTGAAGATACATTATCTTTGTTTTCTCTCACATTCTTGGCTTTCTGAAGGGAGAGAGATGACTGTAAGTGCAGTAATACTTGTTTCCTTTGATATGGTTCATCCCATGCTAAAAAAGGGCAGAAGTCTTATTTATGGCCTCAAAAGTCAAATATTTTGCCTGGTGATCTTAGGACAGTTATTTATGTGTTGCTTTAGTTCTGTTGAATTCATGTTCCTGAATTTAACTCATTTGGGATTTTTCTGGTTTATTTTTGTCCCACTCAGGCTGGTATAGGCAGTGCAATGTCATTCCTCACAGCAAAGATGTGGATTTGGGAATCTTTATAAGGGACTACAAAGCAGATATCATTCCAGCCTTTCAGAAAGCAGGGTTGCCACTGAAGCACAAATTTGGCAAGGTACATGGAAAATGAACATTTTACTTCATGTGTGTGTTTCTGTAGATTTGTAACTTTGACTTCAGTTGCAGAAGTGTTTAATATTAAAAATAATGCAGAGTTACTGTGTTTTCTTCAGTTAGAATAGAAGTATATCTGTATATCTGATGAAAATTAATGTGTTTTCTGCTGACGTAAGTTGCTTTGAATTTTTATGTGTATACACAGTGTATTTTTGTCTTCCAGGTGGAAGACAGCTTGGAACTCTCTTTTCAGGGAGAGGATGATGTGAAACTTGACATTTTTTTCTTCTATGAAGAGGATGACTACATATGGAATGGAGGAACTCAGGCCAAATCGGGCAAGAAATTTAAGTAAGATCTGGATTTGTACCACTAGCAGGAAAGAAATTTAACAAGCTAGTGTTTACTGATGGCATTTTGTGTGCTGTTGCCTGGCAAAGCCTGTGCTCTTTGTGGAAATGTGGATGTCAGAGGGGAATCAGTGGAGATTCTGCACTCTGAGACCAGTGAAGCAGAGAGAGAACAGTCCTGTGCCTTACTAGAGAGTAAATGTCAGATCTCTTGTGAAATCAAAAGCAGGGCTGGCATATCATAGATCAAGCAGATCTTATCTGACTGTGACAGGCCACCAGTTACATAAACACCCAAGATGAGAAAAAAATCTCTAAACCAGTGTTTATTGCACAATCTAATTTTGTAGTAGAACATTAATCCTTAGGCATCTGTCTTGATGAGGAATTATTATGGCAAAAAGCCTCAACTCTCCTTGCACAGAAAAGCCACAATTTGGGATTTGGAGGCAGCAATTTGGAATACTGGGTTGTGACAGTGACACAGACAATTCCTGCAGGCCTTACTGTTCATGTTCTGAAAATGGAATTTTGAATAGGATCCTGTGTTTCTTGTTTCACACCTTTCAGTATTAAATCAGCAATGATTTAATCATTTAATGATTTAATCCCAATCAATTTAGCAAACTGAATATGGGTTTTGATAATTAGATTTATTTCTTTCAATCACATACCTTCACTCAGAAGGAGATTGCTGCAGACTAGTTGAAAGCCTTGTAGACTTCTATAGGATTTCTTTATCTTTCATATTTTACCTGAAATGTATTTGTTTGTATTTAGCTAATGGGAATTTAGTGAGCACTGTCATCCAGTTGGAGATAACGTCCAAATTCTTGTCTTAGTTATCTTTGTTTTGAAGTGATAAAGACTGGGAAAGATATTTTGATAACCAGCTTCAAAAGGCACATTTAGAAATAGACAAAAGAAAGAGCTCTTGGAATATCCCAACGAAAAATGTGCTGTGTAGCAAAGTATTTTTTTTTTTTTAGAATACAGCAGCAGTTCCAGTTTTCCTGTGTGGTGTATTCTGAAAAGCAAGCTGACCAATAAATTCCTTTCCTCTTCTTTGTGCTCTTATTGCATCTAAATTGCAGTAGCTGTTTCCATGCCAATGGAGTTGACACTGCTCCTTCAAAATTCCATCAAACCTTGGATACTTGAGAGATGTTTTTCCCCCATTTTTTTTGATAATGACTGGTCCAAGACATGAGAATAGGGAATCAATGTGACCCCATACTGCACTCCAGCTTTTGTATCCTTGGATATTACAGCTCTTTTGGAACACCATCTTCCACAAAACTCTTTCCTTTTCTTGTAGCCTCGTAGTTATTTTTGGTGGTAGCTTATTTAAAGTTCCAAACGTAGCTTTCTAGTTCAGTAAGAACTTTGCTTAGGCATAGCATCATAAGGAAGCCAAGCCTCTAATTCTGAGCTGGTGTTTCTTAGTTTAATACACAGAGAAAAGGACCAGGAAAACTGCTTGTTTACCACCATAAAGGCCCTGAGCCATGTCAGAACTGTAGCTGTTCAGAATCCGTAGCCAAGTAATTCCAGATGTGTGGCATTCCAAAGACATCCTCAAAAAGAGAAAAGAGACACAGCTTTTGTTACTGTGAGACGTGAGAGCACTTGGCATGCTTAATCTGACTATGTGCAACACCAGAATGATCCTCAATTTTGCTCAATCTCCAGCCCTGTCAGAATTTTGAAAGAAGGTAAAAGTGAGGAGGTCAGTCAGAAGAGATGTGATTGTTTGCTCGTGCTGAATCCTAAATCCACTCTAACAATTTTAAAGAAATTATAATGTCAGAAGAGATGTTGATTGCTATGGGGTCATCACAGAGAAGGGTAGAAGTTCTTTTCTAAGATTAAAACTGAAAGGTAGAAGGTGTTTTCTTCAGAAAGCTAAATATTTGCACAGGCATACTTTCTATGGATCTAAGTTACAGGGTGGAAAACTAGAGCATTTCTCATTGAGTCCCTAAAATATTTCTCATAGTAATTTTTAGCCTCTGTTTCTTTGGAGAGATGGTTTCTAACCCTCTACAGTCTGGGTGTGGGGTTTGCTTTTCTGTGTGCACAAACATTTCCTCAGCATTCCTGACACAAGCACGGTCATCCTCCTGATATTGTCTTGGAGTTGCAGCAATTGAGGCTTCTTCTTTGTTTGCAAATTTAATATTGGACATTTGCAATCTCCAGCAGAGAATGAGTATCTACAAAAACTGAGTCTGGGAATCAAATCCACACTGTTTGCTTTAATCCTTAAAGTGAGCTAGTTCTGTAGGTTTTTAACAAAGAGGACTTTCTGTAAGGGTTTAGTTTAATCAGCAGTCTCTGGATATATATCCAAAAAATGCTTGATCACTTTGTTCTTTCCCTCCACTTAAGGCATGAAGCACAATTGTTTTATTTTCTCATATTGTTTGCTGAGAGCTTAGAAATGAAATTAACTTCATGCTTGCAAGAAGATGGAGGGGGCAGTTCTAGTTCATCATACAAATGATGAACTAGAACTACAAACCTTTTTCAAAAGGACAAAGTGCTTATGGTTTCATTTTAACCTGTGAAAAGGAATTTAAGATCACATTTTAAAAATATTTTTTTGTGTGTGGAGGTCTTCAGAACTCAGAAGTGGGAGTGATCCTCTGCAGGAATAGTAGGTAGACTTTGGTATTGTTTAACACCTCAACTCTGACACTTGATAGGATGTCATTCTGGTCAAGCTGTGAAATTCACCTGTGAACTGCCAGTGCTGTAATTCTGTACCACCCTCACCTTTCCAAAAGGGGTGACTATTAAATCCCATTTGTAACAGGCAAAGCAGAGGCAGGGACAAACCTATAGGTGGCAGAATGATGTGAATACAAGCAACAAAAGAGTTAGGAATGCTCCTTCCTAAGCACATGAAGCAAATGTTCACCACTTCCTGTTGATAACATCCTTGCCCAGAGTGTAAGAGAAAAAACAGTATAAATGTAACGTGGCCACTTGCTGCAGGTGCTTGCTTTCTTCTTGAACTTAGAGGTGCATTCTAGCCTTTTTCCAGTGTCCATACCCTTTTGTTCTGGTACAGGTATCTCTTTCCCAAGTTTACTTTGTGCTGGACTGAATTTGTGGAACTCAAGGTCCACGTGCCCTGTGAAACCCTGCAGTACGTGGAGGCCAACTACGGCCCTGAGTGGAAGGTGCCTGTGAAGACATGGGACTGGAAGAGCTCACCCTTCAACGTGCAGGACAACGGAGTCTGGCCTATTGATGAGTGGGACAATGTCATCCAAATCTACTGACCCCTGTCTGCTGGCAGAGCCTGTCCCCAGAAGTGTCAGTTTGTGATTTCCCAGTGCCCAAAGGCATCGACATCCGTTTCCTTTGTAACGCCCCACATGTTTCCTAAGGAGACATTTACCTCCCTTTGCATAACAGGTATTTTCTTCACCTTCATCGTGCTTTTTCCATGTGGTTAAAGGAGAAGATGAAAAGCACCTGGTGGGAAGGGAAGCTGAAAGAAAAGCTGCACAAAGGGAGTAGAGAGGACTGCAGTGGACGTATGGGCAGTTGACTGTTTAAATGTAAACGGTGGCCATGTGGCTTCGACATTCCTGGGATCATCAAAACCTTCAGACTGTTCAATTCCCAAGCTTGAGAGAAGGTTAGGATGGGAAAATCTCAGAGAAGTTCCTCTTTTTTTCAAAGGAGATGTTGTGACTGTTTAACTTCAAAACACCAGATTTACTAGTACCTCAAATGTGCTTGATTTGAGACTGGTATATCCCTACCATGAGCAAAGGGTTGCTCTTGGGATTGGAATGTTTCTGTGGCACAGAACCTGTGTGACCACCTGCTTTACATCTAGGAGGTGTCTGGTAATGCTGTAACACTAAGTGAATGGAAGGAGAAACTATTGACACTGGACATTTTTCAATTTGTCCTTCTTTAAGAATGTGAAGGTGCATGCTGCTGGGATGGCTTCCCCATGAAAAGAAATAAAATTCTGGTTTTAATGTCCCAGTCCTTGTGTTCTCCCTGTAAAATGTTTTACTGATTTTTAGCAAATTACAGCTATCCCTGCTTTCCTGCAAGTAGATAGAAATGGGGGTTATTCACAGTTTTCTGTTCCACAGAACAGAGGCTTCTCTTTAAGGGAAAGGAGAAATGTGTACAAATACCAACTGTCCCATCAAATTTGGAGCAGCAATCCTGCCAGTCCTCTCAGTTTCAGTTTCTCCTGACACTGAAACACTGGAGTAGATAGTTCAGCTTCTGGCAACCATTTGTCAGGCTGGCTCTTCAATTGGATGCTAACTTTGCTCTGCCTGGTTAAGAAGAGAGAGATGTAAAATCCTGCTAACACCATTCACTTGCTAAAGTAACCATGACATCATAAGGGATAATTTCTCAGGTAGAATTTTTTTCGTACCTTTTCCTTAAAATGGGAGAAAAAAAGGTGAATGTCCTTGTGGTTTCCATGTTCATAACTCTGTTGTCCTGAACTTCGTGGTGTAATAACATGCAGTAAGCCTGTGAGTTTCTCAGATGTGATAAATGTTTAAGAGTGAAAGAAAAGATGCTCTCAGAAAATTATAATCTGTCAAATTTTTGACTTTGTAGATAAAAAGACTAATGAAAAAAAATGCATGTCCCTGAAAGGGAGGATGTCTTGAATAGTTGATTATACCTGTAAGGTATTCTTCAGGTTAAAATGTTTTCTCTCCAGAAGACACAAGTGTATATTTAACACTGATTAAAAGGAGAGTCTAATTTGCAACTTGAGATGGTGTTTCATCCTTTGTTTTGTCATCTTGGGCAGCATTTAACACACTTCATTGCAGTTACCATGACATAATACATAGAGGAAGATCCTGAAATGTTTCTTACACTGCTTATTTTCTGCCTGTCTTTGAGGGTTTATTTTTTAATAAAGATACTTGGATACAATAAAGATGCTCTGAATAAAGCGGAAGCCCACATGTAGGAGAAAGGATCCTTCAGTTGCACAGAGAGATTGCACATTGCACATCTGTCACTCTCTTGCACTGCTCTGGCCAGAGATTTCCTGCTTGGATGCAGATTGGGTGCCCAGGAGTGGTGTGAACATCATGGAACTGCTGCTCTTTTAAGGCACATCATGAGGCTGAAGCCGTGTTGTTCCCACAGAAACAGCCAGCCTGAGGTGTGCTTCCTCTTGGGTTCTCCTGAATTGCCTCATCTGAAATGGATTCTTAATTCTGTGTTACCTCCTTCCTAACATTTTGGAAGTGCTCTGGAGAGGAGGGTAATTCCTAAATTCTTCTCATGGTCTTAAGCAACCACAAGCGAAGTCTCTTGGCTCTCTGTAGCAAACAATGTATTTCACATTATTTATGTGCAGCTGTTAAAGACAGAGAAGTGATCAAAGCTCCAGAATAACGGCAAGGAAAGATTGAAGAAATAGCATTGCCTGAAGAGAAGGGACCATAAAAGGCCATTTTCAAAAGCCATTAAAGATGGTTACAAGAAAAGGAAGGGATGTGTGTGCTCCCTTTCTGTGGGTGGTAGGAAATAGAAGTAAATGAGAGGAATGCAAATTGATCCACCTGCATAGAAGTTGGAGTATTTAACGTGTGGAAATGTGCAAAACCTGTGACTTTTGGGGGTCTGAGAACACATCAGGCAAATGCCAGCCACAGCTGAGGTGACTGTAGTTAAGGACTGACTGTACTTAATCCTATCTTCCCACTGGAGGGAGTTCCTATTTCCCATGATTCTGTAGCAGTCCACATCTTTCTGCTTTTAGAAGGTGGAAATTGGAATCACTGTTTGTATATGAGCTTAAGAAAGGATCTTTTTCTGGAATCAGACACTGGAGCTCACATTATAAGTGATGCTCTCATGGGAAATGAGAGAAAACTGCAGCATCTTGAACACTTGAAAAAAAAAAAAGTGATTGTTTGCAACAAAAGGGTAGATGCAGTTCTTCCAAAAAGGGTATGTCTGATTCAAACTGAGGCTGCAGAACAATTGTGGAATGGACAATGCCTGGCTGCACAGGGCAGGGAGAGTCTGAGAGAGATGCTGACACTTTTCACCTGCCCAGGAGCAATGTTCTGGCAGAAGGGCCCATGTCTGTTCTACCACACTGCTCTTTTAACCTCAGACACAGAAGATGGGCAAAACTGTGCTGATGCAGGCAGGAGAGGATCCTGGAAGTGTGGCTGTCTTTCTCTGCTGTCCAGATGAAAAAGTAGTAGCTGATCTTGTTATGCCCTTGCTGTTGAAGCAGAGCCTGGGAGATCTGGTTGCTAGTGTTAAACAACTTGCATCCTTTGCTGCTTTAGAGTTCTTTAGAAGTCTGAAATCTGTCAGCTCTAGAGAAAACCAGTCTCTGCTTTGTACTGCCCACTGTAATTGTGTCTTTTGCACAGAGGAAGGAGATGTGTAACAGCACAGACACCTTCCTTCCAAGGTGACTGCCTGTCCCAGTGCAGTGGCTCCCAGGGATGTGGTTCTGTCCTTTATTACTTCCCAGAAGAATTCTCTGAGCTCACACAGCAGTTCAGGAGGCTCAGGGGCAGCTGCCTCGCTGCTCAGGCTTGTTTCTTTCCTCTTCATGTGTTTCTATCATACTGTGAATTGCAGAACAGAACAAGGGAACTTTATGAAATTATGTGGAAGGACATCAAAGTCTGCCTGGCACTTGTGTTCACTGATCTACATCAGCTGTTTTGGTAAAGTGGCACCAGCAGATGATTTACACCAGCTGATAACCTTTGCTTAACAGCATTGTGTTTCCTCAGCTCAGCCATTTCTGTTCCTTCCACTTCAAACCCAGGATAAGCCAAGTGGCTCTCTTTGACATAAAGCAGATAATTACAGCGCCTTTCACCCATCCACTTCCTGTCAGAAAAGTCAAAACTCTTGAGTAAAGCAGCTTCCACAAGGAGCTGCAGTTGAACTGTGTGGCCTCTCTCCTTGAGTTGACACTAGCCCATCTTTGTCACTGCCATTGTCCAGAGCAGTGTCTCAGGAGCCGGTTGGGGCAGCAGGAGCATTTTCTGTTGAAAAATCTGTGTGTTTGCTCTTTGGGCTCCTGTAATCATCTCACATTGTCAGCATTCAGGCTCGGTCGCCTGTTGGTAATAACCTTTCTCAGCTGCACTGGAAGAGGTATTTCTGACCAAGCATGGAAAGGGAGAGAAGATTAAATAGGAAACAGCCTGTAAAGACAGGAGCCAGGCCAGGCTGCTGGGNTTTTTTTTTTTTTTGTTTCAATTAATTATTTTATTTTAGGAAGCCAAGATACATTTGTGTCATGTGGGAAGAGTTGCTCTGTGACTGACTGGACATCTGGTGTCTTATTCCCCAGAAAAAATTTTCTTTATTGTCATGGTTTCAGCTGGGACAGAGTAGGTGGTGTGTTGCTGTGATTTTGGATTCAGTATGAGAATAAATGTTGATAACACACCTGTGTTTTAAGTGTTGCTATGTAATTTATACCCTAAATCAAGGACGTTTCAGTTCCTCATGCTGTACCAGTGGGCAGGTGCATAAGAAGCCAGTGGGGCAGGTGAGCTGAACAACCCAAGGGTTTCAGGGAATATCATGCTCTGGGTATAAACTGGGGGGAGCTGGCTGGGAGGGCTGGTCACTGCTGGGGGGGTGGGATGGGTATCAATTTATGGGTGGTGAGCAAACTGTGCTGTCCACCGCTTCACTTTTATTGTTTGCTCTCTCTCATTATTATTGTTGTTATTGCTATTATCAGCATTGTTAGTATTTCACTTTATTTTCAGTCATTGATTTGTTCTTATCTCAACCCATGAGTTTTACAGGTTTTTTTCTCCTATTCTCCTCCCCATCCCTCTGTGGGGGTGAGAGGTCAGCAGATTATAGCCCTGTACCCCCCTAGTTAAGCAATGCAGGGGATTTTCCTGCATTATTTGGAAGAAAATGAGGTATTTTTTCCTTGGAGCATGCCTTCTCCAGGGTCTGACATCCTCTGCAGCAGTGCCATACAGCCCCCACAAAACTTGTTTTTGTCTTCCAAAACAAGGTGTCCTGCACTGTGCTTGGAAAGAAAAGTGTGTTTCTGTGACTCAGTCCCAGCACAGACAGGGAAAAGGATGTCAGAAAGGCTTTTGGCTTGACTTGGACATGATCTTGGGTGTTGTTTTGCTGTGTGATCCTCAACAATACATGTAAGAGAATCAAGTAGGTTGGGAAAGACCTTTGGGATCATAGAGTCCATCCAGTGACTGATCACCACTCTGACAGCCAAAACAGAACACTGAGTGCCAACTCCAGTCTTTCCTTAAACACCTCCAGGGACAGTGACTCCACCACCTCCCTGGGCACCCCATTCCAATGTTCAGTCACCCTTTCTGTGAAGAAACTCTTCCTAATGTCCAACCTAAATCTCCCCTGGCCCAGCCTGAGGCCGTTCCCTCTCCTCCTGTCCCTGTTCCCTGGGAGCACAGCCCGACCCCCCCGGCTGTCCCCTCCTGTCAGGAGCTGTGCAGAGCCACAAGGTCCCCCCTGAGCCTCCTTTTCTCCAGGCTGAGCCCCTTCCCAGCTCCCTCAGCCTCTCCTGGGGCTCCAGCCCCTTCCCAGCTCCGTTCCCTTCTCTGGACACGCTCCAGCCCCTCCATTCCCTGTGTGAGGGCCCAGAGGTGACCCAGCACTCGAGGTGTGGCCTCAGCAGGGCCAGCACAGGGACGGGCACTGCCCTGCTCCTGCTGCCACCCCACGGCTGGCACAGCCCAGGGGCCATCGGCCTCAGCTGGGCACCCCTGGGCTCGTGTCCAGCTGCTGTCACAGCACCCCCAGGGCCTGTCCCAGCCACTTTTCTCCCAGCCTGGAGCTGCAAGGCTTGTTGTGACCCGAGGGCAGGACCCAGCACTGCCCCTGGTTGTCCCTCACCCCACTGGCCTCATCCCATGGATCCAGCCTGTCCAGACCCCTCTGCACAGCCCTCCTGCCCTCCAGCAGATCCACATCCCACCCAGCCTGGTGACATCTACAAATTTGTTAATGGTAAACTCAATCCCTGTATCTCCAACGTACCTGGACACACAGGAACACTACCAGTGAAGGAGTTTGAGACCCATCTCCATCAAACACCTTCCATGTGCTGCCTGTAGCCTCCTGTGATGACTTTCCTGCACTGCTGATGCCTTTAGCCCCTGGCTGTTTGCTGCAGCCACTTCTCTGGGTTAATGATGCCTCTGAAGTGCATTTGTTGTTTGATCAGAAAAAGTGACTGCTCTTTCTTGCTGAGATAAAGCTGTTGCTGAGGTCAATGTGCTGAGACCATCGATAGCCTCTTCCTTGCTGGTCTTTTACAGCCACTTTGCTGCAAGCAGCTAATGAAGTCAGCCAATTAATCTGCTGCCCCTCAGCCCTCCAGGGACCTGCCTTTCCCTGCAGCACAGTGGAGGTGTTCTAACCTCTGAGTAAAGGTCCACTATATCTCCTGTGAACAAGACAAGGAAAGACCCAGAAATTATTGCTACCTGTTCTTTCTTTGACCACCAAATCTTCCAATCCCTCCCAATATCACTTCTAAAACGCTCTGACTGTTATCCAGTCCTCATGAATGTCTCATTTGGCAGGCTGGCATGAGGCTGGTGGAAGCCTGGAGATGGATACTTTGGATTTTGGCCAGAGTGGTGACCAGACTGCTGCATCTTCCATCTCACTTTTTGAGGCAAGGCAGTTTCATGAGAACCTCCACTGAAGGGATACAAGGCTTTGCCACTGTGGCTGCACAAGCTCAGATTTCACCTACAAATGGGCCTGAAAAGGAAGAACTGGTTTAAAATGGGGCTAATGCAGCTTTTATTATAGTCACCAGTGGTCATGCTGAGGGCTGGAGTCCTTAAAAGGTGTGAGAGAATTGTTCTTACCTGTGGCACTAATTGTTGTGTAACTCCACGGCATTAGCAAGGACTAAGGTAGAAATGCAAAGCCCTACCAGGATGCTTTCTGCCTTGCTGAGGTCTTTCTGCCAAAAACCCCTAATAAAGTGTGTGCAGCAATGGCAGCTGGAAACAGCAGATGGTACAGATTAAGTGACTTTGTAATTGCGCTGGCTGTCAAATCATGGAAGCCCTTGTGTTTGTTAATTGTTTTTGTGTGGCTGCCTTTCTCTGGGACTCTTCATCCAAAGGGGACTGGAAAAGGATCTTCTGAATCTGAATTAGTGTGATAACCTGAATAATGCCCAGAGTCTGTGCAGAAATGGGCATCCACCTCCTGGAAAGGCAGCACTGTCCAGAGAGAATGGCCTTGGTGTGTTCCCTGCAAACAATGCAGGTAATGGGAGAAAAAGAGAGGGAAAGGCTGAGCACCAGAAGGTGTTCTAATAGTTTTGCATGATTCATCAAGGTTGTTTTACAGCAAAATGCCTGACTATGGCCTGTTTTAAGAAGAGGGAAAACTGACAGGGGCTTGGGAGTCCGTAATTTCACATGTTAGGGGTTGTGGGTTTTTTAATGTGAGTGAAACTTTGTGAAGGCTAACCTAGAACAGAGGCTGGACAGAGCTAAAGAATAAAGTAGAGATTTATTAGAAGGACTCAAGGGATCCAGCTTAGGCAGCACAAGAGCCCAGCCAGGGCTGCACCCAAGATGAACCATAATGGTCACAAAATGCATGACCGGTCATGGGGTCTCTCACTTTTATAAATTCTGGTCCATTTTCATATTGGTGTTAATTGTCCAATTATATAGCTCTTGCCTATGAAGTCCCATCCTTCTTGTTTTTCTCTCTTCAGTCCACATTGTTTCTGCTCTTGGGCCTGAAATTTGGATCAGTTGTTCTTGGTCCTCAGCTAGAGAAGGAATTGTTTTGTCTCCCTACTCTGTGAAGAGAGATCACCATCCCCTAATATGAAGCTCAGACTAAAGCAGTACAGAATTTGAAAAATATAAAAGCTAAAATCTGAGGCATCATGAGGAAGTGGGAAAACATGAAATAGAGGGAAATGTGTATAAACTCCTTTTTCCTGCTCTGATCCTTCATTGGTGCAAAGAGGAAAGGCTGCTGATGCCAGCCCAGCTGCTCTGGTTTGCACTGGAAAGGGCAAATCCGCTCCACCCACCAGGTGGGCACTTCTGCGCCCCCACACACTGTGGATGAAGACCACAGCTCTAACAGTGACCAGTCGTAGCTGGGAGGTTTCAGGCTATTCTTCCTTGTCCACCCTAGCCCTCCCCCATTTCTCCCTGGTCCATGTTCCATCCCAGAGACCCGGGACACAAGCAGGGACCTTAATTTATAGGGGGGACAAAAAATGTCAGCGCTGACAGGCAGTGTGGTGCGAGTGGAAATGAGTTGTGCTGATAAGCCCTTCTGACTGTATTTTATTTTACTGAGGTTCTTAACAAACAATCTTTATGAAATGCAAACCTGGCTTATCAGGCTAATGCAGATTGTCTGAAATCCTTATCTCCATGGGCCAGTTAGCTGGAGTGATTCCCTTTTCATAGCGAATAGAGAGTGAAGAGCTGCACACCAGCCTCCCCCTCTGCCCCACCTCCTTCCAATCACTGCCATTTACTGGCAGTGAACCGAACGGCTCTGATTTCCAAACTCATAAATAACGCAGGGCCCCCGAGCTGAGCTGTCCCGGGCTCCCAAACAGTTGTTCAGCTGCACAGGGAGCCGGAGTCAGCCCAGAGGGGCCCACGGGCAGGGCTGGGCGAGGGAGAAAGGGAAGAGCCGCTGGTTTGTTGCACCTTTTTGAGAACAGACAATGTTTAAGCTGACACCTAATGCTGGAGCAGCACAACCTCCTCACAAGATCCATCCCTTCCTCTCACCTCTGTGAGCAGACCTTGACACTGAATTTTGAATGTGCTTCCTTGGCTTGATTTTTGCTCCATAACTTGGCCTGCTGTCTGCTGGGGAGGAGCTGCTGCTATTTATATGTTGAAGATTTATTGTGAGAAATGTGCCCGCTGCTCAGGAGAAGGGCTTTTTCCCTTCATTCTGTTTGTGCTGTCTGTGTGTTTTCTGTGCCTCATGTGGGTCAAGTTTGTGTGCCTGGGGAATGGATGGCAGCTAAATAGCTCTGCTGCTTTTTCTGGGGACAGAAGCATGGAAAAAAGGTAATAGCAGCTGTGAGGAAATGTTTTTGTTCTGGTTGCTGAGCCCCTGGGGAATATATATAAAAATCCCTCTCTGGGAACACATGACAGAGTAAACAGATGGTGCTGTTGTCTCTGCTGTCTCTGTGATCTGTGGAAATGTTCTACTTTTCTGGGACATCACAAGATGCCAGATGATCTGCACCAGGTCCTAGCCCTTCAATTCCACTACTGAAGTAACAAGACCAGGTGAAGAAGGGGCCAGGTAACTTTTACCCACCACCACGTACAAGTTCCTTTCACATCTATTTTGTGTCTTGCCAATTTGAATGCTTTTCTGATCAGGAGACAAGGGTCTAGAGTCAACAATCATGAGGTGTAAGGAGGCCTCACAGAGGTTCAGCTGTACAGGAAAATAAGGCTTTGTAGGAAACAGGTTTCCCACAGCACGTGGCACAGAGAAATTCTAGTGGGATTGCTGTTGGTTTCTTGTTCCTCTTGACATCTGGGAAGATGCCAGCATGAAGGATTAGTTTAGCAACAGAGATTATCTTTCTCAAAGCAGGAGAGCTTGTGTACCCCAGGATGCAGTGTTATCCCTTTCTGTAGATACTACTTAACTCCTAAACCCAGGAATATTAATTAAACCAAAGCATGGAAATATCTTGGCAACACCTCTGCCACGGAGAGGAGCATGGAGATACCACTGCCATGGACACCTTGGACACCTTGTTGGACATCCCGCAGGTGCAATTGCTGTCCAGCCTGGCAGGCCAGCCAGCAGCTGGCAGGGGTCATCGTTTCCAGGCAGCACTGAGGGCTGAACAGCAAAAGGACATTTCTCTGTGTTACAGCTCCTTGAAAGAAAACCAACTTAGTGGTGATGGCTGTGCACACACAATGTGTCCCCTGGTGGCTGCTTCTCAGCCTTTGTTCTTGTGTTTTTTACCCCGAAGTCAGAAGCATTTCCCCTTCTTGAATGAGAGGAGGAGGAAAATTTGGATGAGCAAACAGGCAGGATGGCTTCACCACATTCTGCAACCACCCTGTTTTACTAAGCCACGGTGTTCCTTTGTTCATTCTCACTGGGGGCAGGAGTAAGGAAGACAACTGAGCTGTAAATCTGTTTAGGTGGTGTCTGTGAATGGCAGCTGTCAGGCAGGTCTTCAGAGACAAATGCAGCAGTCTGAGTCACGAGTGAATATGTAAAGCATCTCCAGACCTTGCTGTGAGGATGGAGTGTGCTCCTGGAAACAAAGACTCACAATTAGTCTTGGGTGATTATACTGCAGCATTT
>VZRH01003031.1:129409-160991 GCA_013397555.1 Urocynchramus pylzowi | reverse complement strand
ATCTGTGAACATTGGGGACACTTTGGATTTTTTGACCCTGGCAAAAGTGATCGCTCCGGCATAACGTCATCTGCTGCTGTCAGTTTTGCTACCTTGTGCATGTGTCAAACTAAACACGTTTTGAAGATCAGAAATATATTAGAACAAAACTAAACAAAACAAATAGTAATAATAATAAATAATAAATCCTTGGGGCTGGTCTCCATTAAAGATGACATTTCTTTGTTGCCAACAGTATTATTTCACTGCCATGAATCTCTTCCATCACTGAGGAGCTGCTGCTGCTGCAGAACTGGTTTGAATTTAAATGTGGAATTTCAGATCTGAGGCAAGGCAGATTTTTATTTTCCTTCTTTTCTTTCCTAAAAAAAAAAAAAAAGAGCAGCAATAACAAAAAAGTGTGTGTCTCAAATGGCTCTGTCCTTTGAAAGGAGAAAAAAAAGAGACTAGAATTTACTAATTGTTAGTGATAACTTGAAAGATGGGAACAATAAGAAATGCACCTGTTTGCCAGAATTACATGAACTCAAAGAGATGTATTGTGCCATAGAAACAGGTCAATTTTTCATTTTTTCCCCCCAAATGCCTAGATCTTTGAATCAGAATCTCACTGTTTTACAGGATGTAGAAAGAATGAATTATACAACAAAGATGGACATATGGTTTTAAGGCATAATACTGATGCAGCATTAATTTTAGTGAAATGCAATTAAGTGCAGTAAAGTGCAATACTGTAAATATTATAGATTAAAAAAAAATAGCCGTACTTATTCCGTTATTAACCAATTCTGCAAGATCCATAACTTAAATCCTTTATGCTCAGACTGGTGCATTGCAGCTCCTTGCCAAAATGACAGTCCGAGTCTTCTAGGAATGGATAAAGTTATATGTATCACGTAAGGGAAAGGGTAGATACTATGATTTCTAGTCAACTTAATGTGCCATATTTCTCGGAAGCAAGCTGAAAAATCTGTATGACGCTTTCACATGGTTTTAGGTAAAAAAGCAAAACAACAACAAACCCAAACAAGTTAAAATAATCCATAGAAGTCTTCTGTAGAAGAGGACAAGTTCAATATTTGGCCATTTTAATTTTTGCCTGTGATTTGGATGCCAAGTATTAAGCTATTGCTTAAGCAAAGAAACAACTACAAATCCAGCAAGGATGGAGAGCAGGGAAGTCCTTTAAATTATATTACCAAAGTGTCTGGGTTTACTGACCCTCCTCCCCCCTTTTACTGTTTTCTGTTATTCACTTCTAATTAGGTTTTGGTTTTTAAAAAATTTTTTGCTGGGGAGGAGAGAGGAAGGTACAAATAGTGGTCTTGTCTTCATCTAACAAGATAGTTATTTGTTGCCTTCACTACCAAGGTCTGGATGTTGATGGAAGGTTATCCTCTGAATAGCACCATTATTAGGCCTGCTTTTTATGTCTCATTTAGCAATCCATTACTAGTTTTGCCTTTTGCTGATATTTATCAAATCCAAATATTACTGTAGGACAAAAATTCACACTTAGGATAATTTTTAGAGACTTTTCTTCTTTTTTTGTGTTTTGTTTTTTTTTTTTTTTTTTTTTTTTTTTTTTTTTTTTTTTTTTTTTTTTTTTTTTTTTTTTTTCTCCTTCAAATTTTGATATTTTCTAGCAAACAAAATTTCTGGAACATCAAAATTGTGCTGTTTCCCTTCTATTTATTATGTGAGAAGTAGTTAATGTCTTGGATTTGCTGGGGCTGATAAAAGTTGCCTGCCTTTTTTACCTCTCTGTGAAAGTCTAGTACCTTTTTAAAGCAAGGCCAGAATATGAAGGTAGCATTACTTGTTGCTGAGAAATACAGACCAAATCTCAGGCAACTAACAATTTCTTATTGAAACAAAACATTGTCAGGAAACTAAAATGTTATTCATGATGATGTCTTAAATTCTAGCTAGAATGAGAAATGGTTTGGAGTGGTTCTAGCACTTCTAAAAATGCAGATCTGAAAACTAATAAACATTAGTACAAAGATGGTTTAGGCTAAAGGAAGTAACTTGTTGTACTGGACACCCACAGCCATCGAAGGAGAGTTAGATACATGCTGTTGAAGACCAAAGGCATAGAGCTATCGACTGAATGGGGACTGCTTGTTATCTGTACCTCTAATCTAATTGTTAGCCTTTCAAGTCCTCTTTTGAGGATTTGAGAGAGGCTTACATGATTATTTTGCAGTCCTGCAAAATAACACAGGACTTTCAGAAAGGAGTGATTTTTACCCTCAAATAATTCCATAGAGTGAACTTGTTGAAGTTGTAGGGTTGGGATATGAATTTTCTCAGACATCCAAGTGAGATGCTGAGAAGTGCTACCAATCTCAAAGTGTTACAGGATACACATGCAGTATGCATCCACATTGTATGGGAAGGAATAACTTTCTGCCTTTGTTGTTCTACTAGATACAAGTGCATCAAGAAATGCCCATACATTTCTCTCAGAAACTTTACTTTATGGTATTCAAAACACAGCGGCAACATGAATACAATTCCCTGATAAGATGAAACAAGGCTGGTAGTGTAGCATACATCTTTCCAGAATGAAACATTCTTACTTTTTTTCTGAGTGCTTTCAGTGGATGTCTCAAGGACAGTCTTGCTCTCTACCACAGAAGGGAAGAAGGTGGCAAGATTTATCGACTTAGGATGCTTTGAAGGAGGTACCACAGCTCAGCCTGGGGAGAGGGGCAGGGTGCTGCTGGGAATCTACCAAGGTGATTCATGCTGCTCTTGCTTTTCATTTAGCATGAAAGGAAATGAAAAGTTGCACTGTGTAAGGGTTGTTGCCAAAACTGGTTCTGCTTTGCTTTCTTGAATGGGCCAATTGCATTAGTGGGGGTGTAAAAGCTTTGCCTTGTTTTGGATGATACGCACAGGTGACCTCCTCTTCTTGTCATCTTTACATCACTGGGAAGAAATGAGGCATCCTACCTGGCCTACCATGTATTGGACTGTACTGTTCTCTAAGTGTAAGTCACTGTGGCTCCATTCACCATGTGGAGCTCCAGTGATCCATACAAGTTGGGATTTGGACCAAAGCATCTACTCCATCTCTGTTAATGTGTGGTCTCTTTTTGTTTGCTTATTTGTTTTGTTTTTGTTTTTAATTGTTTTCTTAAGTAGGTTGGAGGTTGGAGATAACGCAGTCATGGTCTTGAGGTGCTTATTAAAGTTTAAAAGTACCATAATAGTTTGAGATTCTCAGGCATGCCAAGCTTCACTTACCGTCCACCATCATCCAGCCTGATCTTTGTGTAATCTTTGATTTGGGAAGTGTGAGATTTCCAAGATCATCAAAACAGCTGCCACTGAGCAGAATTTCCTTGGAGGAGGCTTCCGTTTAGCATATGTGGATTGCTAAAGAATCTTTCTCAGAAGATTTGTATGGTATTTGAAAAATAACTTGAATGAATGTCAAATGAATAATGATTATAAGCAAGACTGAAAAAAGGCGTCATGCCTTAAATGGGCCCCTTTATAATTGAAAGAATAGATTAAGAATAGATTCTGTTTTTTTTAATACTGTCAAATAAGTTAATACACTTCATTCATTTGAACAAAAACAGCCAGTTGACTCCATGGATCATTTTTATTGACTTGGAAATATGTGAAAAAAATTATACTGAAAGTTTTTTTGCTTTGTAGGGTCATATAGATGTAGTGACATTTTGGTTAATATCATAATACCTAGCACTTATATAATGTTCATTTGCAAAGCACTGTATAAATGTCTATTATTTAATCCTCACCCATTATGAACTAGGTAAGAATTATTGTCCCCATTTTTGTAGAAATTAAAGCATATAAATGAAGGGCCAGGTTCCGTCACCTATTGTCAGTATTGGGTATGATTACTTTTGTTTTTGTAATGTAGCAGCATCCCCCAGATCATAAACTGACATGAGCTTTGTGGTGGTAGACAACCTTTTACATAGCCAGGGCTCCTTGAAATTTAAACTCTGTATCTGACTTCAGCAAAAGTTTTAAAGGGCACATTGAACGTGTTTTGGAGTGTCAGAATGTGCCTGTGAGTTATTTCCACAGAACATGAAGTTACTGTCCGATTCTCTGACCCTGTATGTCAGTGGGAATTTTGTTTTTGACTCAATGGGGCCGAGTTGTGTCAGTGCTAAGACTAAAACCAAATTTCCAAGTTCCCAACAGCATGCACAAATTGCTAGGAAACTCTGATTTCCAACTTCCCTATTATAAATTTTTCACACAGACCAAGTGTACAGATGTCAATTCTTTGCATGCTTTATCTGCTATGTCTTTTAGTCCTATGTTTGCCTATAAAATAATAATAAGACATGATTTTGAATTGACATAACATTGACACATTGGGACTGTTGACTCAAATCAAATAGACATGTAGTAGTACAGAAATACAGATCCCTAAGGCAAGCCCAGGTTATGGATTTTTTTTTTTTTTTGTGATGAAAAATACGCATGTTTTCTGCTTGTTTAAATGTGCTAGGCAAACTAATTTTTTTTTTTAACAGATAATTTTAGTTTTTGGAAGCATTATTGCTTTGGAGATGGCAGGCTTTTTTCCCCCTTCAGTTTGAGGAAAACTTTTAAAGTATAGGAAAAAGAGATGACACGTCTTTCTTAGAAATGTGTTTATTTTTATAATATCTAATATCTAATGATCCAGGTGGTGTCCTTGTTACTGCTAATTTTACACAACTCTATAAGGTGCACACAGCCAATATGGTTGGAAATTTTTTGTGTTCCCATTTGAAAAGGATGGTTGAAGTGCCCCACTTTTCATCTGTAAACAACCTTCTCACCCCATTATGTTGTTTTCTTTCCCTGATGTGACAGCATTTTCATGGCAAAAAAGTTTTCAAACAGCTGTGGATAACATGGCCACAGCTTTTCATTTGGTCCTTTGAAAATTTCTACTGATTGCAGTTAGATGTGATAGGGCTGGAGAAGGCCTGGTATTGCTTGGAAACTAAAACAAAAAATAAAAAGAAGTGCGATGTGCTACAGAGTGTGATCTCTTCTCCTTCAGAGATGAATGGAGCCTTCTGCTTTATGCCTTGTGCTTGTAAAATGGCATCTCTAAGTCTTTAAAAGGTACAACATGGACCCTGTCAATGTCATGCTGTGGCTAATTTGGTATTGGTTGTTTTTGCTGGCTGGCTTTTCTGGCCGGGTCAGAGGAAGGCCACAGGCTTTGGTGTTTGAGGCATTCTTCAAAAGGGGTATGATGCCAGATATCCCTCAAATTATTTTCTCTTAGACAGATTTGATGCTAAAAGTTGGTTCCTAATTTTAGTAAATTTGCTGACTTCCAATAAATAATTGAAACGTAATGTAGTTCATACACCTTATATTGAAAATTGATATATAACTAAAATTAGTTGAAGAATGTAGAAAATATCAGATTTTGAAGCTGAAGATATTTATTGAAAGACAAATCTTTCATGAATCTAGGCTTATGGTATGTATTAATTACATCAAAGACAGGCAAATATCTCTGTTTCTTTGTATTAATGTATGTGGATGTTTTATTTATTTTTTGTTTGAAAATTCTAAATGTGTATTATTTTAATTATGTTGAGTGTAAATTTGACAATGCTTTGCATTTATTTTTATATTTTAAATCCCTGTTGCTTTTGCAAAAGTATGAGCAGCCAGTATGATTTGCAGTACCATAGCATTATTTTGGTTATGTACTCACAGTGTGTCTGATTTACAGACATTTCAGGGATTGCTAAAATGAAACAAACTAACAAAAACCTTCAAACCTAACTCATCTTAAAAGGTTGTACCCCTTTGCTATTGTGGAAGAGAAAAAGAAACAGGCAAACAACCTTTTTTTAGGTCTTGATTATGCCAGCATGCTCCTACATGAATTCACCAGACATGTTGAGTTCCATTTTTTGGAGTGTATTATGTTGAATCACATGATATGAATGTACATCTTGTAAAAGTGAGATATGAATAAACTTATAAATATTTGTAGTCACGTGTTAACGGATACTCAGAATAACTACTACCAAAGGGAATGTGAATAACAAGGTATTTTCCCCTTGTTAAACCTTTTTCTTCTGTATTTGATTCTTTTTCAAGCACCTTATTCACTTTCTCCTTGCAAGGAATCAAAGCTATGCATCTTATTCTGTAGTCATTTTATTTCACTTACAAGTCTGTCATTGGCTTTTATGCAAATTGTACAGAGCAAGTTGTAGCTTAGTGATGGTTAATTAGAAGTTACTATTGTACCCATCTAATAATAATATGATTTTTTTTTTTTGTTTTATTTTGTTTGGTATCCTGTTTTTTTTTTTTAACAGGATAATAATTTTTTCCCAGATGTCAGGAGGAATAAAGGAGCCTTCATAGTGGAACATCCTAGGGATTGTATGTGATGGCTCTGATCTGTTGTCTGTTCAAATCAATAGGAGAGGCACTACATCAGGCTTTTATTTTTCAGGCGATTAAGGAGTGCTTTCCAAGTCCCTGCTTGTTGGTATGATAGATGTAATTTTCTTCTGTAGTTTTATTCTTTATAGTTGTAATCCAGAAATCTGATATTGAAAAGTATATTTAGGAAATCCTCCTGCTCTCCTGTGCCATTTGTTTCATCATCATCAGCAAAACAAACTATGTCGGCTTGAAGTCTTTGTTAGGTCTGTGAATCAGGTTCTAAACTTCCAAACTAGTCACAAGAGTCAGGTTAGACTTGTCTTCTTTGAAAGTCAGTTTATCTGGCACATAAACAGCATTTAAACTTATCAGCCTTGTGGTAAAGGGTGGTTTCATATCCCAGCCCTCCCCACAAGTTCTCCCAGAATCTCTTTATTCTTTCTTGTCTGCAGCTGGCTGTGCATGCTGAAGTTAGAACCTGCACATATATTTTCCAACCTTGCATTTTCTTAAAGTATTTACATTTATTGGAGTTCTGTCATGGAACATAACTGGAAAGCAGTTGGTGCAATATTCCCACATCATGATTACTGTTTTTCTCTAAGCCAACACCACAAACTGACATCCTGTTTTTCCTGTCAATAACTATGTAAGAGACAGGCTATTATAAGAAAATTAACCCTTCCTTTTTGTAGCTCAAAGAAGCATGGGAAAAGATGTATGGTTGTCAGTAGTAGATACTGTAAGAGTTATCAGAAAAAAATACAAAACATAACAGTGTGTGTTGAAAGATTAGTTTCACCAGAAGACTGTCCACTAGCCATTTATGAACAAATATACTTGAATTATTTTATGTTTTGTCTATTCATATTCAGTTTACATGTTGAAAAGAGCGATAAGTTCTTTTGACAATTTGGTTGTTAAGAACAGAATTTTTTTCCTCTCAGTTTTCATTAATTACCATGTTTTTTTTCCAGTGGCTACTTGTTGTATTGCTTTCTGAAATCACTGACAGCTCTGAGGGAAGTTTCCTCTCTCTTGTCTTTGGGTATATTTTTCTTCTTCTTTGCAGGAAAATTTATTTTTAATCCAAAAAAAATTTATACTTTGACCCTATAGCCACTGGCATTTTTGGCTACAGTCTCTAGATCACTCTAAATTTAATTGGATAAAAATAAACACAGTAACGAATTCCTCACAAATTGTCAGTAAAATTTCCTTTCTTCCTTGAGTAGCTTTTCTTAGACTCTTATTTTTTGAACTGGAACATCTGAAAAGAAAATTATGAGGAGCTACATACAAAACAGGGTTGAGTATCTGCTGGCATGAATACCCTTGAACTCTGGAAATTTTACCAGTATGCGTGGTTCAGTCCAATACTGCCTGCATATCCAAAAGTCCAGTTAACGTTAGAGAGAAATCTGCAGGAGCAACCACAGAAAGACAGAGCTACATTCAAGGACCACATGTAAATTACTAGAGATTGGATAACAGAACAAAAGGAAATGTATGTAATTTCATTTCCCTGAATCAAATACTCAGACTTCACTACCAATATGATTAAGGGTAATGATCCTACTCTTACATTTAATTGCTGGTTTATAATTGCTACCAAGAGGCTATAAAAATACAAGGTCAGAAAATTGGATCCAAAAAAGGGACTTAATGCCTCACTCTAGAGTTAGACTTCAGAGGAATTTAAGCACTTAGTTCCAAAACCTTAACACAGGACTCTTGGCTACATCTCAAACTCTACTAAAGCCTGAGGGCTGCAGGTCCTCTGTTTCCACATTTAATTTCTCCATGTGCCTCGTGTTCTGCTTGTGTGTGCGCCTGGCACCTGACAGATCTCTGTGGCTGGGAGGCTTGCTCCCTTCCTAGCCTGATTGAATTACAGAAATTAGGCATCTGTTTCATTTTGCTTATCTTCAGATATTTCCAATTCAGCCAGCCACATCAGAACTTGTCAGTGGAAGCAAGCAGATACTTTAGACAAATAGACCTCTGGTGAGTATATTAGAAGACTAGCTCAGGTGTAGGCTCTGTCTCTGTAGACATCTCTCTTTGGGCAGACATGTCCAATTCCATGACAAGTCTTTTCCACATGCTTCCTTTGTGTGTCCTCCTCTGCACAAAGGACAGTGATTCCATTATGTTTTCTTCAGAGGGAGAGACTTCCTTTTGCAATGACTCAGTGACTAATATATTAGCACAGGACTCTGTGCTTTTCTGACTTTCTTTATCAGAACAGATGGAGTTGCTGAAAAATTACAGCTCTTGATCCTGGAGAAATACTTTGCAACATGGGGTAGACATGGATTACTTGTGCATAAGTGTAGCCCAAGACTGTGGCTGATGCCACTTTGGTGGCATAGCAGGCAAATGACCTTTCTGCTATGATTTTCAATCTAACTGGTTTCCCTACTGTGATTTCTGATATTATTATTAGTACACTAAAGTGCAAATTGCTTTTATACAGCTTTTTTTGGTAAAAGAATTATCATTTTGTTTTCCCTAGGTGGGGCTCAATACGGTATTTTAATATTTCCTAAATATATCAGCTTTGCACAATAGACTTCCTAGATTTCATGAAGTTTCCAATTTTCCTCTGTTTGTGGTTACAAAAAGACCTCTTCAGATGAAGGATTCAGATGCACTTATACGAGAAAAATTAAAAACCAAATCCCTAAAAACATGGCAGAATTTTAATTGCCACATACACAGCCTTAGAGTCTTTACTGAAGCAATCTCTTATGGTTCCACCTACCATGTATATTCTTGTCACAGAACCCCTGCTTCAGCTTCTGCATGAGGTAAACTGTGCTCAAGGAATGAACTGGGATGTGTAGAGAGGGAAGACACCTTCCAGGAGTATTTTTCACTTGCCTGAGATGTAAGTAGATGCCTGTATATAGACCATGAAGGAAAATGGCAATAGGTGTAAGTTAACTTTATCATCTCCACTATTAGTGATCATGCAGGAGAAGTGGACCTAGCCTGCTGCAGACTTCCAAGCTGATACACTGATGGCAGCCAGACATTTCCAGGATCTCACTGAATGTGTGGCTTTCTGGATTCTAAGGTCACAAGACCAGAAGTGTGATTTACAGAAGTGCTCAGTGTTGATTGTTGTGACTTTAATTAACACAAGTGATGTAGGTTTGGGACTTCAGGGGAGAAGCCAGCATTAAGTGGCAGTGTAGATTCATGCAATATGCCCCTGACTTACTGTCTTACATCAGGCAGATCATTGTGTCTTTCTGCTTCAGTCTATAAAATAGGTTTAATGACACTCTCTTGATGTGTACATAGGAGTGACACTCTCCTAGTGTGTACACAGGAGGATTGTGACCATAAATTCATTAATCCTTATAGTACACTGATATACTAGTTTTGGGAGCATCAGCACAAAACCCATGAGGCAACAAGTAACTCTATATTCAATGCAATGTTCAGAGGATGTGCAGTAAATAAAGCATGAGGATAAAGAGAAATATTGGGCAACTGCTGTATTCACTGAACATTGTGCACTGAATAAAGCTGGGGTCATGTGAAAAAAAAGGAATTATATAATTACAGAATGTATCATAATGTGTATACACATGGGAGTAGAATCTGATTGCACAGTAAATGCCAGTAGTGGCACTTCCTGACTTTTGGCTGTTTAATGAATTAATGAACACTTTTTTTTTTTTCAGCTTTAAGAACTTTTTCCTTCATTTACATTTACACACACGATGTCTATAGTTATCCCTTTTCAAATCAAAAATAAAAAGCTGGACAGCATAGACTGTAGAACCATTAATACTGGGACACTAGACTCTCTTCTGAAGTCTAGAGGCCACTTGATTAACAAAAGAACCTATGCTCATAACAAGAGAAGATGGTTACAATGTCTGAGGCTTACAGAGGACTTGGGCAAATGGGACATACAACGGGGTCTTGAACTCACTGACACTGAATGTTCAGAAGATTCCATTTTATGGGGATTCGAGCCCACTGCTATGGGGGAAGGTTGAGGGAAAGAACTTTACAGCCTCTTCTGATTAGACATCAGTTAAGAGGCAGGTTCCCAGCTCACAAAAGCTTCCAGTGCAGCCTGAGTCTGTGTGCAATATCAATGGATACGAAAGGCTCACAGATAATAATTTTGGCCAAACTGCATTTTACCTTAGACAAACTGCATTCATCTTAGACAAATTTGGTTTTTCACTTGGGAAAATTAGTCCCAGTCCCCTTTTGTTTTCAGTCCATCCAGATGTATCCCAGTGTGACCCATACGTTGTGAAATGTTCTCCAACATCACTTGTGATCTAGTGCTGAATGTATAAATGTTCAGGATGTAGAACACTCTAGACTGTAAGAAGAAGCTGAACTAGCTCAAAGCAAGGGGGACATCTGGGAAATACACAAACTGCACCAATCTAAAGTGGTTTCATTAGATGTGCAAACTCTAACCTGGCATTAAAGGGTGAAATGAACCAATGTTTTATCACTGGTTGACAAATAAGGGCTTTCTTGAAGGGCTAATTTAATTTATTTTAGACCATGTTTGCCAAGGACTTTAAATGTGTATGAGTACTTGTGGATGAACAGACTTTTCTGTACATCTGAGCCTTAGGACAATTGTTCATGACAAAAAGTTTACAGGAGATGCCAGCCATTATTAATAGAGAGACTGCTACTGCTCCTCCTTTAGTTACTGTCTTCACTATAAAAGGAAGGTTGTAGAGTTCATAAAGTATTGAACCATTTCTCAGTGTGGTAGAATTAGGATAGAGTCTGATTTTTGGGGAATGTTTATTTCTGTGACCCTGGTACCTTTTCTTTAGCATTTGAGACTTGCACTTCTACAGGGGTGCCTAGCTTTCACTGGCTAGTGATGGGCAGGCATGTTTGCTGCTTTTGATAGATGCCCATGCCTTTGGAAGTCCAGATTGGAGAAGTTGTGGGAGCCAGGGCTTGAATTAGGATGTTGTGCTCATGGGAGCCCTTCTGATTCTCAGAGAGGCACATGATTTGTATATCAGTGCCTTGCCATTGTTTGTCCCTTCATCCTTGTTGCTAGAGGGTTGGGTATGGAGCATTTGGAAATGTTGCATTTGAAAACAAGTCATGTCTGGGCCTTGAATGGTGTCTAATGTATTTTCTTTGAGAGGGATTCAGCATTTTATTCACAGAGAAGAAGAGGGAAGAGATTTTTTTACCATTAATATTTCCCTGAATAAATTTTACTCTAGAAGATAATGTGAGATCTGAAGAAATTTTGATGAACAAGAATAATGGAAAATAAGGGAGAAGATGCTGTTGAGTTCAAATTACTTATCTCCTTTAAATGTGCAAATACTAGCTCTTTGTCAAAATTATATTCATCTCAAGAAGTGAGAAAAAGCAGGTTCTTAGGCCTGATACTGTAAATGTGTTTTTCTGGGCCTCATTCACTTTGCCTTGGAGTCTATGCCTTTTGCGCTTCTTGACAAGTGATAGTTCCTCTCAGATTCTTTTAATAGCTTAATTTATCTGCATTCCTAGTTCACAGAATCACAGGATCATGTAATGGTTTGGGTTGGAAGGGACCTTCAAGATATCTGGTCCCAACCCCCCTGACACAAGCAGCAACACCTCCTACTAGACCAGGTTGCTCAGAGCCTCATTCCACCTGCCTTTGAACACTTCCAGGGATGGGGCATCCACTTCTTCTCTGGACAATCTGTTGAAGTGCCTCATCAACCTCACAGAAAAGAATTTGCTCCTACTATCTAAATGAATTCAGTGTAAAGCTGCTACATCTTGTCCTTCCACTACATGCCCTTGTAAAATGTCCCTCTCCAGCTCTCTTGTTGGCCCTTTGTCAGTACTGGAAAGTGCTATAAGGTCTCTCTGGAACCTTCTACAAACTGAAACAACTCCAAGCCTCTCAGCTTGTCATCTTAGAAATGATGTTCTAGCTCTCTGGATATTCTTGAAGCTCTTCTCTGGACTTGCTCCAACAGGTCCACATCCCTTTTATGTTGGGGGCCCCAGAGCTGGATGCAGCACTCCAGGCGAGGTCTCACCAGAGCAGAGTGGGACAATCACCTCCCTTGCTTGCTGGCCACACTGCCTTTGAAGCAGCCCAGGCTTTTTTTGGCTGTCTGGGCTTTAAGCTTGCATTATCTGTCATGTCGAGCTTCTCACCAATTAATACCTCCTAAGTCCCTCTCCTCGGGGCTGCTCTCAACCCATTCTCCAACCATCCATTATTTGTGTTTGGGATAGCTCCAACCCAGGTGCAACACCAGGTCCTTTTCCTTGCTCATCAGGTTTGCATGGGCCAACCTTTCCAGCCTATCAAGGTCTCTCTGGGTAACAGAGTGAGTTACTTGGTGTTGCTTTATTCCTTTTATATGGATACTTGCTCTATATCCAAGTTGGTTTGGAAACTGTAATCTGTAGTGGTCTCTGTATAAATAAGATAAAGCCAGATTGCATAAGTTTTCACAGTTTCCTCAAAAATGGTGATGGAAGTCCCTCACTGCCAGAGCAACACTCAGTTTTGAAAAAGTAACAGCCATAACTGTTGTCATGCACCACAGCACAGCTAGGTCACAAGCTAGTCTAGTCTCAGCCTTTCACTTGGGCTGTAATCTGTGAAGTTTATAGGGCCTAGCAAGATATACCTCCTGGATCTAGGTGTCTTTATTCCTATGTGAAGGGAGAGTAATGCTAGCTAGGATCTGTAAGTTATTATAGAACACCATAATGTATTGCAAATAGAGTTACATCTTATGTTGACTCAGATGTTAGAGACTCTTGCTGGTAGCCATCCTGCTCTCAATAAACTGCTTGTTTATTTTCTGTTGGTATTGGATGAGTTGTTTTCAGTATTAAAAGCCTTGTGCGTCTCTAGACTCACCTACATAACAGTCCAAGTCTCTCTTGATGTTTAGATTGGTCAGTGAAGAATGATTACCCTGAAAACCTTACAGTGTATAAAGATGGCTGCTGTCAAGGTGTTCCCTTTGGGACCTACTTCCTAAAGTGGCTCAAGATAGCTCCAATCCCTTGTCCCTTGAGGTATGCTGCAAGGCACATCTCTGCTTTGGTGCTTGGGGATTGATATGGCCTGCTTTTGCTCTTTGTTGCTTGTACTTTGAGGAAGGGTTCTTAAAAAGCAGAACAAATGTTTAGAATATCCACACATCTTTTACAACACTATAAAGGCTGAGTGCTGCTTGCATACTTCACTGTGGTTCTGCTAAAGATGCAAGAAATCTGCTGATTTATATAATTTACATTCCAGGCTGGTTTTTTTGGTCTCAGTTATAGGCGTTTGTTATCTTTGCATGCCTGCCTGACCATAGTCAGGAGTGGACTAGGATGAAACTTGTATGATACTTTTTCTACTCACTCATATGGACATTTGTGTTTTATTTTCTGTGGTGTTATTTTATTTTGTCCTCTTTTCACCTGCTTTGCATGTATAGTAGTTGACAGAGAAGCAATCTCTAGAAATTTAGTTTCCTTCCTACTGCTAGAAGTATGAGATATTTTCTTTGCAGCAGTGTGTTTCCTTCAGAACTAGTGCATGAGGCTACTGTAGCATAGACATGACAAGATTTGTCCCTGTGGACAGTTTTCTAAATCCCTGAACTGAGTGCTATTTTTGGAAATCGTACACCACACTTTTGAAAATTACCCACACTCTCTGTGCTGCAGGAGAACAAGGCTAAAAAGGACTGCCCAATTAATCAAATAAAACTAGCCTATCTTCAACCCAGGCATGGAATAGAAGGTTCCTTTCCAAATTTTCAGAGATCTCAGGATTAGAACACAAAAGGTAAAAGAAGCACACTGTGGGAAACTTGCTTTACATATAAATCTTTCCTGTCCCCCCAAATCTTTTTAGTGAAACTCCTCTTTCTCATATTTTACACCATGACAAGAGTCCCAAAAAGGTCACTCCTTTAAAGATTGTATATGTGCATGCCGTGTTCTGTTTAATAAACTTTGAGAATTATCATCTTTCATGTCACTTAAATGTCTGCACGTTGAGGTAAGATAAGATTTTATCCTTAATATGTTAATTATTTATACGGACTGTTGTGCCCACAATACATTGGATGATTGGAAAAGGTGTCGTAGTTTAGCTTTTTTCATGTGGATGTAGGAATGAGGAAAAAAGTAATGTTTATTTCAGAAAATAATGGTATCTATGGCAACAGATGCATGCTGTGTTTCAATGGGGAAATACAAGCAGCCATGTTAGAAAATAAGAGGTTATTTCAATAATGGCTTTTCAATAATTCATTGCACAAATTTTACAAGTCAAGTTAAGAAGTACTGCCAAAGTCAAACTAATGAGTATTAAGTTAATTTTGATACTCAACAGTGATTATTCCTGCAATTAAATATTCTTCTCAGGTTATGGTTAAAAAACTGCCTGAGAAATATTTTCCAGAGAGACACTAACGAAAATAAAGTTTGACATTTCTCAAGTGGAAATAGAATACAAACTTTTTATAGCTGTCCTTGTTACCATTTTATATCCATGGTGTCTCTAGCAGGATAACAAAGATTTCTAACTACATGTCCACAGGCAGAATGGGTTATAGCTGAATATTTATTTTACTAGTACTTAAAAGCTTACCTAATTCATAAACATTTGTGTTAGGAGTATATGGTTCCTACAGGCACATTAGTGGAGTTTCTAACTTAGATTGTTTCTTGTTAATAATTCAAAATAATGACATCTTTCCAAAGCCTTAGGTGTTGTCCCTGGCTGCTGTTTTGCTTGTACTGTATCTGTCTGAAGCTCTGGGTCCCTTTACCCTCTTGCAATATGCACTGCTTCCAAAACCGCAGCAAGAAACATGAGAAAGCACTTTATATCTTTGTTTATAGTAGTTGTGGAGAGCCAAGGCTGCATGCTAATGATCTCAATAGTGACAAATGAGTAGTGAAGTTTTCAAGCAGGAAGATGTTGAAAGAGATGAAATAGCAGAAGCGAGAGAGAAAGACTGAATCAGACCACCAGCATTAAAACCTGACACCAGCAGCCTGGAATTTTCAGGTGAAATTCACACCAGTTCAGGGAGTCACTATAGGATACATGCCTCAATTTTTAAACACTATTTTAATAGCTGTTAGTTTTCAAATTAGAAATCAGAGAGAATTAAAAGGGGGTATAGGTTCTCTACCATTTCACTGTGAAGGGCTTAATTTTATCATTAAAGAAACATGCAAGGATAGGCATGTGTAAAGTGAACATAGACCTGGCTCAGATACACACTTTGGCAGCAATTCCAAACCTAAATCCTTAACAGGCTGCTTTCTTTGAACATGCATATCTTAGTATGTTTAACCTAAAATTTACATGCAGAGTTGGCCTGTAGAGAACTGGGAATGTGGCACCAGAGCTCCTGAGTGGCTACTCTAGATTAGTGATCCTTCTTCTTCATCAACCCCTCTGAACAAAGGAATTCCATTTTGTGTGCTGGGTATGCTTCATGGTGAGCCTGGTGGGATGAGGCTTTTCTCCTCCACATACCTGCCCAGTCAGCCTGTAAAGGCTTGAAGGCACTAGGAATGTGATTTCTCACCTTGTGAAGGATTACAGAAATCTACAAGCACCTTGTCCCCAGTGAGTCTGTTATAATAAAGAGTGTTTTCATTCTGAAGAAATTCACCATTTAGAGGAAGAATCTGGTATATTCAGTTTTTCTAAAGACATAATTTTACCTTCTCCTTCACTCCAAACCCTTGAGCTAAATCTTTGTTTATTTGTGGATGTGGTGTGTTTTTCTGTGGTGCTGGTAGGGCAAATCTAGATTTTGTTCAAATGTTTTTCTATTGCAGAAAATTACACTTATATTTTAAATTTACTATTTCAGAAATAAACACTACAGACAAAATTTTCTATCCTGACCTACACAGCAGCTCTCACCTCCCATAGTCTGTTCTTCCTGAATGAGGGGAACTCCCATTGATGTGTGGATCTGAGGGAAGAATTTTGCCCTAAGGGCTCAATTTTGCTCTGAGATTGACATACGCATATCATCAAAAATAGAATAATCTATGCATTTGAGGAGCTATCAGCAGCTCCTGTGCAGTGCTGTTGTTCTTGGAGATTTCTGACATCCTACTAAAATGTGTGATAGGTTGAGAGTTATCCTAGGTCTAATGCCTGTCCTAACAACGCCTCCCCCACAATAGATGAGGTAGAAGTAAAGGGTGATCTTATTTTGTTATTGTAATTAATCATATTATGACATATTAGGCAAATGTAACAAATGTGGTTTTTTCTTATAACACTTCCTTGGTTAGGTCTCAGTCTAGAGTCTCCTCAGACAGGTACTCACTCAAGACCTGTCTGGCTGCACCAGTATTTTCACATCTTTTGGCATTCTCTGAGACCTATCTATAAAATATGGTATTTGTGACTTTTAGAGGAAAGAGTGGGTTACACTGGACATAAGACCCAGGATTTCATGGGGGGTGGGAGAGTACTTCAGTTCTTTGCTCTGGGGCGTTTGTGTATCTAGAAAAAGTTACTTGAGGAGCAAAAGTCATCACCTCTCCTTGCACAGCATGTTGTCCAAGAACTTTTCTCCAGGTTTTCCTGTTGGCCTGAAAAATATGACCACTGAGCTCCAGTGAGCACAAGTTTGGGTAGAAATCAGTACTTTTCTCTGATTTTTCTGATGATTTCTCATTTCCATTCATTTTGTCACACTCCCTTCTTTTCTGCTGGTGAGGAAGTTCTGTTCATCTCAGTTATGGTTACTTTCAGGTATCACTAGACATCTAACAAGCACATTCTTAGTCCAAAATAAGGTGTCTTGATGCAGAATAGCAGGAGATGGGTGTCATGATTCACTGCTGGGTTGGACTGGGTGAATAGCTGGGGCTCAAGGGGCAGGTTTCTTGTGCTTTCTTTCTTTTAAAGAAGAAAAAAACTTTATCCTGCTGTCCTGGAGCCAGTGACACAGTGCTAGCAAAGCAACACCTCTTAAAGATCTTGTTAGGTGCATGTCACTCAGAACTCCAAAGCTGACCTCCCCGTGCCTAAAACAGATCTTTATTACAAAAGAAATTTATAAAGATTTTCCAACAGGATACAAAATTAACTCTCTGCCTTGTACTAACAATATCTGTGACAGCAGTTAGGAGACAGTGTCATATCACAAAAAGCTTTCATTCTGGTGTTTAACTCCACCTACGCTATGATCTGCCTCCCTGTTGGAAGTTTCAAAGGAATGAGATTCCTTTTCTTGCTGTACAGCTGGAAGAATGACTGGAAGCTCTTTTTTCCCTCTGCTGTGATTATGGTAAGGACCCTTTCTCATTGAAATTGGCAGGAATAACAGAACCTCCTTTTCCGCTGGAGAAGAGCCATTTCTTCCAGAGGAAGATACTGAAGAGCAGTTCCCAGCACTGCCTACTGGGTCCCCTGCACTCTGCCAGCCTCACACAGTCCCTCTAGAAATATCAAAAGCATTCTTCAGAGGAATTGGTTAAAACATGCAATTTTTAAAATAAATGGAATGGTTCGTAGTTCCCAGGAACTGTGCTAATATGAATATTCCATTAATTCTTTAACAAAGGCTAAATAATCATAGTTTGGGAAAGCTGGTTTATGTAAACAAGAACACAGTTAAGCCCCAGATTGGTTCCAGCTTGGAGTGGAACACAGCCTGGCCTCCATGTAGGTGTTGACAGTGCATATTTCTGTGTTAGCCTGATGCCCACACGAGTTCATTCACTCAACAGAGTCCAGAGCAGATGTTTGGGGACTGACTCACAAAAGGAGATGTTATAGGGTACCTGAGACCTCCAAGTGAGTTTTGGTGTAAGACACATGAACTTCTGGCAGGATAGCTGGCACCTTGCAGGATACATCAGAGCATCAGAAATGGCAGCTATTTTGCCACAGATCTCTCCAGTGACTAGGTTGACACTTCCATCTTTTGTAGCCATCCATGTTGCTAACCACTAAGTTTAGGCATCTGAATCTTCATCAAAATCTCCACTCCAGAGCCACCGGGCCATGGCTAATTCCTGGAATTTGATCATGTTGACTGTGACATTCAGTATAGGATTAGTCAAAGACATTCAGGGGTATTCCTTCTGATTTTGTAAGTGATGTTTATCAATGGTATAGAAACTTTAAGAAACAGTGCAAAAAGCTTATCTTGTGAATATGGGTTATAATTTGTTCTTTGGATGTTTATATTAGTCAGTGTTTTTGAAAAAAACCACGAACTCTTACTTAAAGTATGAATATTTGCATTCAATGCACTAAAGTGGTTCCAAATACCATGGAAATATAATTCCAACTGTTACTTAAATCTGTGTTCAGGGGCCTGTTTTTTTCATTAGGTGACCTGCCTCTCTTCACAATTGCTGTAGTGATTCTTATTTGCTGCTTGGAGCTAAAACACACCTTCTCCACACTCTCAATTATGCTTAAGCTAAACTTGAGAAAAAAACCTGCTATTTCAAACCTTTCAACTTCAAAATACTTCACAAACATTTAAAATTAATGACAAACATATCCTTCAGTAGGAAATATAATACATATTACAGGTGGGGAAACTGAGACAGAGACAAAATAGCATCCTGAGAGAGCATATTAAATGTTTAATCTGCTTCAGGCCACAAAGCATGCTCCCAGGCAATATGGAAATGTACAAGAGCTATAAGGCAATTGTTAGGGTTATCAAAATATGTGTTTACCAGAGATAACACAGTATGCCCACTGTGGGAATGGTTGGTGACACAGCTACAGACACCTACTGTGTTGCACCAGTGGATGGACGTGATGGTAGGACACTGGCAAAACATTGGCTGATCATCATACTCTTCACATCAGCCTCCTCTGAGGAAAAGCACATGCCTGAAAGTCATAAATAAACCATTGATTTTTGTAAATAAAGCCTCAAGGTCAACAGATCAACATATATGTGGCTGAAATATGATTTGATTCCTGGAAATGACATAAATTCCAGACTTGTTTCTGTAGAACACAAGCCTTAAATATTATGTATTAGTAGATGTAAACCTCTGATCAGGAAAATCCCACCTCCTCAAGCTGAGAAGGTTAGTAATGAAGTATCTGTCATACTTCTGATGAACACAACAAAATATTTGCTGTAGAAAGAAAGCTGTTACAATTTTTTTTTCCTTTGTAGGAATTCATATAAGAAAGAAAAAAATTGAGGCACAATTTTGAATCTCTAAAGCAACAGAAACCTGAACTGAGAAATCCAGCAGACTGAGAAAACACCTAAAGCCAAATAAAGCACAAAAATCTGGAACCTTTCCTTACATTTTATACAGTACAGCTGAGTGCATCTGTAGTGGGCACTCTAGAAATCACTTTTTATTAAATTATACTTTTCCTGCCTTTAGTTTTTTCCATATGTCCTAAACCAATATTGCTTTACTCCACTGGTCAGATGAGCCAAGTAGCCTCTCCTAGTGGCAGAGGAGACTGCAGGCTGCATCCTGTCTCCCTCCATAATGGAATCCACTCTACAGGAGCACCGTAATTGTCACTGCTTGTAATATTGGCTTTACTACACAAGGACAAGGGTCCTGGGCTGATGCTTCCCAGAATTTTGGGCTGGATAAGCCTCTGCTAAACTCATATATGACTCAGGGAAAACCTTACATGCTTCAGAAGGGTCCAGGAAAATAAGGTGGAGTGAGGGCAGACTGCCATGATTAAAAAAAAAAGCGTATAGCTTTTTACTATCTTGTTGTCTGAAGACCTTTCCCTGTCAGGGAAGGTGAGGTGATGAAGGATTAGGTGAGCCAACTGTATGAATTGTCTAGCAAGACTTTTGAGCTGGGTATACTTTTAATAAACCAAGGCTCAGCTGGAAATTTCTGAAGCACTTATGGATTGAAGGAGAGTTTTTGACTATCAGCTACTGAAGTCTGCTATGTCAGGTCCAGATTGCCAGCTGCAGACCATCCACACATTTATTAACAAAACCCATTGCCTTGCACCCTGCCTTAGGGCTGGGTTTTAGCTATTTACTGGCTGGAGCGGGAATATGACATGACTTAAGAAGAGACAATTTAATCAATGGAAGTAAAAATCCACCTGTTTTCCTCAGGTTTGCCATACCATTCTCTCTCTCTGGCATACATGGCATGGCCTATGGCCCCAGCCTCATTAGAACTAACTTCACTTCCCTTCCTGAGCTACCACTTAAGGATCATGATGTTCAGAAAAATTACCTTAAGGGTAGAACAGAGATATAAGTAATTTTTCAGGCATAGTTTTGGTACTGGAAGGCCATTTAATTTCCCTTATTATGTCATATATTTTGGATTTTAACATATGATTATCTGAGAACAAGAAAGAGTTTTTCCCTCCTGGCAGAAATTCTGCTTTTCAAGCCTCAAAGATAATAAAACTTGCAATGCTGATGTCCATTTATCTTATTTGCCAACATTAGAAAGTGTAATTCTATTTCTTCTTTTAGATCACTTTTCAGCAAGCTCTTTTCCCATCATCTCTTGTTTTTTCTCTATCTCTTGGGGCTCAACCTTGTCAGTGTTCTAGTTCATTCACATTTCACATTGCTGGTCAAGATAATGTGCTTAAGGTTATGAAATGTTGATGGATAGCCAAATGAAGCTTCAATGTCATAGACCTCTAAATCTATTGTATTTAATTAGAAATTTCTTTGGAACTCTTAATCCTTTAAATCCTTTCATTAGTAAAACCTATAGGGAGACATGGTATTTTTTTTCTGTAAGAACCCCAGCAAGGGTGGAGATTGATCAAAAGCAGCCCACTGAATCCAGGTTCATCTCAGAGGGGGTTGTTGAATGAGCCAAGGCCTATGCTGCACAGGCAGCTCCCTCTGTATGAGGGGCTGCTCACAGGACTTTTAGTTAGTCAGTGCTGCCTATATATTGCAATTACCAGCTTTGAGAGTCAGCAATAATTTGCAACTTCTATGCATTTTGAGAAGATTGGACACCAAAACTGTCTTGTTAAGGATATTGCATTATGGAAAAGAAAGGATCAGATCATACAGTATTGTGGGGTTTTTTGATAATTCCTAAAGTGTCATTCTCCTCTGAAGCTAGGAGTTAGATGGTAATAGTAGGATTGGTAGGACTGTGCTCCCCTTTCCCCACCAGAGTTTATACAGGGCTTTCCATACCACGTAACACAATGTCTACTTTTTAAAAACTTCTTCTAAAGCCAAACTCTGAGAAATATTTCATAGTGAAAGCAATTGACAATGCTCTAAACTTCCTTTTAGGCGTCTCCAACCATTAGCTGAAAACTTTTCAGAAGTTTTTTGATAATTAAGAGGGAATGCAAATTATCCTAGTATTTAAACTGCTTATAGTAGATGAGAAAATCTTAGTAGCAATCCTGTTTTCACTCAGTCTCTAAAATGGTCCATTGGCAGTAAAAATGATCACGTGCCATCTCAGTTTAATGACAAATATGTTTTGGAACTAACACTGACATTTGGAAGATTCATTTAGTCATTTTGCAATTATGCACATGTGACCAGCCAGTAAACTTTTCAAGTTAAGTAAAAAAAAAAAAAAAATGTGAGCAAGTTTTTATGACTTGAAATGGTACTAAATATCTTCAGCTAGCATAACCACAGTGCACCTTGAATGATGTCAGTAAAACCACGCTCTTTTGGTTTTGTTAAGGGCACAATAGTGTCTGCAGCTCCAACCTGAAATAATCAGCTTTCTTACTCACTCAGGAGAACACTGCCAAATTCAAAACTTTAATACTTTTAAGCTGTGAGGGCTTAAAGTGATGGATTTGCTCAGGGTTGGGAGGAAAAATTTAATCTGACTTCTTGTTTTGGATTAAGAAAAGTGCTTCCAGAGTCCTAAATCTGAGTGAAGGATGGCCTCACATTGGTCCATAATAGCAGCACTTCTCTTGGAATCTGTAGCTCCACAGGGATTATGAGAACATGGAATTTGGAGAAAGAAAATTTGGCTAAGTCTGATAAGTTTATTTCCCTGAAAAAATGTGAATATTCCACAAACAGATGAGAGACTAGCCCTTATGTGTAAATCCTACTGAATTTACAGTGGGGAGAACAAAGCTGTAGTAGCAGCTACTAATAAAGCATTTGAGTTGTGAATACGTGAGATGAAAATTTTTGTATAAATTTCTCCACTGTCCTGGAGTATGTTTCTGTTTAATTGTGAAGATTTTAGTCATAATCAGATGTCATAAGAACTTTGTGAAAACGATTATGATGGTATGAGCTCATTGAGTCTTTTCACAGAGGTGTTATTGTCGTCTAACTTCAAATTCAGCTTTGGCTTGTTAAGTGCCTTAACAAAATCTGTGTCCAGCCTTCCTCTTGGCAGGAGCTCATGGGCTGAAGATGCATCTTTCTCAGTAATTATACAGTAACAGCTTCATTTATGTGGTTGGGAGACAAAAAGACAAAAATTTGCAGGGCTACTCACTGTGCCAGCTCTTGAAGCAGCCTCAGACCTTTTATAAATTTGCTGATAAGCCTATGTATGATGTTCATACGGATCTTTCATTTTTACCTGCATATCACTGAGGTGTACAACACATTCAAAATCTTTCAGAAATAAAAATCAAGATAAGAGGTAACTTCAGTAATTTTCCTTTTTTTTTTTTTTTTTTTTTTTTTTCCTTTTTTTTTTTTCCCTTTCTCCTGGCTCTGCTTAAAACTACGTTGTGTTAAGTTTTCCAGATGATGCCCTTCTGTCTTTTGGCAATTCTAACCACATGGAATTTGAAGACTGCTTTTATATATAGTGCATTTGCAGATGTTTGACAACCTGCTTGGACCTAGATGCAGTTTCAGCCTTGCTCACCATGTTCAGAGATCTGTCATCCTGAACAAGGGTGAGATATTCTTAGAAGCATCAAGCCTGGGATTTCCATGGAGTGTATGATAAAGATGTAGTTAAAGACAAGCAGAGGGAAGTGATATTTTCCCACTTTGAGGTATCTGTTGTGGTGTTTGCCTGCTTCTCTTTTGTACAAGAGGTGTGAGTTTATTTATTTATTACTGCACCACTGATCCAGGACCAGATGTTCTAAGTCCTGTGTATGCTGAGAGCAGCAGGTTTACTGGATGTGTGCAGACCCCATGCACATGTAACAGATCCACTCCTTCCAAGAACTGTTAGATTTACAAAACTTGTGCAATGTGGCTTGCACACCTAGGAAATGACAAGAAGAATTGCCTAGATCTAGTTCTTCTGAGGCTTTAGAAAGAAGAGAAATGTCTTTCTCTGTAGGAAAACTGACCTTCAAGAAGGAGGAATGTTTTCCCATTTGTGAAACTTATTCTGTGAGGTTTGGGCAGAAGACAAATCCAGTGGCTGAGAGAAACCTTAGTATCTGAGGGAGAAATCTGTTCAACAGTTAATATGGCTTCAGGCTCTATGATCCCCTGAGGCAGGAAAGCAACCTCTGTGCCTCAGAAACTCCTTCAAGGTGTCAGCCTTGTCAGTGTGGCACTTGTGAACCACTGCACTGGAAAGCCACAGGGCGTGTAAAGGCTTCGGGTCCCAGACGATCAGTCTGGTAGAGAGCCTTGGAAGTGATGCAGCTGCCAACAGCAATGGGAAACAGGCAAGGTACCAGGTCAGTTTCTTGTACACAAATTAATCACCAGGATGTAACTGATGATGCTGAAAATAAAAACAAAGGAAGAAAGCATCTCAAGTGGAATAATGAAGCAATGAAGAATTTCACAGCAGAGAAAACTTTGGATGAGTGGGGGATAGCAGAAGATGTGAATGACCCCATACTCTTTATCTGCTTACAAAAGGGAAGGCAGTTAAAGGATAATAGCTGTCATACAATAGGTTGTACTGAAGTCCTGACAGGTTCCTTTGGTTTCCAGTTACTTAGGCAGTCAGAATTAACTGTGAAAGTGTTCAGGCCTATTTTACTCTGAAATTTTTTTTTTTTTTTTTAATTATTTTAAAGAAGGCTGTAGTAAAAAAGAAGGTGAAATTCATAACAGTGAAAGTCTGTGCCTGAAGAGAAAACTTCACAATTTAATGATGCAAGAGCCTGATTACAAAGGGGATTGTGACTGGATCTGGAACAAATCATCAGAACATCATGAAATAACTCTTGACAAAGTACTTAGAGTTTGTCAAACTAACCAGGTGCCCAATTCAGAATAAAGGAGAGGACATAATTGAGAATCCAAAACAGAGCAGAGAAAGATGCTTGATGAAGCTATAATTGGAGTCCTACAAGAGCAGCATCTGGGCTTGCAGATTGGGTGGAAAAGAGCACAAGCCATAAACTGGAAGAAGGTATGCACTAGATTACATCACTGTGAAATAGTGTGTAAGGAGCAGCATACAGGAGATCAATGACAGCACCGTTTGCTCTGGGGGATTCTTCATAAGAGCAATTCATCAGAAGATGAATGGACTATCACCCTGAAAGCAAGTAAGACATTTATTCATTTTAAATTGGATACTGGTGCACATGATGGTGTGTTGATTGAAATAATGTTATCCTCCTGACAAGAAGCAGATAATGGAGAGTCAGGGGAGGTTTACAGGGGTAAGATAATAGCAACTACAGTTAACTTGAGGGTAAATAAAGTGGACAGATGCAGTCTGGGTTAACTTTATGTAGAAGAGCATTCATTATAGAAAAAATAATGTGTCGAAACTTTGTTCTCATCAGGACAATGTGCTCATGGGAGAGGACAGGAGGGACAGTACACCTGAGGAAGCATCAGAGGACACCAGCTAGGGAACAAGCTGTCTTTGAGCACAACGCACATCAGAGGAGAGAGTCAGCCTTCCTGCAGTCCCTCTTCCTATTCATATTCCATTCCTCTGAAGGAAGAGGCAAAAAAAAAAAGGGTGAGTTTATATGGGTTTCTCTGGGTCTGGATTGAAGGCACTTGAGACGGGAGTTTGTGTTTGGACTCAAGTGTTTATTGTTTCTTATCTACGTTACAGTCTTGCTACCGTGAGTTCGGCAGCCTTTCGTTAGCAAGGCACAAAATAGCTAACAATCTCTTGTTACAAGGTCTTTTAAGACTAAACTATCCAATTGAGAACTGACACCTAGATTATTTACCCTTTTAACCCAATAACTGATCCCAAAGAGCCTGCAATATGGACTTTTCTGCCCAATTACAGAGTGCCACCCAAACCCAAGAAGAAGGAAGAAGAAGCACAAAGAAGAAACCCAGGACAACACCCTCTGTCCTCCATCCTGCTGCCATCCACAACATACTAAAAATCCCAAAACCTAAATTTCTCATCCAAATGATACGTTTATACTACTCTCTATAATCTATTTCACACTTTTGTGGATTCTAGTCTATCTTGAAGTCTAGGAAACTTTCTCCATGAATGAGGGTCAAAGTCAGTGCTCCCCTGGGTGTCAGGACACCCCAGAGCAGACAGAGAAATGTTCCCTGTGTCCTGGGTTCCCACAAGTTTATTACCCCAACAATCACAAAATGCATAAAAGAGTGAGCTATGGGTACACTCTTTATTCTCTAATAAAGATTTTCTCTAGGGAGAAAAATAGGGACAGAAGGTTTTCTGTCTGGATAGACAAGAGGAATTGAGTAAATATGAATAAAAGGAAAAAAATTCACAGTAGTTATTAGGGGATAATTTTCTGGTTGTCTAATATCAGATTTTTTTATATGCAGGATGTATCAGCAGGATTCCAGGGAAAGTCTTTGGAAAAACACAGCACATGTTTTATGAGTTTTCCATGTCTAGTTGAGAAAACCCTGTTTCTTCAGACTTCCATTTACGTTGTGCTCAACATTCCATTTGTATAACAAAAATAAAAAGTTTTGATAGCACAGAAAAAATTGGGACACCATAGAAGATATTTTAATATGGAAAACACTAAAAGAAACTGAAATGTTGGAAGAGAATAACTGGAAGCTCTGAACATCCTGGAACAGAACCAAAGCTGCTGGGTTAGTGTGAGGCCAGCAAAATGTAAATTTTCTGTAACATTAAAAACACACCTGAGAAGGAAGGTTATTTGGCAAGACATATAGGTAACAGTGAAACCACTCCAGTTGACAAAGAAATAGTAGATTTCTGGGAATGATGGATTACATTAGGACAATTGTGCCTTATACTGCTGCCTGAATAAATAAATAGAGAATGCTCCTACACAATGACATTGCCTGACCTTAATAAAAAGTCTAAGAAGTAAAAGGAATTAATTTGGGAGGATGGTATGCCCAAAACTATATTGTCCACAGGTGTTTCAAAGAAGTATTTTGGGATTTCAGTGCAATCTTCTTGCAGGAGAGTGGTCACAGCTAGAGACCAGTGGTTTATGAATAGTAGATGTTAACAGGAAATGAGAGTTAATAAGCTCAGATAGCAAAGGAGGCTTTGGCATGGTTGTAAAAGACTTCATGTCTTAGTTGTGGGAGGCCTTAGCTATTACTATTTTATTAGCTGAAATCGACTGCAAACCACTTATTGCTGTTACTGAAAATGACCTTGTGAACACTCCAGAGAATTCACAGCTTACTTTTATTTTTTTCTACTACAAATGGATGATTTGTAAATTGAACCTGAACCTGGAAGAGATTTGGAGATGCAGACTCACTCTTTCAATTATTTGAAGTTCAACATTAGTATATTTTGCAAATAAAAATAAGATCTGTGTTTTGAGGTGAGCTAAGGACCTTGAGTTTCAGACTGACTGCTTAGGATGAACTTCTACATCAAGTAATAAAGATTAAAATTATAGTGGCAGACCCAGCTCATCACTCTTATCAGTACAAGCTACCCCTGCAGGAGCTACTACCCCTGCATGAAGTCCTGTTTCAGGAGCTATACTACTAAGTTATTAAAAAATATATGAAAAGTAGTCACAGAAGTTGATAGGAGTTCTTTGAGGAAAAAAAAATGTAAAAGAAAGACGAGAGTTAATTTGAACTTAAATAAAGAAGCTCTTAAGTTGTGCTGCATATGCCAGAACTAAAGATCAAGGTGTAGGAAAGTGTTGTACTGATGGTACAGAGAAAAAACTGTCTGGATCAAAGCATACATAGATTATTTACAGAGATTAGGGAAAAAAAAAGTCCAAACCAGAACACTGTAAACAATGTAATTACAATTATTCTGACTCCCGTGAGATGATTTTGTTGGGAGATACAGATAAGGAGTTGATGATGGATATCAAAAGAACTATTCTTTCCTGATACACCATATTTGACAGCAACGGGCCAGAATTAGTTATACATGAATGTGAACAGTGCAGTATTGGCTTAATTGTCTGCATTGGGTTTGCATGGCAAGGTGCTGGTAGCAGGGGTACTACAAGGGTGACTTCTGTAAGAAACTAGTAGAAGCTTCTCCCATGTCCAATGGAGCCAAGGCCAGCTGGCTCCACTGAACCTGCCAGTGGCCAAGGCCGACCCCATCAGTGATGGTGGTGGCACCTCTGGGAAAACAGATTTAACAAGGTGGGAAAACTGTACAGGGGCAACTCCTCAGGAGAGAAGAGTGAAATTATGTGAAAGAGATAACTGCAGACACCAGTGATGCAGTGAGGAGAAAGAGGTACTCCAGGCAGCAGGGCAGAGATTCCCCTACAGCCCGTGGTGAAGACCACAGTGAGGCAGCTGTGCCCCTGCAGCCTGGAGGGTCCCACTGTGGAGCAGGTGGATGTCTGAAGGAGTCTGTGACCCCATGGAGAGCTCGTGATGGAGCAGGCTCCTTGCAGCATCACTGGACCCAAGAAAAGAGGAGCCTGCAGTGGTACAGGTTTGCTGTTGTGATGCCGTGGGGGGACACATGCTGGGCAGGCTGTTCCTGAAGGACTGCACCCTGTGGGAGGAATCCATGCTGAAGTAGTTGAAGAACTGCAGTCCATGGGAAAGATTCACATTGAAAAGTCTGTGGAGGACTGTCTTCTGTGGGAAGAACCCCATGCTAGAGCAGGTCAAGAGTGTGAAGAATTTTCTCCTTCTTGAGGAAGAAGGAGAAAATTGCAAGTGAAGCTGAGCCCAGAAAGAAGGGAGGGTTATGGGGAAGGTGTTTTAAGACTTAGTTTTTATTTTAGCATTATCCTACTCTAATCTGATTAATAATACAGGAAAAAAATTTCACCAAGTCAAGCCTGTTTCACCCATGATGGTAACTGCTGAGTGATCTCTCCCTGTCCTCACCTGTATCCAAGAGCCTTTTGTTATATTTTCTCTCCCCTGTGCATCCACGGAGGGCATAGAATAGTTTTGGTGAGCACCTGGTGTCCAGCCAGAATAAAGTAACTGCACCAGCTATCTGCTAGTCCCAGTGAACTCCTGTCCAGAAGATGTGTCAAAAGCAGTAAGACAGGAAACAAATACAGTGAGTTTAGACAATAGGTCTCCAGGTTATGAACTAGCCAGGTGAAGCAGAAGTCCCCTCTTCTGACTGGGACAGGTCTGAGCTTCCAGAAGAAGTGAGACACCACCTCAGACACTGTTGGACAGTTCAGTTATTATTATGACTTCATGTGTTTGCGTTAATAACATTTTTAATTATAGCTGTCGTTACATTCTGCCTTGGAATGGAACGTGTGGTATTTGGGGCTGTGCCTTCAAAGGCTTGGCTGCTTTGCAGGGCACTGTGAGGCTCTTGTTGCAGCACACAGACAGCTGGATGCAGACAGAGGATTATTCCCAGTATCTCCAGTGCCGAGAAGCACTGAAGATCACAGAGAGAAGAGCTACTGAGGGCCAGAAGACAGCCTGGAGGCAACTTGCCCTCCACCTATGACTGATCAGCTAAGACCCTGTGGGAGATAGGCCATTTGCTCTTGCTGGCAGAGGAGATGCCAACCCACCCAGAGAGAGGGATTCTGAGAAGTATCTGAAAGCGGAACCTCAAGGAATGTCCTTCCTCCCACTGGCAGTCATTCCTGTGGGAAAAACTGCCTGCCTTGTAAGGAGGTGGTGAGTCCCAGTGACTGTGGTACCTCAGTCCTTCTGCCCAGATCCTCCCGCCCACTTTCAGGGCTGCGAGAGGCCTTTAGGATTTGGTATATGGACAGTAGAAATCCTAAGACTAGCGTTAATATGAATAGACTGACAGGTATTGCAGGTGAGACATTTTTCTGGTATGTACAACTTAACTCTGGCAGGTTGGGATGGTGCGACTTGGTTCCAAGCCTAATAAACCAAGAGAAGGTGTGTTTACTATGAATGGGCTCATTCATTCCAATGTCAGTGCGTGTACACACGTGTTTGTGTGTGTGTGTGCATGAAGAGAGAAGAGAATCCCTCTTCTCCCTTCTCCTCATGACTTCTATCATACAGCATGCCGACATATCCAGACTAATAACCTCTTCATAAAGAATCTGAAATACAGAGTCCAAGGGAAGTTTAACAGCTTCATAGCGTGCAATTCTCTTTTGGCCACATTTTGTTTGTCAGGGGAGCACAAGAATGAGGCCACACATAATTTAACACCTTTCCCTATTTAGAGCTTGTTAGTTTAACTTTCTCTGAGATTGTTTTTTTTAAAAATGTTTGTCTGAATTTAGTGGTTGTGAAGGAAAGTGACAGCCCTAAAGACCATAGTTTTCCTTGCAGAATGGGCATGGGATGAGCTCCAGCAGAGTGCATTTCCTCATATTACCACCCTGATTTGACCTTGAATGACCTGTTGCAGGGCCCAGCAGAATTGGTTTTCGTATCTTTCCAGTCCTTGGCCTTTTTGCGAAGACTGACAGCTGGGCTGTGGCAAATGTGGCAGGGCTTCTGGGACGCTGATCTGTGTCCAGATCAGAGCCTGGCTTCTTTCACCATAGGCACAGTGTTATAGTAGCCTCTCAAATACCAAGGAGGCTGGTGAGCAGCTAATGAGACAAATCTTAGTGTGAGTATTTCAACACCATGGAACTGCCACCTTTCCCAAAAGCTCTATTATTACAGCTGTGCTTAGGCTTTAATACTTGCTGCGCCTTGTACAAACTCAGAGCAAGGCGCAACAAAATGTGGGAGAAGAAATGCTTAAAGCTACAACTCTTTCCACCAGATCTCTTTAATGAAGGAGCAGAGCCATGGGGACATAAAATAGCTTTCCCTACCATGGTTAAAGATACAGAAGGACTTGGATGTTCCAGTGTCCTGGCTAGCACAGCACATTGATCCTGTGGTGTTTTGAAGGCGAATGATGATAATCTGAACTTATGTCCAGCAAATAGGTAATGACTCAGGAAGCAAATTTATATGTTGCTGCTCCCTCACATTTTAATATATTTTCAGGGGTTTTGAAAAGAAGATCCCACTCCTGAATTTACTTTAGCAAAGACTTATTAAAGACCACGCAATCCCTTTTCTCAGCAAGGACTCTTCAGACCAGGCAAAGTGTCCCCAGCCCTTGTGCTGACATCACCACTGGAGCTGGTGTGGTGGCCACTACAAAGAGTTTTGTGCTCGCTTCACCTGCACCTCAAGGTGAATATGCTCTAATCCAGAAGCCAGGTGTTTTTATGAGGTTGGTGGTATCCTCCAGCTTATACAACAAGCCCTACTAAATTGCATAGTGCCACTGCAAAAAAGCTGCTAGAACCCCATCTGAAGTCGACTCATGGTGCATCAGTGTTCTTGAAATATTATGTGCTATTTTCTTCCTGTGTAGGGAAGGAAATGTGGAGCTGAACAGGATGATGAGACAGGTCATGGGATGGTCCACAGTAGGGTCTTCATTCCAATTGCATTGGAACAGAATCCTGCAGGAAACCATGGCCTCTATTCCTGCACATCTCTGAATTATGGGTATTAGGATTTAGTGGAACCCTTAGTTTAGTGTAACATTCAGTTCTTCCCAATAACATGTGATGAAAATCTGAGTATGGATTTTGATTTAATTGCCTGGAAGCATGGCTCTCAGCTTTTTTTCTTCTGGGTATCTGGTAATTAAGAGAGAGATATTTAGGATCTGTTTTGCAACACCTTGCCAAATTCAGGCTTTTTTAGATCCAGAAGGTGTTTTGGGTCCATATTTGTAGAAAACCGCTCTCTGTGTTAGCAAGGGCTGGTGAAGAAACCACTATTATTATTCATTAACTCTGGTCTCTCAGAGGAACCATATGTGCAGAGCAGAGGGAAAAGAGTACTGTTGTTTTTTAATACTGAGTCACTGCTACTGATTAAGTGTTTCTTCTTTTTTCCTTTTTTTT
>VZRH01003031.1:50350-127850 GCA_013397555.1 Urocynchramus pylzowi | reverse complement strand
ATTGCCATGACAATTCCAGAAATAGTTAGATAATATCTTTTGTATTCTTATAAACACCTACTCATTTACTGCAACAGCACTGAAAACTTATTAAGAGCACTCATTCTGTCCAAATATACTTGGAAAACTCAGAACAACCTTCTTCTGTATAATTTTTGTTTTTCTCAACACAAATGTAAATTGATACAAATAAACAAATTCTAAACACCATTAAGCTCTGCATGTCTGCAAAGTTTGGTGTGAAATAGGAAATGCACCTGGAACTTTGTAGCTCTTATGTAAAATTAATAATGAAATTTTTTTTGCCAACATCAATATGCTTATATTATGGTCATGGGACTCTCTCTGATGCCTAAATTATTTAAGACATTAATTTTTTATCTCTGCTCAAGCCTACTACATAAAGTTGCTGAGTTCTGTATCAAAAGTGGTGGTTCAAATCAAATTGATATTGCATTTTAATTAAAGTAGTGTTAGGACACATCTCATAGTCTTTACTCAGGCAGAATGTACTGGAGTAGTGAAAACTTTCTTTCCCTCTGCTTTCTGTGTTTCCAGACACTTTTAGGTTGGGCCACTTAAAGCAAAGACACAGGAGAGAAGGTGAGGGCTCCCTTTCATTTCCTGCTGTCTCCAGTTATGTGCTCCTCCTTGGTGCTCTTGGGTTGGGTGTATTTCATGTGTGGAAAAGCCCAAAAGACAAACAGATGACTGTAAATTACTGATGGGTCTTCTGTTTCTCCTTGTTCTAGTGCACACACAGATCTTACCTCCTTTTTAGGTGAGAGAATTTGTTAAAAAAATGAAAGTAGGGATTTGTCACAAGCAGAGGAAAGGATTCAAGAGCTCAACCTTCCTCATGGAGACACTAGCTAGCATCTGGGAAGTTCCCAATAAGGGAGTTGTTCTGGAAAATAAGGAGACCAAACAACAATTTTTTTTTTCCCAAGAAAGCCCCCGCCATCACAGATAAGTGGCCTGGGAGCTCTAAAAAAAGTGCTCTTATGATACTTTGAGCCACATTTACTTAAGGCACTAACTTGAGATATTTGAGTTTGAGTGATGCTGGCTCTTAGAGTGTATTGCATATGTGCTTTTCTTATTCTTCTGGTGACTGTGGTGCAGGGGAAGAGCTGCATAGCCTCCAAAGGGCCAGTTAACCTGAACAACATCTCCCCACCATGGCTCTGAGAGAAGAAAGGTCTTGGCCATGTAATTGCCTGAGCTGCCACAGTTTAAGAATTGTGGTCAATCCTCAGTAATTGACGATTGATAAATTAATAGCTCAAGTATCTCCCATGTCCCTTCTGTTATCATATTGAGCCTGCATTCTTCTACATTGCATCATTATCTTAAGTTTATAGATATTTAATTCTACAAAGGATAGCTACTTGTTACTATATCTAAATAAAAATATGTGATTACCTATGGTCAAGTGGGTTAAACCTAGCTGAACACCAGATGCCCACCTGACTCCTGTCTCCCTCTGAGCCTCTCAGGGACCCCGGCCAGCCCCGGGTTGGCAGACAACGGGGGGAGCTCCCCCGATGCGTCCGACAGCGGGGGGACACTCTGGGGACACTCAGAGGGGGGACACTCTCTGTGCCCCCAGGGCACTGATGGCAACCAGGCTAGTGCCTTTGCAGCAGGAGAGACACTGGAGACAGTGGGAGAGGAAAAGGCCGACTCTCAGCAGGGGTAATTCCAAGGTTTATTCAGAGCTCCCGAGGGACCCCTGTAACCTCAGGNTAGGGAAGGGGTACAGTTTGGGGTAGACTACTTAGGAAAACTAAAGGAATACAAAAAAGTATTACAAAGTATTACAAAATATAAAAAACACACTACAACACCCACCAACACACTCTATTGATCCCTCACCAACTGCGTGGGAGAAAATATAAGAAAAAAGTTTCTAGGTCAAGATGAGGACAGGGAGAGATGATAATACCTGTTACCATCATGGACAAAACAGACTTGACTCAGGGCAATTAATTTATTACCTATCAAGTCAGAGCAGGGTAATGAGAACTAAAAGCCAATTTAAACACCTTCTTCCTAACTTTCCCTTCATTTTGGGCTCAACTTTGCTTCTTGATTTCTCAACCTCCTCCTGTAAAGCACCTCAGGTGGTCAGAGAATGGGAACTGTGCTAATTTCACCACGCATTGTCTCTGCTTCTCTTTCTTCCTCAGGGGAAGGACTTCTCACACTTCCCCTGCTCCAGTATGGGTCCCCTCCTATGGGAGACAGTCCTCCACAAAATTCTCCAATATGGGACCTTCTCACAGACTGCAGTTCTTCACAGACTGTTCCAGTGTGCATCTTCTCCTTGGGCTGCAGGTGGATCTCTTCTTCACCATGATCCTCCATCAGCTGCAAGGGGACATCTGGCCCACCACGGGCTTCACCATGGGCTTCAAGGGAATCTCTGCCCTGCTGCCTGGAGCATCTCCTCCCACTCTTGCTTCTCTGACCCTGGTGCCTGACCCTGGTGTGTTGCTCTCACATACTCTCTCTCTTTTTTCCAGCTGCAGTTGCCCTTGCACAGTTTTCCCTCTTTGTAAAATCTGTTATCTCAGAGATGCCACCACCATCACTGATGGGCTCAGCCTTAGCTAGCTGTGGCAGGTCCATGTTAGAGCCTGCTGGCATTAGCTCCTCTGGACATGGGAGAAGCTTATACCAGTTTCTCACAGAAGCCACCCCTACAGTACCCCTGCTACCAAAACCTGGCCACACAAACTCTATACATTACCTTGAGCAAATATGAAAATCTAGCAGAGATTAAACAAAGGTTTAGCAAAAAAATGGACAAAATGGGCAATAGCCACCTGGTCATCAGATAATGTCTGATCCAACTAAACAAGCTAAAACAAAGGTTCAGGCAGGTGAAGACAAATTCAGATGGTGTCAGGGTTGCCCAGAGAAGTCATGGAGTCGCCATCACTGGCGACTGTTTAAGAAATGACAGGATGTGGCACTTAGTGCTATGACTTAGTTGACAAGCAGTGCCAGGTCAAAGGTTAGACTTGATGATCTTGAAGTTCTTTTCCAACCTAATTGTCTTTATGATTCTATGATTGTCATGCCTTTTCTTCTTGCAAGCTTGTGCATTTACCTCCAACTTATCTCACTAGAAAATACATTTTCTACGTCTGACATTATCTGATGTCTTCACTAGTCTGCTTTCCTGTATCTGCAACTTCTTTCTCTCATGAATTCTCTTTTGTAGACATGTTTCCAGACAGATGCAATTGCTTGCTAAAGATTCTCGGATTAAATTGGAAATCCTTTAAATTCTCTGGATTTAATACACATTAGGCTTTGTCTGCCATACATCTGATGCTGTGTAGCCAATGTGTTTATCCATTCTTGATGTACATGAATTAATTCAGATGACTGTTACTCCATGAAAAACAAAAGGAACCTCAGATACACCCCAGGCTCTGCCTTAAGACATTCCCCACAGATGTATGTCATGTAACTCATTTTACAGACTTTAATTTATGAAGTTTTTACAATACTTCTGCATTTTTAACGTAAGAACAGATTTTAATATCTAGATTAAATCTCTTGCTGTAATTAATTCCTGCTGTATTCTGCCTATTCATCATGGATGTGGAGAACAACACATCTCCTTCCACCCTGATGTACTCTTTTCCAAGGAAGACTGTCCAGCATGGCTGTCTTTACAGACAACTTGCAGGAATTTGGGGACAGGACTGAAACTCCTGTAACACTTTAGGTAGTTGCTACTCATGGGAGGATGTTACCCATCTTCTGTAGCTGAATGGTCTCTGTGATTCTGTGTATCCAAGTCTTCAGCCTGATGGCAAGAGTCAAAGTGTGCTGGAATCAGTAGCAGGATTAAGCCTTTACTGACTTAAGGGGCCTAAAAAAATAAAGAACCTGTACTAGTGTTGACCTCTAACATGGTAGCAAAATGACTGCTACAGCAAACACTGTGACATTAGAATCACATCCGGCTTGGCAGTGCTGGAAGGGACTATACAAAATCCCATAAAAAAACCCAAATGTTTGTGAATGTTTATAACTTAAAAGTTAGTGCAGGCTCTGAGACTGCTCAGACTGATGGATAGCTGTCTGAAGACACTGGAGGAGAAGTGCTCTTCTGCCAGTCTCATCCTCTTTCTGTTTGCCAGCACAGACACCTTCCCTTCTCAGATTGGTTATTCCGGATCTCTGCTGCTGTGTGAAAAACATCTTAGGGAAGGGGTTTTTCAGATTGCAGACAGTTTTTTCCCCCCCTCTCCTATGGTTGAAGCAACATGCAATTTTTTTACAGAATATCCGACCCATAATTTCCAACTTTTGCCAGGTTCCATCCCATATGAATAGGAAGGCATGAGCTTATTTTTCTTTTTCTTAAAATAGCATAGGTGTAAAATATTTGTTAATCCTCTGCAATTAGGGTATAGAGCAGGGCTTGAGTTGCTTCTCAATGAAATCATAATCACAAATATTTCTTGTATTACATTATGCAGTATGAAGGCTCTTGCTAATTCCTTGTCTCTGTGGAATGGGCATGTGTTTTGGCTATGTAATCTCAAAGTTCAAGACTAGCATTTTTCTGATTCTTGTTGTCCTGCATCTTATAAACTGAGTATTTAAGAGTAGCATGTTTATTTATATATGTTGCTGCTAATCCAAACTGTCTGCTAAACTAATCCCTTGTTAAAATGAAATCAAGTCAGCTATTTTAGATTACAAAGTTAAAACAATAGCTCAGCCAGACACTTCACACATCTGTTTTACTTTTCCTGAATAGGTATGCAGCTTTTCTTACATTCTTTCTCAACAAAAGTGCCACCAATTAGCTATACTTTTCTTTCATTTTTCTTTTGTGACCTAAGTCTTGTTTTCTTGGTTCTTTTGCTGATTACTTTTGAAATGCTGCTTTTTTACATGTTTGTTTTCTTTCTCAGTAATACATTTTAAAATGGATAAAAATTTCATGCTTATTACTTGTTAATATGTTATCATACTCTATTACCCAAATTCGGACCAGAGGTAATTCCAATGTGGGAAATGCCAAAATAATACATTCTTGGAGATGAGATCTTAGACAGATATGCAAACCCAAAGTAGGCTTTGATTTACTTACAGTCTGCAGGAAATGAAGCATTACCGTCAATGTGGTACATAGAGATTTTAAATGAAGATAACTTTATTTCCAGTTTTACCTGCTGCTTTGATTTAAAGTACTTTTCACATCATCTAATTTTTCATAAGCTTTCACATGTTTAAGGTTTGGTTTTTCTTAAGGGATTGTATAAATTTTCATTTTGTGCAGAAACCCCCCTCTTATTTAGTGCATTTGCCAAGCATTTTAAAATTACATCAGGTGAGGGTTGCTCCAGCCTCCTGGAGCCAAAAATGTGGAACAATGGGGTTTACCTCATCACTTTTTAATAAACTGGTTTTTGGACTAGTATTCTGAGAGGATGCCACTGCGTCAGCAAAGGTAACCTTCAGGTCCAGTTTGATCAATATAATTTTATTTATCCACTTGTTTCATCAGCCCTCTTTGAAAGGTGGAGAAGAGGCAGGCTGACCCCATCTCAGTCTTATATTTAACTTTACATCAACACTTGGAAATTATCAGCTGAGAAACTTTCAGGGCTCAGGTCCCCGAGAAATGCAAGTGACTGTGTATCACAGGGAGGTGGGAACAGTTATTACTTCCTTTATACCACAGAGAAACTAAGGCACAGAGAAATTGTATAAGGTAATTTCAGATTGCTCTTTAGCACAGTGATGTAACACTCTGTATCACTCTGTGATGTGGTCAGAAACCTGGTCCAGCTTGTGTCCCTGAGCTTGTGGGAACCACATCTATGTTCTAAGCACAATTTTCCTCTCAGCATCCCTCCTGAGGGAAAACGTCTCATGCCACTGGGCACTGTTCCCTTGTGGGTGCCCATGGGTACACATTTGCCTCACATTCCTTGCAGGTCTTCTAGTCCCCATGCCCAAACCCCCATGCTGCCTTGAATGGGGACATCTGGTCTCCCACATTATTAATAACACATGCAAAAAAGGCTTTAAATTCTGCAGGATCTTAACAAGAACGCATGGTTGCAGCCCTGGATCCAGAAATAACTCTGTAATATTCACACAAACTACTTACATGAAGTGTAAAAACACTCCTTACCTTCTCAAAGGTGGGCCAGGCAAGCATGGCCAGCATGGGCAGGGCCTGCACAGCCTGTCTGTCAAAGGTCTCCATCTTCTGTGGCAGCTCCTTAGCTGCTACCCTGCAACTGCCTCTGATATGAAGTCAAAGTTGTTGGCTCCAATCTGGCCAATACACCAGGGGTGGATAAGACAGAAAATTGCATTGAGCTCATTATTTTGCTCTCTAATGAAGCCCAAACCCTACAGAAATTGTTAGAGTGACCTTGTTAAATCAGTGGTCTTTAAATTGGGACGTCAAGACATCTTCATATCTTCTGTCGTTTTGTGGGAGTAGGAGGCTCTAAGTAAAGTCAATGAGAGGGACAAAAAACTCCACAATGAAACTCAGCTAGTCCCTAATGATAGGTTTGATGTCTTCATGCCTCATGTACAAAAAGCCATCAATCCCTTCTGGCTGCTATCTCTCAGGGTCTGGCTGGAGTGACTGCCCACCATGGCAGACAAAACTGCCAAGACATATGGTTAGATTTTTCTGTCTCCTGTATTTCAGTTGTTCTTGGTTGGAGAAGTGACTTTAGCAGTTGGTGGTGTCACAATGATATCCAAATGATGCACCTTCCCTCCAGACCTGGAGACAGACACCCTGGGCTGCAGTTCCTGCAGGCAGAAGGGCAAATTAGTCCCACACAGGACTGTCACCACGGTCATGAACTGAGCCAGTGACACAGTAGAGGCAGATGGGATCACCCTCTCAATGTGTTAAAGCTGAGTTTGACACTGAGGACACATGTGAAAATCAGCAGGAGTTTGTCTGTGTGATTTTTATAAATTTGCTAGAGCACAAGGAAGCTGTATAGCATGGCTCAAACTCTGCTGTCACAGCTCCAATGACACTCTACACTCTTTCAGGCCATGTGTCTTCCAGCATCTTGTGTCCTTCCTGCACTGTTCCTCTAAAACCTGCTTAGATCTGTTCCCCAGGAATGGGAATCACTGCCTCAGCTGTCTCTCCTGACAGCTACATCTGAGCTGCTCAATGCTCTCCCTGTAGGTGATAGAAACAAATAAGCACTTATAGCATGTGGTTCATATGACTTCTGGTTTTTTTTTCTGTGAAATGAATTTGGTCTCATAATTTTCTTTTCATCAGCTTTAACAGGAATTTAGGGTAGCTTGCTCAGACACAGAGATCTTACTTCGGAAGACAATTAATACTATTTCAGCACCCTGAATGTGAAAAACACCACACAGAACCTGATAATGATGGAGTTTTTTTGTGAAGGATTGTTAAAGCACATGGCAAGTTAAAGTGTGCAGTGTTTTGTACACCTAGAAAACTTTCTGCTTGGGCTGTTGTCTACTTTTCTGTTATCCCTGTACTGTACAGGCATGTTCAGTCCTTAATGAAAAATGTGCAACTGGATCAGGGTATTAATAATTTGTCAAGCTGCTTAAAAGGGGTAGAGGAAAATTTCAGCAAGTCTGCCATGCCCTCTTCTATTGACCTTCTCTTTTCATCAGTAAAAGCAGCAAATAAGAATTAGCAGGGGGTTATCTTAGCTTATGCTAACTCTCTTGCTGGAGAGGAAGATATTTGCCCAGCCTAATAAGCAAGTATGTAGTGTTAGTTCTATGAAGAAACAGGTTTTAAGAAAGACCATGGCACTGGGAGGAAGTTGCCCTCTTTCTTCTGATCATAATCTCCAGGTGCCTCTGGGAACTGCAGCAAAGAGTTGCTGCCAGCATCCTGTGACCAGCAAGTATATTGAACTCATAGTGAGTTTCCTGCCTGTGATAAGTGCATATGCAGTAACTGGCCAGGTGATGTCCCAGCCATGCTTTTGCTGTGACATCCATTAAAACTTACAAGTGAGTCAGTCCTACATAATATGCTCAAGGAAATACTGTACTAGTGGTTCATGTTAGAATAATGTGATAGATTTTTGACATTGATAAAAACAGGTTCTAGTATGCCATTTTGGACAACTGTGCCCTAATATTAACCCTGATTGTTGGCATAAGTCAAATTTAAAACACTTTGTATTATCTTCTTAGACATATCTGTTGTTCTTGTAATATAATTTTACATTGTCAGAACATATAAGTTGAATGATGGTGGACATGAAAAATTCAGTGACTCCTGTATTCCATTTTTAAAATCAGAAATATTTTTCTCTTTCCATATTATCTCCTTTTCAAACCTCTTGATACTTTGGTGATTCCCAGTGCTGCAAGGTCTTCTTTTTTCATCCATATTTCTTCCCTAGGCAGTGCTATATGATAGGAAAGTATGAATATGGCTTTCTTTTTTTTTCTTTTTTTGCAGTGTTACCAACAAAATCACAAAGACATTTTAGAGCTCAATTTCTGTTAAATAGTTGAACTTACCCAAGTGTCACAAAAAGCTCTGTGACAAAGTACACAGCTTTGAACAGATGAAGGGGGCAAACTTCCAGATCCTAAACTAGAGGCCTTTCTACTGACTGCATGTCTCCCTGGGAAACACTGAAGCTATAACTATAACTAAGAGAAGTAGAGAAGGGGCAACCAACATCACCTCAGACTTCTCACAGTTACACAAACAAACCAAACTGAGCTTCATGGGGGTTACCAGAAAGAAAGAGCTACAAAAAAAAGCCATATGACTTCTGGTGGTGGCAATCTTTGCTTTCCAGCAAAGATTTGCTTTGGCAATGCTTTGCATCACCAGCATGCCATAGAGAGCTGGAGGTCTTTCTGCCTGGCAATTTCTTCTGGTGTTTTTACATGGTGTTAGTGCAAGTAGGTCCCTGAGGCACTCATGTCATGCTCCAGTGTTTTCTGCTGTAGGTTCTCAGGGGCTTCAGGGGAGGCATATTGCAGTGCTTAGCTTGATTGAAGGCAACATCTTTCACCTTGTCCGAAACTACAGAGTTGAGTCCTTAGTTTATTCCTTATGTTTACTGATTTGTTCGTCTTTTTTTACATGAAGGATTTCTTTTTTCCCCTATAAGTTTTGCTAATTGAAAAGCTGATATTAAACTGAGGTTTTTGCTCAATCTCATCCTTAAAAGAAAAAAAAAAAGAGCAAAAGACACTCTTTACAAGAAGAGGAGGACACTGCATGGGATGGGGGTAGGGAATAAGGAGGGAGAAGGAGGAGGAGGAGGAGGAGGAGGAGAGAGGGTTGTGCAGATTTCCTGCCCACACTTCAAAAGGGGCTCTCTTCTCCTGTATTATTTCCTTTCCCATTAGCTTCACTTTGTTGGCTTATGGTTCCAAAATGCACCAGGAGTCAACTCCAGTGCAAACCTGATATTAAAAACTAACAGGCTAATGCCAGGGAAAACACACTCTGCTCCTGGTTTCAAAGACAGATTTTCTTTTTTCATAAGTGCAGCCATGCTTTTCTAATAAAAATTCATTAAACAATGGTTATGAAAGATGAAGGGTGGGGGAGGGGGAAGGGATATAATCAAGTAAGTCCCTTTGAACTCACTAGAAAAAATACAAAAGCAAACAACCGAGCTGTTAGTGTCACACGTTTCCCTTATGAACAGAGAGGCCTATCCAGGTTTGCTCATAGTCCAGGGAATAAAGATGAGTTAGGCAACTTATCTAAATCTCCCCCTTCAAAAACTGTAGGATTTCCATTCTGTAAACATGGATGTGGAGGCTCTTTTTTGTTGCTTCAGTTTACATTATTGTGGGTCTAAACGAGCCTCGTAGAGACTGCTTAATTCGTTTATGTAAAGTAAAAACAAATGTAGAAGCCCTCGCTATTTTTTATTGTTAACATCCCATTGGGAGGCAGGAGAGTAAATATTTTAGAAGTTTAAAGCAATCTACTTAAGCTTAATAATAATGCTGGGTTTCAAGTAACAGAGAAGACTACAAGTCACTGGAAGATCAAAGATTATGCTGAGTTTTATAGCAAATCTGGGCAAAGATCTCCTGGGAGGGGTAAATCTTCAGAACTCTCCTTTCCCAGTCTTTCATGGTGATTGTTTGACATCTATGGAACAAGAAAGTGAGGAAGAGAGAATTCAGGCAGTTCTCTTGTGTCCAGAGAACCAGAAGGCTACAAAACTGAAGGAATGCTGACTTTTTGGCTAGTTTAGATCTGAAAAATTATAAATTAATTAAAAAAAAAAGACAAAAATAAAAATAAAAATAAAAAAAATGTGTCAGAAATACTCTTTCTTTTCCTGGGTCAGTTAGAAATCTCAGGTTAATTGACTTTTGAGTGAGTCATCTCTAAATAAGAATTCTGGAAATTTTCCTGGGTTTATGTGAAGCACTTGTGCTTTTCAGCAAATATTCAGAATTATTTTCAGAATTGTCTGTTGAGAGACATTATACACTCTTTACACTCTTCACTCTTCCCAACAATGCTGTCTCTTTCATCTGAAATGAGAAGAGTGCTCCATTTTGGGCCATGGGCATGACTGAACATTTAAAAAAAAAAAAGGAGGGTGAAAAGACACAAAGAGCAGAAGAACTGATTATGAGTGATGCCACATAACAATACTGTAATATCAGGTGTGTGTGTCTGTGGATGTGTTCAGGGGATTGATATTTAGAGAGTATAATCAAGGGTCTTTGACATAGGAACAGAAACTGGGCCACATTATTTTCCCATGGCTGACAAACTTTCCACTGGCCCGGCTTCCAATTATAAAAACACTGGAGTCCTCAGCCATTACACCAAAGCTTGTAAATTTCCTAATGAATATTTAAAATAACCCTATGGAGTTTTTTAATGTTAATGTATTTCAGCCTTTGACTAACACGAATATCCTACAGGGTTACCATCGTGTTTAGCTACATGGTTAATTCCATTCTTTTATTTTAATGCTAAAATATAGTGCCAGAGAAAAAAATAATAAATCTTTGTTTCATCTTCTCCCACTGTACATTTTATGTTATTGTCTGACTTTTTTTTTTTTGCCACAATGAAGTTCCAGACACAGAGCAGATGCACACAGCCAGTTTCTTTCTAGGCTGTCTTACAGCACAAAAGCGACATGTGCGCTCCCCCCACCCTCAAAAAAGCAATTATTGAAAATCAATACCATAATAATGGCGAGCAGTGCTGTGTTTTTCCTTGATAGCCAATTATGAGCAATTTACTAAAGTTGTCAACTTGTGGCAAAACAAATAGTGTTAATAGTATAGATTTCATAAAGACCTATCTGTCTTGTTATTGCTGCAGTCTGAGCGGTGTTCCAGGTTCAGGCTGGTAATGGAGCAATAACTCAGCAGCGATGGAGAGAGTACCAGCACCAACACTGGATGCCTTTGGAGCAGGGGGGCTGAGCACTGCTGCCATGCAATATGTCCAAATGTGATTCCCTCCCTGTAAATAACCACCAGCTTTTTATCAGAAAGTGGGTGACCATAGTACCTAGAAATTTCTGGAGTGTTTTTGGGATGTTTTAAGACAGTGTGATAAACCGTTGTGGTGTTTTGAGAAGAATTTTGGGACTGTAAAGTTAATGCTGTGTTTTTGATTGCTGACTTCAGGCCTGAATGCCAGCAATTCAAGTCATGTGTTTGCACTGTATCTATCACAACAGGAGCTTCTCAGTGATACTGGCATGCCATTATGAGCCAAAGTGTTGTTAATGCAGTAGAGGAAAAGTTTGGTATCAAATCAAACAGATTTCTTTCTGTTGATGACAGTTTTCCTAAGCCAAGTTCTGTCAAAGTGCTTTAACTGTGGGAAGTTCTCTTATACATTGCAGCAAACATGGCAGACTCCACCTTCTTTGGAGACACAGAGCTGATCCTGGCATTTCACACTCACAAATGAGTTCTCTCAAAGCAGGGACACATCCTGCTTTTTCGTGACAGAAAATGGCAGCAGATAGAAGGGAAATAAAAAGCTCTGTGAATCTGAGGGGTTACCACCAGGGGAAAAGGTGTGAAGGGGGCAAGTTCCTTTCTCTGGTCCATGGAAAATTCCAAGAAATGAAGGATGCTCATGTGGGGTCAGACATGCTGCCTATGTCTACACAGCTGAGGTTCACAATGAGTGGAGTTTTTCTTTATATCCTTAAAAGTGTGCTAAAATGTATTCTGGTGCCAGCCAGAATGCTGAGCATGCTGGTGCCAGCGTGCTGAGAGGAGGCCCTCCTCATGGCTGACCTGTCCAAGTGGCCCATGTTCCTGCTGAGAGCTCCTGGAGGATGGGCAGGACTGCAGTGAGCACATGCCCACCCAGGCTGAGCTCAGCCCTTTACCTCAGTCCAGGCTTTGAGTTAGAACCTGAACTATAAAGCTTGGGTCCAGCCCAGATGATGAATTAAAAAGGCCTTTGGGGCATGGGAATTCAGCCTGTACTCAGGTTTCTTTGTGTTCCAGCTCAGCTGTCCACCTCTCCAGGAAGCCACCATTCCTAGTCTCAAGCTTTGTCTTTGTGTAGGTGCAAAAACAAGGTGTGGGAGCACAAACCAGGGTCAGCAACTATTTGCTCCTGTGAATATACAAAGGACAGCTGTCCACAGAGAGTTTCCAAACTGTGTCCATCTTCTTATCTCTAAGAAGCACATAAACCCACAAGAGTGAGGTGTTGCTCCAGGAACAGAGGGAGAGGAAAAACAAGACTTCTTGTAAGCTCCTACTGTTCCTTCCCTCTCAAAGATGTGTGCATGTGTGTGTGTATATTTAGTATTTAAATTAACTTTTTTCCATTTTTATCCCTTCCCTACTAAGCACTGGAGGAGTGACACTGGCCTTCCACTTGCAAGGAGCTGACAACAGCTGTGTCTGGTGCAAAGTCTGCCACACACATGTGCTGCTCCCTCATGACTGTCTGGTGAGGGTCTGAAGACAGCAGCAGCACTTGCTGGCAGCTCTTAGACACTGATCTGCTTTCTTTAGTGCATCCTGGGCTCTGGAGCAAGTGCATGCTCCACTCTCCCTCCCTAGGAGAAGCTGTAAGTGGAAAAAGGGTGTCTATACTGGGAACTCACTGCAAATGCTCCCTTGAGCTGCCTTGTCTGTTTTAATCTGCAATCCCCTTTTCCACATACTGGAACAGCTGCTCTGCTGCAAACTCCAGCTGGTGCTCATAGGGTGCCTTTAAATGCCTTAAAGTGTTTCTCTGCTGGAGACTGTGAACATCTCCTTTGCCATGATCCCATCTGTGTGCGACAGGGGTGGGGAGTTGGTGTCCCAACTTTTCTGGACAGTTTTAGCAAGAAAATCTTTCTGGAAAATAAAGGGTTGATTTTTTTTTTTCTTTGTGCCTAATCTGTTTCTAGCTAAGCTAAACCTGGCAAGCAAATTTTAGGTGCCTCTTTAAGCATTTGCAGATCTCACCAGCAAAGAGGAGGAAACTGGTTTTGGTAAAATAAAAAACAGCCTGCACATAGAGGAGAAATTGGAAACAATTTCCATGTCAGGTTTAAGGTCTGTTTGAAAGCTGAGGTTTGAAACTGAGATACAGAATCAAGCATGGTAGTGCTGAAACTGTGCTGAAATTCTGTTCCATGAAATTTCTTCACTAGCAGACATAAATTCTAGAAGCCTTAAGGGATTTCTATTATCTTGGATTTTAGAGGAAAGAGAGCTGGAGTTCTTGGAGTCTTGTCATGCTGGATTTGTTGTGATGCTGAAACTGAAGGGGAAGTATCTCATTACTTAACAGCAAATGGATGAATGTGGGGATTTATTAAACAGATCAGAGCAATCTCCAAAGCCATTTAAAGAGATGAAGTGAGGAAGAACAACCTCTTCAAGTGATTTCATAGATGAAGCTCAGTGAGACAACATTAATGAAATTTGGCCAAGATGCTGTCACTAGTGTAGCTCTTCATGAGCCAAGAATCCTATGATCTTTAACTGATCATAAGTTGTCAAAGGCAAAAAAATAGTTTTGCCACCAACAATAGATGAATAAACTGAAGGTGTGTCAACAATGAGCTTTGCATTACTAACAGCACAAATTTTCCAGTCGTGACCAGAGCAGCAGGCATGTTGGAGTCATGAGGAACACAGCATAGCACACAAGAAGTTCACTAGATATTCTTTTCCACACACACACATACCAGTGTAGAGAGTCTAGAGAAAACTTCAGATGGAAAATGAAAGGTCAGAAGATCTGGGAAGGAAATACCTCATATAAAAATCCATCAGTTTGGAAAATGTTGCTGTTACTAGTCACTACATCTCTATCTATTAGTAGATGAAGGATTTTGTTACTGATTTTGTGTAACTTTCTCTAGAGATTGCTTGCCTGAAAATCAGGTGGCATATTGCTGAGCCTTGTAGGCTGGTTCTCTCTGCTTCCACATCTATAGCACAGTTGCTCCTCTTGGCTTTTCCCCAATGTCTGCTCCATGACCTGTAAGAGATATTCACAACATCTCACTCTAGGCCCTTAATATTTGTATTAAATTAGTAGCACAGACTCATGTTTCCTTCGGTGGCCTCCTCTAGATGGTCAAACAGAATATGAGCCCCAGCTAGATGCTGTGAATGGTCCTCTGGAGCAACATCTCTCCTTGTCTGCTGTTTGCAAAAACCTTCTAGAACTTCTATTTTGATGCCTCAAGTTTGCAGGCCAGTGTGAGTAAACTTTCTGTGTAAGTTGTGTGACACTAAACCCATCTCATCAGCGATCTGGTCTGTGAAAGGGTGCTGCTGGTAATGCACCATTTGGAAAAAAAACCAGCAGTAAAACTCTTTGTCTTGAGTAATTTATTTCATACACTGCCTCTTTTCTGGCATGTGAATTGTGTGTTAATAGCTTGCAGTTTTCTCACATTTGCTGGTTATTTGAAACTATTGTCTGAATAATTTCTATGAATAATTCTTCATCTGTAGGTATTTCACACTCATTTCACTGGGATTATTTGAAAACTGAAATTAATCTTTCAAGCTGAGTTAGTTTTTATTGGTCTCATGGATCATAAAATGTATTTATTTTCATGGAATTGACCATTGAAAAATAGCATGTATTGTCCCATGAAGAAAGACATTTGGGTGCATGATGAGCAAATCTCATCTGCTTGTAGGTTCTGTTTGGTTTGTTTGAATGAACTATCATTCACAGAAACAACAATAGTATTAAACAAAGTCACCAGTTCACCTAGCACAGCCCCCTGCCATCTCAGGTAAACATAATAATTCAAACATTTGAGTAATGATTCAAATACTTACAGATTTTTAGGGTATAAATTAGCTGGGAAAAATTTTTGTTATGCTTTTGATCAAGTTGCAAGTCCTAAAAACATTAGGCACTTTCTTGTGGACCCTCTATTTCTCCTAAGTCTGGTGGATGTTGCATGTAGAAAAGTCAGAGACAAAAAGAAAAAAGGAATATAAGAAAGGCAAGATGTAAAACTGGAAGGAGTCTCAGGTCCCTGCCATCACCAAGTATAGGCAATATTTTAAAGAGGAAAAGTTAAATATTTATAAGCCTTAGAGAACAGTTTATTTTGGATTAGTTTTGCATATGAAAGTTTGGATTGGTTTCTTTTTATCTCAGGAGGCTCTGCTGTGCCTGTTAGCCACTTCTCTGCAGGAGTTGCTCAAGGAACTTCCTATTTCTTCTGTGAGTAAACTGCAAACATTCATATCAGTTGGCTGCTTCTTGTCTAGAAGTAAGACCATATGTGGGAGTCCATTTTAATATTTAAGGATTTTTTTCATAACACCAGTACCATGCTGTCTGGCATATTTTCTTCATTCACACTGGAGAAGTATTTTTTTTAAAGTATGGTAGTGCTAGTGAATACTAGAATGACAGAAATCTTTATTCCAGCCTTCAAAAAGTTTACCGTCTAGTAACAAGCAACAAACAATCCGGTATCATCTACACCTCATCCATTTAAGATCCTGGAAATCAATTTTTATTAATCACTATTTAATTAAGCAATTCAGACTCTTGTTTCTGAAAAGTACCCAGGTCTTAAAGGTTCAGTGCCTGTCTTTGAAATGTTTTGAAATCTCCACCATACTGATATGAATGTTTCCACTGTGTACGACAGATATAACATTTCTGTGCTCACTATCTATCTTGTTTGGATCCTAAATGCCATGTTACTGTAAAACAAAGGGACTTTTGGATATGAGTTTTAGTTCTGTTTTTATTCCCAAACCCCCAGCAGACAGCTGGCTGCACAGCACAGTCTGAGGCAGTAGGTTATGGCAGTGCTATTGCAGAAATGCATTTGGAGCAGTATGTCATGTCCAACCCCAAGGTTTGCTGGATTAGTTGAGCAATACTGGGGGCAAACATCACCTGCTGTGGGATGTCAGGAAATCATAGAACTGAAGGGACCATGGTGTCTGTCTCATTCTGGTATGTATTTTTCCAAGTTGTAGTGATGCTAACACCATGACCTTTTCAAACAGTCTGGTCTGGTGCTCCACAGTCCCTGCTGTTAGAAAGAGACTCCTGGATATATCTTGGATCCTTCCATCCATTATTTCTGCCTAAAATTTGTAATTTCTCAAGCATAAGTATGAGGAAGAGATTATCCTCTTTTTGGAGAACTTTTACATGTTTTAAGGCCCTTACTGAGTTTCTTCTCATGTTTATTCCCTAAGTACTTCAAGTTCCTTCAGCACTTCATTTCAGATTATGTCCCCTAGATTCTCATCTTTGTTAGTCTTTAAATTATACCTTCTTACAGTGCCCGAATAACAGATTCTTGTGGTGACTTTGATGCCTAAGACACTGACCTGGAACAGAGGATAGACAGTATTAAAGGAATAAAGTAGGTATCTATTAAAAGGCCTTCAAAGACTACACCTTGGGCAGTGCAAGAGCCCGGCCGTGGCTACACCCAAGATGGATCCAAGATGGACGCAAGATGGATGACCGGTCACAAGTTTTCACACTTTTATAAGTTTTGGTCCATTTACATATTGGGGTCAATTGTCCAATTACAGCTTCAGATTATGAAGTCCCATCCTCTCAGGTTGCTTTCCTCAATCCACTGTTGTTTATGCTTCTTGAGCCTAAACCTGCAATGGTGCCCTTGGTTCTCAAGCTGGAAAAACATAGTTTTGTCTAACTACCCTGTGAAGAGAACTTGCTAACATTTTATATGAAGTTCAGAGTCAGACACTAAGGCAGTACAGAATCTAAAAAATATGAAAGTTAAAATTTAAGGCATCAACTTGCCTACTAATGTGAAAAGAACTGGAACACTTCAACTTGTTAACAGTGGGGCTTTTTTTGTATAAAGTCTGGTACACTGATTTCTTGCTACAGAATTGGCATGATGTTGTTACCCTGCTTATCTTTATTCAAAGATAATGCGTGATTATATTACTAATAACTTCTGAATTAAAGCACTGCCGGTTTCTAGCTGACTGTGCTTGAGTAGCTTACCTGATACATAGCCATTCACTCTATCATGCTGTACCTATCTTCTACAAAACATTGCCAGAAACCTTACAATTTCCTTTAACTATGAATGAGCACAGCTAGATGGAATAGTTGGTGTAGAATTATTGCCATGAGCTCACAGTGCAACATATATTTATTATTTGCAAAGGATCTAGAACAAATAGCTTTCCTCAGTCCCACAGTGAGGAAAAAGATGGTTTTCATGTTCTAAATTGTCAATTTGGTTTCAGCATTAGGTTCTCACAAGCTGTGTCCTGGTTATACATGAGGAAATCCTACCTGTGCATAACAGTGCTACAGGATTTCATAATAAGTAAGACCCACATGCAGCATTTGCAAATGGAGATCGTGAGCTGGAAGAATACTCAGTGTTGCTTTGCTGCTTGTGGACACAACTCCATTGAGGTTGGAACCAGACAAGTTGGTGGGGTGGGCTAGTCTCCTGTCATTGCTATGGCAAATATTTGAACATCTGCAGAGAAAAGAGAAAGGGAATTTATCTTTTTCAAAACTTTCTATTCACACCCCACTTGTGGTTTGTCTAGGCATTACACTAACCACAGACTAATGAAGAGCCAAACAGGACAAAAGGTTCCAGCAGGAAGAAGACTCAGTGGCATGAATAAGCTTCAGGGGGGAAGATGCTGAGTAGGTATCAGGAGCCCATGGGCTTTTCCTTGCCTCTGCCACCTCTAACCATTTTGCATGTGAAATTTTAGACCTGGGACTTTCTCGTGCTCCACGCTTGAATAGTGCTTAATAACAGCCTGTACATAGTACTGTAATAACTGTAATATAAAGTACACTAGTAAACCTCCCTCAGACACCTTTTGGAGACCTGTTCAATAAAAAAGTGGGAATCAAGATGATGCAAGGTACAATTTATAATAGTGGGAAACAAGATGATGCAAGATGCACCCAAATATTTATGCAGTGCATATAATGATGTGACCACATCACAGTTGACCTCACAATACTGTATATCAGCTGCAGAAATTACACCAGTTTCAGAAACAGGAGAAAACTATGATTAGGAAATCCCCTTGAAAGTAAACTGGTCTTTAACTATCTGCCCCTGAGCTGCCTGTAAGTAACTTGGCAAACAAGTAGAAATTTTTGATGTTGGGACTTTCAACGGGAATGGGATCCAGCTGCTCATGCCAGTGGTTACTGTTGTGACTGCTTTTGCTCTTTTAATCTTTTGTTTAATTTTGTGTAAGTCTGGACTCAGCTAGTCACCATAAGCAGGGAACCATTTTAATTTCTGTTTTCAGAAGGGGAAGTGCTTGCCAGCTCATTCCAGACACCAAATTCGGTTAATAACTGTACCTACCTGCTTTGCCACAGTACATCTGTTTCTATTTTTGCTGGTTTTGATACATTTGAAGTGTTTGATCATCTGTGCAGGTGTACAAACAACCACAGAAGAATAAAGATATGAAAATTTCCCAAGGCAATAACAGGAATGATATTTTTATCTTTTTACTTGCTCTAAGACCCAAAATGTGGTAGAGCTTAGGTGGTCAGTTGTGGGCACAGGAAAGATATTTTTGAGTTTCAGGAAACTCTGAGAGGTGACTGTTTACTTGAAACAAAAGATACAAAGCTCTGACTCGTGCCCAAGTTCTCTTGAGGTATGAGGAGTGAAGGGCTTCAATCCCACTTCTGTACCTCTATAGTGTAAAGCCTCACCTCTGCTTTCATCCAGGCAGATCCTTATCAGCTTTTTTGCTACTTAGTTTATGTACCAGTAACTGCAGATCCAGAGGAGCAGGTAATTCAGAGCTGGCTTTAACAGCAAACACTATTAGTGATGGGGCATATACTTCTCAAGCTACCCAGCTTGAACTCTGTGTTGCCATAGCTAGATGGCTGCCTTTCTAGCCCACCTGCCTGATTTAGTTTAGCTGTAAAATTAGGGATGTGCATATGCCTTCTGTGAATAGTGTGTGCATTGTCATCCATAAGCAGGTGGAAGTGAACCTGCTCCCAGCTGAGCCTCGCTGTCTTGGAAGGAGAGGAGAGTAGTGAAAACCTTGACATCAGCTTCTGCTGATGCTGCTCAGTGCAAGATGACTTTGGCTTGGTCTGTTTCTGCAGCACAGAGGGAGGTTTCACCCTTTGTTTTGTGTTGCTGAGGTCAAGGAGCCTAATTATGGCTTTCTGTTACCCTGGGATTCTCACTAGCTAAATAGGTGTGTTGGGCTTCCATCCCTTTCTTCATCCTCCTGCAAGGCAGACAAACCCAAATAATTTTTTCTATATGGGAAGCAGGTGCTTAGTGAAGGGCATAAATCCTATAGAGCTAGGGGAAAAAAAAAAAAAAAAACCACCAAACTAACAGTCAGTAAAATTGATGCTAGGGAAAAAAAATACAAATCAGTAATTCTGCCACCAGGCACCTGCTGGCATTGTCAGCAAAATTTAGTAAGAGAGGTGTACTGAGCCACATGTTTTGCAAATGCTTTTTTCGAAGACTGTTATAGGTTTCTCTGCATGTTTATTTATTACTGTCATCACAGCACTTCATTCAGGTTTTTAAAATGATTCTGAAAGGCATGAGGTTTAACATCCACAGGTCTGATGTCATGCTTTAACCTCCAGAAGCCTACTAGCAAGGGCAGCAGCTGGGTGACATTTCCCGTGTTGTTCCAGCAGCATGTCTCTTAGGCTGCCTAGAAAACTGACTGTTTGGGGTGAGAGGAAGAGGTCATCTGCACACTCACACCATCACTCCTTGACCTTTCTGTTGACAATATCCACAAGATGTCCTTTCTGACAGCTCTGCAGCAGCAGAGCTATTCTGTGATACAGACACATGTCCAGGCTGAAATCATCAACTGATTTCATCTAAGCTGCAGAGCAGCTAGCAGAAACTTAGCACCTTTTGGCTGCTCCAACAACTGCTCTGGTTTTGAACTAGTGGCCTTTTGGTGACAGGCTCTGATATCCTATTACCAATTCCCAAGCCATCCAGCTCCTCTGAACACATACACACTCAAAAAAACAATTACATATAAATGTAAATGACTCTGAAGTGCCAAGTGATAGAGACGTGACCTTCACCTGGGTCGGGCGGCTTGTGTGAGACAGCATGAACTGGAGGTAAGCTGACACCTACAGTTTTCTTGGCAGTTTCAGAAACAGACTCTAGCCCTTGCTGCCCTGTGCTTCCTTTCACCTGCTCCCTCCTCATGGACAATAAAAATGAGATGCAATACATCACTTTTTTGATGGCTCTATTTTCAATGGAAATGGGAGATCAGGAACTTGAAATGACTTGTGAGATTTACGTTCATCTGCTGTATCAGGTTGTTAAGAAGCTGTAGCTCTGGTCACTTCAAAGCACTTGTTATTTTGAAAAATTGGCCAGAACTTCAGCTGGTGTACATCAGCACAACTCTGTTGCTTCAATAGAGCTGATTTTCTCCAGCTGAGGATATGGCCTCATATCATATGGCTGTTTCTTAACTTAAAAGTATATATATAATGTTGCTGAATACAAGACAGACAGAGTTCAGTAGGAGAGTAAAGGAGAATTCTTTGTAGGAGGATCTTGTTCCTGATAAGGACATTTATAGTCAATGATTAAGAAATTATGTGTCCCTACATTTTCTAAGCATGCCACGTTTGGATATAATTGTGTTACTTTGAATATTATTACTTCCATTTACAAAGTGAAATTCTAGCCCTGGCCTTTGAAAATTTGTCCCTTCATACTTAGTAAATCTTAATTATACTATCACAGTGGTTACCCATGGACCCTGAGGGTCAATGGACTGCTTCTAAGAGAATCACAGAAAGGAACTAAGAAAATCAAACCTATTGTTAATAATGCTGAATTTCTCATGCAAGGATGTGCAGCACCACTGAAAAATGTTTCAGGGATTGTAATTTGTAAAAGGCTGGAAAGCATTTTCATGAGGTTATATTTCTCACCACCTTTCTCATTGTTTTTCTTCATGTTCTGGTCCCATTTAATATTCAGTCTCTTTCCTACAGTGTGTTTATGTTTTCTTTCCTTTCATAAGACAGGACCTTGGATCTTTAAAATGTGTCTGCCTGACCTGCCTGCTGCCTATAAGGCATCAGTGAATGTTAAGATATTATCCCTGTCCTCAGAGCTTCAGAAGTGGCAATCTGTGGTGGCACCTGAAGAAGGGTTTTAGGGCAGAGTCATTTGTCAAGATGTGATATTCCCATCCTAAAAAATCAAGTGCTTTCTAAGTTAGCTGTGTTTTACTTGGGCTTTTTACATATTTACCTTTCTTTGGTTCCTACCACAAAAGATCATACTTCTGTGTTTCAGCTGAATATGTGCCTTACATAACAGTGGTGATCCTGGTGAAATCCCTGTCAGAAACCCACAGCAAAGTGCTGAACCACATTTACAGTAAAAACATAATTTCTTCATCAAACAATGTACAGTGTAGACATAATGCCTTTAATAGCACCCTGACACAATGCCGACCTGGATAAATGGAAACTCTCTGTCTCTGGGCCCTCTCTTTGTGCCATGTTCAAATCCCACCATCAGCAAAGCAGCAAATGCAGCTCTCTGAAGGGGTTCACTTGCTTGCTTTTTCATCCTTTGCTTCTGCCTGGATTCTTATGGCTTAGCTGGGACAGAGGGAATGCATTTCCTTCAGGCACCTCATACAACAAGGACTTCAAAAAAAAAAAAAATGCTCACAGCTCACTTCTTCTGCTGGCTATTTTGAAATTTGAGTCAATTTAAAATTTTCAGGACAGATTCTCACACAGGCTGACATATACACTATTGAATCAAAAATCCATATAATGAATAACAGGATGAGCAACAATGAGGATTAAATGCACCTATCATTAGGATTAAATGCACCTATTATTATGAGAATTGTAACTTAGTCTTACATGCATTGTAAGAGAGAAGCTTTGCTGCTAGGTTCTCTTCAGTCTGGAGAAAGAGTTTGTGTGAGGATTAGGTAGAAGGCAAAGACAAGAATAATAATCTGGGGTTACATCCACAGCTTCTATGAGTTAAATGCATTTATTTGCTGGATAGTAACCTTACAAGGAGTAAGAAGGGGCTCTGCAACTAAGTGTCAGGAATAGCTGATCAGAGTGATTTTTTAAAAGTTATTTATTTGCCAAGACATAAGAATATGTAAAAATTGCCTACTTTCAGCAGGAAAGTAGCAACATGTTCATTAGAATTATTATCCCACACAACTTTTTTTCCCCTAAATAAAGGATAGTTTTTGTTTTCCATTCTCTCTCTCCTTCTGTCAAAATGGAAAAAAAAAAAAAAAAAAAGACATAAAGGAGGAAGAGGGGAATAAGGTGAAAAAGACATAAATGTGGAAAGGCAAAAATAGTAATATCCAAAAATAAATATACCTATTTTCACTGCAAGAGGAAAGAAGATTGAAGGAAATTAAAATATTCTTATTGTTTTTATCCAGAAATAATTTTTTGATAGAAAACCATGTCCCTTATGAGACCCATTTGTGGTGTTTATAAACAAGGGCTCATCAAAACAACATAATTAAAAATGCTTTTGAAAAAGGTGGAGACTTGCGACTTAGATGTGAAATAGCAATGGAAGAAATCTCTCTAAACATATTTAACTATCCACCTAGAATCCTGTTTAAGATTATAACAGAACAAGTTGTTACAATACCATATAAAACCATTCTCAATTTTCTTCCTAATAATGTATTTTTGTCTTCTCCATTCAGGGCTGCCTAGAACAGTCGTGCAGCTGCATGGCAAGCTTGACTGAGGAATTTATCTGGCTTAAAAGTAATCCAGGGAAATAAAAAGAGATCTCCAGATTTCTCACCAAACTAGTGAGTGGCCATCAGCATGAGACCTGGCACACAAGAACCAAATATTCTGTCTGGAAACACCTTGGTCTTTGCATGTAGGTCTTGTCCCATGTTTCATTAGAGGTCTTTGGGATACTGACTTTCCCCAGGGAAATTTTGGAAATCAGGTTTTCTGTATTGTACACCATGTGAGCTGACACAAGGCTGACACAGGACCTTTACATATGAAACAGGAAATGTAGTTTGTTAAGCCAGAGCTTTGCTTCTGCCTTGGCTTTGAATGTGTTGACTTCACTGGAGCTACCTTTCATTCACATAACAGCAGGCAAGGAGATATTTAGTTCTGAGCCTCATAACAAAGGAAAAATGCAAAAAAATGCATCAGACTTTAAATTCTGTAACCTCTGAATTGTTTGTTTCCAGGTATCTAAATGCATCAAATGACCAAAAATATCACCACAGCACCTGCCTTCAAGGAACATATTATCAGTTCTGTTTCCTCTGAATAGGCTGAGAAACTGAAGCACTGACAAATTAAACCCAAAGCCACAGAGGAAATTTGTGCCACAGCTTGGACCAGCACTCAGATCTCCTTCAGGAGTGTTTAATGAAATAAGCTTTGCAAATGTAAGTGTCATTGAAAGTAGTCTAGCAGAATCCTCCTAGTGACTGAGTGGACAGAAATGTTTGATCCTTTTTAAACTGGCATGGGAAAACGAGGTGGGCACCATGCAGTAAGTACCCTTGATCTGGTTTTTAACCATCTTGCACTGCTGTATGCTATTTGCCCAGGCTGGGGTGAATGCCTGGCCTAAACAACTTGTCCCCAGTACATGCAGAAGAGTTTTTTGTGTACTTGAATTTGCTTTTGGATAATTTTTCACCATGTCCATCTGGACCTTTTTTTAATGTATTCCTTCAGTACCATTAGTGAGGCAGTGCAATGCCATTTTTCTAAGGTCCTGAATGTTTACTTCTCCAGGTAGGGTGATTATGGGCATGATGGAATGATGTCTTTAGTCAAGTGTAGATCTTATCTTCCAATGTAACAAGGTAGCCTAATGAAATGAGTTTTATTCAAAGATCTTGTCTCATAACGCTTCAGGAAAACATGATAAATTGAATGATTCTTTTAGCAAATGCATCACACAAAGCACTGGCATATTGCTTATGAAGTTTAATTTTGTAATAGTTCATGGGGTATAATATACCTGTAGCTATTTCAGTGGAATGAATTTTACAGGCTCATTACAAAAGCAGAACTGTTGTCCCAAAATATTGCTTTTCTTGTTGAAGTGTTGTTCAGATTCAGGGCAATTTGCATGTATAACCTCCAAGGAATTGCTGCATCTCAGTTTTACAGTTTTTTTTTTTCTTTTATTGTTCTATTATTATGAACTATGGTGAAACTCTTTTATTTAAATAATGAGAGACTAGCTGTTATTAGCAGGGGTTTCATTGACTGAATGTGGCATGCCAAATCTAAATCCAGAAATAGATATTTTTTAAAAATAAGAAAAGTTTGGTTGTTTACCAACTTAAGATAATGCAAAACTAGACAAAAGTAAAAATATTGTGTTTTGGACATAATTGTGTTCTCTTGGATTTCAGATCAGTGCTGTTTTTACAATTTCTTAAGATATGCATTACCTTTAATAGGAAAATGACTGACCCAATTTACTTATGAAAATGAGAAATTACTTTCTCGATATCACAATGTTTCCAGTGGTAATTCTGCATTCCCATTACTGTAGAATTGTGCATAATGTATGAAAACTTGGGGGGAGCCTTGAGTGTCCACTGCCTTGTACATTTGGACCTTCCTGAGCTTGTCTCTAAGTGTGGTGGCTTGGGAGAAAAGCACTTGTCATTCCCCTGCACGCAGGACTTTCATCCACCTGGGATTTCCAGGTGCATCCCCAGCTGTGGTGGGGTGTCCCATCTCTTCCTTGCATGAGAACACAACCCCTCCTACTTCAGCAGATCTGCCACATTTGTGCTTTTGCATCTGGGAAAAAATGTAAAAATTGAGTTTATAATTTGTTTCAATGGAAATAGGTGTGGGGGTGACCTAGCAGTCTGTGTGGGTATAATCTAAGTGACTTAAGTTTTTGGCAAAGCATGAACTCAGTGTCTCCTGGTGCACGAAAACAGATACTATAACCATTTCCCCATCTATCCTTTCGTAAATAGGAGAGTGTATTTTCAAGTGCATGGCATTGCCATGCAGTGGAGGCTCCCAGAGAACACCAAACTCACCCTCCAGTGTGTCCTGTGTTTACAAACAGAACATATAACTACCACCTCAGCCCCCTGAAAACAAAGTGAGAGCAAGAGCTGATACAAATCCAGACCTTGTGCCTGTTGAGGTGCAAGAAGCATAGGATCTCAAAGCACTCCCAGGTAGAGCTCTTTTGACATAGATTATAAAATCTCTAGGACCAACCACCACAACTGATGGGGGTCCTTACTTTCCTCTAGCTTTTTCTCAGCTCCATTAAGTTCTTCCTGCCTTTTTGTTTCCCATAATATCCCTAGAACTGGAATCCTGAAAAGTAACAAGGAAAAAAGTAACAAGGAAAAAAGTAACAAGGTTTGTGGAAGCAGGATCAAAGAGCAGAGCTGAAGTCCATTCCAATAGATGTGAATTTTCCAAGAGGTTAGAATACCACAGGCTCTTTTTGTTCTCTCATTCTACATTGTTTGTGTTACAGTAATCTTTAGAGGAGCCTAATGAAACTGGAGCCTTGCTTTGTAAGCCACCGACTACTAAATACTGGCTAGATCCTCAGCTTCATTGACTGACTGGGCTCATGCCAAGCCTGAGTAACAAGGCTCAGGACCCATCTCTTCTGCAAACATCCTACTGGATAGGAAACACCTGGGCTCAGGAAGCTCAGGTTTGGAGCCTTTATATTCTAGCATAGCAGCAAAGCTCATTACTGCTGATGTTAACGCTGCAGCAGGGGGGTTGATTGATTTGCCCTAAGTCATGCAGCAGGCAGTGGCAGGGTTGGTCTCCTGAGACCCAGACTCAGACTCTCAGTCCTTTTCTGTCTGTCTGAGGAAATGCTGTCTGAGCATTGTGCCACTCAAGAAAGCAGTTTCCATGTTTTGGTGGTGGGTGGGAGAAGTCCATGGGCACAGAAACTATGAAGAGCAAGTGTGGTACCTTTGCTGGAGTCTGAATGAAAACTTGAAATGTTTTGGGTTCTGAGGTGTAACAGGCTGGAAAGCAGTGAGCTGTAATATTTTAGTTCATGTTATTTGACCTAGTTGTAATGAAAAGCTCCTTTTATTGATTAACACAAATCTCTATTTTTTTTTACTCTTTAGTGAATAAAATGCACTTTCAGTAACTTGTCTTTGAACATTTAAAACTGTCAAACATATGTTTAAATCAATGTTTTTGTTTAAATCTGAAAATTATATTCAATTTGAAAATGTGGACTCTCAAGACTGTTGATTCTCTTTATTCATTTTTTTATTTCATTTCAAAGCACTGAAATATGTTTCAGAGGGGCTGCATCTTTTACAGTTTGGAGTCTACTTCTCTAGATCTTTCCAAAGATTATTGGTTAGGATGTCCATGACATTTAGCTTGCAACTCTTTATAAATAGAACTTTTAGGAGCACTGAACATGGTAGAATCGTGGTATAAAAGAGTTAAAAATCTCTGCGGAATTGAGTTTGAAATCTATATAATACTTGTACTGTATTGCACATATATACCACAGTCAGTATCTTTAATCACATTTGGTGTTTCTGTCTGTCTGCATATACTTCACAATTTTTTCTTCTGTAGCTTCAATTAGTGTTTAATGAACTTAGCGAGAGTTAATTATTAAAAAGTGACTTCAGGGGTCAAGCCTGTTTTACATAGATCCACAAAGACACAGCATGAATGTGGTTTTGCCACTACGAAAATTGTAGTGAAAAGATCATTATTTTTTTAATCAAGGACTAAAAAGCTGACCTGTCTAAGTATCCTTTCCACAAAACATTCTCCAGCATTATTGCTGTACACATTTATAAAGAAGCAATCTGCCCTGTGTTCAGGTGTTCCACTCTTAAAAATGTAACTGCAAGCATCCATTTAAGTCTGACAGCATCATTCAGTTCTTTTTGTGCTCCTCCTCCTTGGTGATTTAAAAATGTTACAAAATTGAAGTAGACTACCATAAGTACAGTAACAATCTGTTATTTTCCTATTAAGTACTATGGGATGTGGTGTTACCTGCCTTGATTCAATGCCTGTGATAATTAAACATTGAGGAGGGGTGCTGAATGAAATTCTTTTTAATGACATCAGAATCACAATGTTAATGCAGAACCAGCATGCCTACAACATTTTAGATTTAAATCTGTAATTTTTTACAGGCAAAATTTGTGTTTTGACAAATGTCTTGCACTGTCCTTTCAACATTTGAGCTGAATCTCAGGCTAGTGTGGGATAGACCTATATTTCTTTTCCATTAGACCTTGTTAATATCTGAGCTGTCAGACCTTGTGCTGGCTTCTCCTGGCCAAATGGGGAGCAGTGGGTTGTCCCTTACCCTGCCTCTAGTAAGGAGAGAAAGGCAGCAGAATGCTCTTGTACACCTCAGACCCTCCCATGCCCTACAAGTACCAGGGCATGCAGGGTTAAGGACAACCTTGTCAGGCTGACCCATGTCTCAGTAGTGCTTTTGAGTCACCATTCTGGTTGGCTATTTTTGGGGCACAGATAGATTTGGCTTATATGCTGCTTTTCTGTGCAGCAGTATGCCTCAAATCCTACCCCAGCCTTCACTAACATTGTTAGGCTGATTAATGTTGCATGAGTGGTAACACTGCTGAAGATATGCAGATTTACCCTACTGATCCCTAATACTCTGCTCTAAATAATATTGGGAGCATATTGCATCTTCATATTTGACAAAGGAGTCCAGAGACAATGAACTCTTTGCCTGACATTCAGAGAGGTCAAGCTCTCATTAATCTCCTGTCTTCAAGGATCATTGTTGATGGCTGCTTGGAAGACTCAGAACTGCCACTGCAGTGGCTGATGAAGATAAAAGTCAGTCTCCTTTGCACATAGGCATTTGGTGGTGCTCAGAAGGAAGATTCAAAAAACTGACCTTCAGGTTTTCCTGCCCTCCTTATGCTACAGCCACACAGGATGGATTTCACCTGAAGTGCCAAGGCAATTTAGACAAAAATTGCTGAGTACATGTGGTGTTTGTTACTGTGCTGTTCATCTGAGCCTGCACAACTGAGCTGAGGGATGGTGCATGTTTTGTAATGATGGAGACTTGTTCATTTGAGATGAATTTTTAAGTGCTGACAATAAATGAGCATAGATATGCAAACAAATAAACAATGACAAGGAAAGGTGGGAGACCAGGGTAAGAAAAATGGCAAGGTTTCCTGAGGATTGGACAAAGATGTTTCTCTGGGATTATTTTGACTGATGTCAACTCTTCCTTTTATTTGGGAGCAATTTCTTTCAAAGCAATAAATATTTGAAAACTTCATATTTATTAAGTGTTAATTTTACCCCTAGGCCGTCTAAGCAAAAAGTTCAAAACACAACCCTGGAAATACACACAGGCTCCATCTGTTCATCTCCTGCTGCATGCTTTGAAAAGTGTCACCCAAAACCTTCATTATTTTTAGTGGTGCTATTTTTTTTCAGGCTTTGGATCCTTGCTTTATCCTTCAGTACCTGCAACTAGCTTTCTGTACATGAGCCTTTCAGCAGCTGATACAATGATTGCTCACTAGAACTCAAGGAGGTCAGGCCATCACTTCAAGGTGGATGATTTCCACTTCTAATTATGGCCTGTGGGCAAGGGTCCGTATTCAGGACTTTGTCCCACTTCAATCCAAAGAGAATTTCCCACTGCTGTTAGCAGAAAACTACATACAAAGATGAAACATAGTAACACCTTCCAGGAACCAAATAAAGAGACACCACAATTATTTAGGCACCTCTTTTGGGATTTAGTGTGCGCTCACAATTTAGATTTCGGGAGCACTATTTGTTCTCTGTGTTGCTTTCCTGTCTATCTCCTAACACTTTTCCTCAGTGTTTCCCTTTCTTCAACAGTTCCCCAAACCTTTCCTGTCTCACAGGCTGAGATGATCAGAATTTGAATAATCAGTGTTGACACTCTCGAGTGCTATCATTAGGGTTAGGCTTAATCCCTTGGGAGGAACAGAGCCCTGGCAACTCACACCTTGCAGAGCATTATTTTAAGCTGTCTGCATGTTCAGCACCAAAGGGCTTACAATTTCCTCAGTTTTTGAGGAAATTGTAAGCCCTTTGGCTTACAAAGTTTTTGAAGTTCTTTTCCTAATTTTGTAGCTCATTTAAACAGAACAACTGATCAGGTTCTGCAGAACACCTATCATAAGAACACCAAGCCAGTCAGATGCCATAAACAGGATACAAGCTGGATCTGCTTTGAAAGGTTTCTAATTTTTTTTTTCCCTTGGGAATTAGGTTGCTGGTTGTACTAAGTGGAAGCTCTATACATCTGGTATTTCAATGTTTCTCTAAAGTTGGCTTTTTTTAAATGAAATATAGATTTAAATGCAACATTTAAAGCTTTAGATCTCACATGTGTATTTTGTTCTTGCTGGGAGTTGCAATAATTCCTCCTCCTGTTTTATACAGAAAAGTACATGTACTTGAGTTTTGTGTGATAGCTCTTTCCCAGTTTTAAAGAAGGCATCATTGAGGTGTAAATTTCACTGCTACCTCTGGACTTCCTAAACATTATCAAAATGACTCGAGGAACCTTAGTCTGCTGAGAGACCTGACCTATTAGCCCTGTACTTCATGCTAGGTAAAAGAAATGCTTGTCTTAGAGAACAAAGAGACATATTAGTACTCACTGCAAAGTCAGGGTAGGAATTAAACTACATATAAAGATAAAACCTCCGGGAGAATATAATCCTGGGTGGACATAAAGGAAAGCTGCTTTTGAGGAAATACTTGAACAGGCAAAGCTTCATTCTAGGGGGTGAAATAGGTCTCATTAGCTAGCAAATAAAAGAGGCTCTGTAAAGACTGTTCATTTGAAAGAAAGCTGAAGATTTCTCATTTTAAAGCCACACTCAACAGTGTTGATAAACTGATGTTGATCAGGATGTTGGTCATCACAGATATTGTTTGATAACACTAGCCTTTGCCTGTAATGATCTTGTGAGCTCTGGTCCTAGGACTTCTGAGTATAAATTGCTGCAGCCAAACCACTCCAAATTTGTTATTTCCCCAAACAAAGCTTTGTTCTCTGTTGTCCCATGTTCCCTCTTAGGAGATGCACTGATCCAGGCAGACCACACTGTCTGACACAGAAGTTTTCAGCCTTTCTTAATGAGAGTGTGCTACATCAGTGTCCTTGTCTTTCTTGTTCAGGCAGTGTTGGGTCAGAATACCTGTAACCTTAAACTGGGATATCCAGTTTGCTCCTGGGAAGTCTAAACCTTCCCTACAGACTAGGCTGAAACTGGAGATACCTCCCTTGCAATACCTTCCATAGGATGACTACTTATAGAACATGGTGCAAGTGGAAGAAAGCTAAGTTTTACAAAAATCTCTGTTATAAGCCTATAGAAACCACAGGGTTTCAAATGAACCATTCATTTTTGGGTGCTTTATCCCTGCAGTAACCATTCCTGAAGACCACAGCATGTGTCCTATGTCTGACTCTTTTCTCTTCTGGGTGCTCCTCTGCCTCAGAGCTACAAGAGCCTTAAAGGGTTACATTTAAGACTTACAACCCTTTAAGAGTCAGTTGCCTCTCATAGAGACCCTTCTCCTCCCCTTAAATGGAATGGGCATCTTATTACAGTTTTTACTGACTAGTTATAATGGATTTGCACTTAGGAATCTAAGTTCCTTTAACAGCTTTTTTAAATTCCAGACATAAGGGTTTGGGTGGAAAAGGTTGGGAAAAGAACAAGAAGTCTTTTAATTAAGTGTGTATATTCTGCTTTATACCCTGAGCCGGTCATAAACCTGGGAACAGGACCCAACTGTTCAGATTCTAGCTCCAATTATTCACTCATACAGAATGCTCTTTTTGCCATTAGAAATATTAATAACAATGATTTATCATAATTTCACCTTCAAAAGGAACAGTGAAAAAAGACAGGTGAAAACATGTTAATGCAAGGAAAAATTGCTGACTCCAGATTTGACTTAAAGGTTAGTAGATGCAAACCAATTTTTCTTTTATAAGAGAATATGTCATTTTAACAATATAATTTTAGTGGCATATCATTTTTCTTTGTATTAGCCTTTTCTTTTGTCTCATTTGCTGTTAGGCATAAGAAGCCTGTTCTCAGTACACAGCCCTTAGTGCTAGGCATTTTATATCCAAGAATCTGACTTGTTTCCCCACTTTCAATTTATACCTCTGTGCGAGATGGTAGCATATTGAGATATCAGTCAAGCTATTAGGCGGGCTGTAACTATTTTTAATAAAATACAACAAAATGATAGAAAAAAATATTTGAAAAATGAGGATTTGACCTCTTTACATGTGTTATAGATTCTGAACATGATGTGCAAATGGTAAATTCTGAAAAGTTATCTTCTGTATAATGTCATTTCTGCAGAACTCTCTTGCCTCAGGGTTGTGAATTATTGTGCTGTGAACATTATAGGAGAGATTATTTACAATAAATCGTGTAAAACCCCAAATGTTTTGCAATCAGAATATGTCAAACGCCGAGGAATGAGGAACCCCCTTTGGTTTATAACTTCTTTCCAGCATGAGCCAAAAGGTGTACAGTACTGTTCCTAACGGAAAAGCATCCAGACCAATCTCTATAAATACTTATCACAGTCCCATAAACTAACCTATTAGAAGCACTTGACATTTTCATTTATACCTGTAAAACCGTTGGAAAAAAAGTTATATAGGATGAGCTCTCTAATGCTTTTTCAACATTTTTCATGCACAAAATAACATAATATAAAGACTTGCTCATACAATCTTTTGGCTGACTGTCTATTATCTTAAATATGATTTATCTGAATAATATGAATTATGCTTCCTCCAGTTTCCAATTTATGGTGTTAGAATCATTCTTTCTTATTTCTCCAGTGCAACTGGTATGCTGTAAAAATCTACTGGAATGTTCTCAGGTAATAATGTAATAGGAGCCTTAACAGTAGTTGTGAAATTAATATAGGACCTTACAACTGTAAAATGCTAAAGTTTTTTTATCACAATGTCAGGAAATGATTTCTGATGCATCCTCATCTGCAATATTTATGCTGTGCATCAACACTTGAATTTAAAAAGAGAAACAGGAAATACTCTGCTGGAAAGGGTGTGGGCAGGTAGGTCAGCCCACAGATTCTCTTGAACTGACCTAACTTGAGTATTTTGGTGGCAGATACAGAAAACTTGCAGAAAACTTTTGGGAGAGTTCTTGAGAGAGGTTCAGTATGCTCAGGACTTGTAACAAGACCCACAAGTCTACTAAAAAACCCAGAAATGGCAAGACAGAATATTAGCATTAACAGTAGGGAGTATATGCCAACATTTTGAACTGTACAATTATGAATGCTGACAAAATATAAGATGTATGTGGTGTCTAATGGGTCACAGGGCAGATTACTTTGCCCTTAAAACCATTCAGGAAATGTTGGACTTGAGCCCAGTTAGTAAGATAAATAAAATGCAGAACCTTATGCTAAAACTACATGACAAAGTTTCTTTCATTGTTGCAGCCACATCCTTCATTAGCACAAACTTGTGTCTCTCCTGCTTTGCAAATAACTTACAACCTGTTTCACTGAATGTGAATGTGGAGATGCTTAAAGCACAACCATGATGGCAATGAGCAGAACAGTTCCTGCACTTGACTACCAAATACCCAAACACTAGAAACAACTCTGCTGCTCACTTCAAAGCAGTCTTTATGAAAAGGAAATAAAGAATGCGAGGTTCTCCTGGAAATCTATCTTTTATCAATCACCTGCATCTATCAGTCATGAGAAATAGCATTTTGGTGGAAAGAACAAATTCTTGCAAACTAGTATTGATTATAAGGCCACGTGGCTGTAGCCCCACTTTGTTTCCAGATAGTCTCCAGCCTGTTGATTGCAGCCTGGCTCACTGCAGTTGCTTTCTGAAAAGCCTGGTGCTTACATATTACCAAGGAAGTCAAGGAATTTTCTTGGAACCCAGGCAGCTGTCTTGGAAGACCACTATACATGTTGTTATCCAACAGTATATGGCAGAGGGTACATTTTAAAAGAAATTGTGTGAAAACAAATGTACAAATGTTATTTCAATTCTACATGCCCACTCTGACATTTAGTGGTTAGGACTGACTGCTAAATCCCCCACTTCCCTAAACTATCATGTAAAATACCAAAATGTAAAAGTAAGACTTGTGGTATCCATGTAGGGAAATAAATACTATTAATTTTTCAGAAATTGTGATGAAAAATGTGGTTTGTAGAATTTTTAGTAATATATTTCAAATTGACCTGAACAGAATAGAAGTATATTTCCAGTCAGCTCATAGAATACACTGTTGCTGATAACATTTTACTATCCAACTTATTTTTATATTATTTGGGAACTCCTGCACCAATGTTTTTTCACAAAGATGATGAAATGCTTTGACCAGAGAGCAGATTATTTTTACCTTACACAAAAATTGGTGTTCATTGACAAGCAAATAAAGTAGATATGTGCATTTCTCTGTTATTCAAGCAGAAATTTCTGTAGAAAGAAAGTCTAAGTTTTTGCACAGAAAAATAATCCTCAGTGCATAGGACACCAGCATAAAGAATGGCAAATTAAAGGTTGCCAGGAACAAAGCAGAGCTCCATAAAATGCATAGCACATTCCATTACAGGTTAGATAGATTAGCAAAAGAGATATTATGTATTTTATAGTTGCTTGCCAGATAAGATATTTCTCTCTTTCTGTTGATGACCGCCCTTTGAGTTGTTTGGAAAATGTTGATTTTGGCTGTTGCATGGTGTGCAAGCAGCAGCAGCTAACTTTCCCTGTCAAAGATCTCTTAAGGCTGCAGCATTTACTCTGGTGCCAATTTTTCCTGATGTGGAGGGAATGGTATTGCCAGTGTTATTGCCAAAGGGAAGGATATGCATATGCCATTCATCAGCACTTATGTGGAACCAGCAGAGATTCTCTGTGCTTCCTCAAGAACAGTTTCATGGTTTGCTTCTACATTTGGTAACCACCTCCACTTGTAAACTATTTTCCCTCTGCTAGAAGTGTCCTCACCACAAGCACCCCTGTGCTGAGTGAAAGAGTTACAGGTCTTCAAAGGACCTGTACAGGTCCTCCTACAGGACTCCACTTTCCTCTGCTAGGACTACTCCCTATGATGTTTTCATTTCTTAAATCTTTTTTGCACAGTTGAGAAAGGACAGACTTCTGGTGTTAGAGTCATGTACCCCTTTTCTCCCCTCTATATTCTGTGTTCTCTTATTAAAAGAAAATAAAATAGTTTGGAAATGTATTCCAGACACAAGATTTTTTCCTTAATATATATTTTTGATGCAGCCACATGCTGGGTTCTTTACATTAAACACATTTGGTGATTCAAGTTTACTTTTGAAAATAGCCTGCTTTGTTTTCTGGTCTTAGTTGTTTTGTTTTGGGTTTTTTTTTTTTTTTTTCCTTTTGTAAAACCATGAGTTCATTTTTTGTACTTCTTGTCCTTTTAAAGAATGCAGGCCTCTTCTCCTCTTGTTTATTTAGTGCTTCATGGAAACACACTGATCTTCACAGTCAGAAGCCCATTGTCAGCCTCCTTGGGTTGCCTCTGGCACTGTGACTTTTAAAATTATGATTTCCATCCATTAAGAGGTAGCTTAGTTTTGGTTTTGATTGATCTCATTCAGCTTTAACTGTCTAAAGTTAAAGTATCTATGCCAAGCTAGTTACATGGGCTCCATCTAAACTTAATGGAGAAAAAGACATCTCCAGAGGTTGCTCTCCTCAACTCTGCCACCCTGTGTGACTCTCTCTGTTGGCAGAGGGCATGGATGATGAGCTTTGGCTCTAAGGGGACCCTCCCTGCCCATGTGCATTTTATATTTCCAAGCTGACCTCCACAAAGAAAGGGTGAGAAGCCTGTTTTGTCATGATGTCCCCAACACATGTACTGCATTGTGTGGTTGGTGCTTGGCCTAAGTTGTTTATTGCCACTCAGGTTAAATCTCTCTCCTTGCTGCCATTTACTAAACTTAGAATTTCAACCTTTTTTTGGGGTATAAAATTATTCACATGCACCTTTGCTCCTGGTAAATGAAAAGAGTGATAAAAATTGGATTGTGTTGAGCTGATGCAACTCCACATGCAAACAGCTCTTATCACTCCTCTGATTCTCCTTTAAGCATCTAATTTCCCTGTAAAAGGCTGCTCAGGGCCATAGGTTTTTTGTTGGCTAAAGTCTAAACACTTCTAATGCTGTTATTCATTCTCAAGACTAGAAGTACAGCATACTTTTGCAGTTTCACTCTTCTTGATTCCCTTCATATTATTAGATGCCCTCTCTTGGGATCAGCAAAATAATATGTGAAGAATATTAGTGATATGGAAGCTTGCTTCAGGGTTATCTTTAGATATCTGAGTTGAACTCTACAAGCGAGGTACTAAATCAGCCTTGAGATTATCAACAAAAGAACAAGTGAAAATGTAGTCTTTATAAATAGAATGTACTCCTTTTGTTCTAGGATAGGAGAAGAAACTGAGCCGAGCATTGAAGTTGTTGTCACACAGCTGGCTTTGCTGGGCTCATACCAGTGCAACAGCTGGCAGAGTAAGGCTACATGTGTTTTATTTAAAATACTCTTATATCACAAGGTGTGCAGATAGCAGGGTAAGGCACAACAGGAGGTACAAAGGACTGCTCATTTTTTCATATGACCATCCTGAGTGGTGATGAAAATAGTCATGCTATTAGACTCTTTGACTGGAGTATATATAATAATAAATTTGCAACAGCTTAGAGAAATGACAATACAGTAATATTGTATATGTCAGTCAAAGAAATCAAGCCTATGATATTTGTTATGTACTCTGTATCTTTTGCATGGTTGGTGTTTCATCAATGGGTTAGTAAAACTTCAGTTTTATTATTACATCCCATTACATTAACTGGGGTCCAGAAGGAGCCCAGTTGTTTTCAGGGAGGAAAGCCAACTTTCATTAACATTTTTGCAAGGAGTTAGGTATTGTCCTGCTCTTAAGGCTGACTGAGTAAGTCTGAAAGTTTTACAAGAACTGACTGAGATTTGTTCCTGTAAAAATCTGTGAGGTTTTTCTTTTTTTTTTTGGCTTTTTTTTTTTTTTTTTTTTTTTCTAACAGTAAAAATCCATACAGAAAACAATGCATAACCTTCAAATACTTCAATACTATAAAGCGTAGGTTATAAGGCCACTAACAATTACTTTTGGCAAAGTTAAAGTACTGCATGTTTTTCATACTCTTTTTCAGGAGGATTTGCATATATGGAAATGCCTAATAATACCTTTTGTCTTCTAAGCTGTCTGTTTTAAAAATTTTAGTCTGTTTTCAAAATAAAAATGCAAAGAACCCTTTGGTGCAGTTTGTACAGTTTGTACATAAAGGGATATGCTGGGTTCTTTTCATATTTTCTTCTTTAATTACCTAGTCTTGCCCAATAAGTTTTAGTGTTTTGTTACTAATAACTAATGAAGAACAGGTAACAAAAGCCACAGCAGCATCTTTTACTCATTAAGAATTGGATCAAGTTAACTTGCACATTGCATGAAGCATGCCATCATGTATAGAAAGCAAGAAGTGTCTGGGGCAGCATACACTATTAATTAGAGCTGAAGCTGGACTTGTGTTGTGGCAATCATGACTTTCATGTTCTATTACTTTCATGTTCTAAAAATACTATGCCTGACTTGATGTTTTATGATTTATGTGAGTGGGGGGACATTAGACACATTTTGTAAATGGATGGAAAATAGACACATTTCATGAGTGGCTGAAAGCCTAAATTCCCCTCACTAAAGGAATGGAGATGTTCAGCAAGGGCATGGGGACATACAGAGTGACATAAAGCTCTTCCACTTGAGAGTGAGTGTCTGTGGGGGGCAGCAGTCCATTATGGGAACTTGAACTTGGTAGGATGAAGCTGGAATAGCTTCAATACCCCAAATATCCAAATATTTATGGATATTTTATAGCATCTTTGTTTTATATTTCTGAGGACTGTTGGTGTCCCTGGTGTAGGAGCAGCATCCTATTCCCATCCTCATATCTGCACTTTGGTTGGTATGGCAATCTACACCATTTAAGGATTTCTGCCAGTTCCTGGTGTTCATTACAGAAATTCTCCTCAGCTGTTTCACACTTCCACTGTTAGAGAGTGGTCAGAGTGCAGTAACAAGATTGACTTGGTTTAGTTCATTAACTCTGTCTTGTAGATGTAATGAACTTAAGTATGATCAAGCTCATCATGACTCTTTAGAGCAGTGATAACAAGATAGGCAACAAAGCTGTCATTGCAATGTTTTCCAATGTTTGGAGCCTCCTGTTTATAAGTGATTAAGAAAGCTGAAATGTGAGACTTTGCTATTTCCTCTCTTAGCACGAAGGGGTGCAGAAACTTGGTGATGCATAGTTGGAGGACAGGGTTAGAAGGTGCCCTTCCAACAGGAGCTCCATCAGACATCAGTAGGTTAATAGGATGCAATCAAAGGTCTTCTTTGAACCCTTCTTGAGCACATAAAACACTTATGTGGGTTCTTCAAGCCAAATAATTGTATTTTGTGCTGAAGCAGAAGGGGAACACAAACAGATAAATATTGCCTTTTACATGGGGGCCAGTTACAAGTAGCTAAAGGACAGTAAATTCCTTAACAGTTGGAGCATGATCCTAGTGATATTGGTTTGGTCTTGAGGTAGTTTCAAGTAAAGGTAATCACAAGTAAAACTCCCTGGTCAGACTGCTTGTATCCTTTTTGTTGTCAGAGAACACACTAGAAAATTAATTTGTCATATTGCTATAAAATTACATTACTGATCAAAGGAACTTGAATATTTTTATTCTTGTAATTTGAACTATTATTTTATGGAATGGTGTTGACTGGATACCTCTCCATGTAGCTCATTTTCTTTTTAGATGGGTGCAGACTCTTCTGTCCCAATGCAGTGAAGTAATCTATGAATCATCTGCTCTGTAAATCCATCAAGAGACATTGTCAAGAGACATTATGTTTAATGACATTATCCTCATGTCATCAGTGGGACCAGAGGACACTTAGAATTGCATAAAATGATAATGCTAGTCTTAGGCTTGCAATTTTCTGTAGTGGCAAAACCAAGCAGTTAAGAGAACAGACACATTAACAATACTTTCTAAGACCTTTTCTCCTCAGATGAAACTAAAAGTGTGAATGGATTTAAACAATCGCAGAGCTTTAATGGAAATGCTTAATATATATCAACATAAAAATATATGTTAATGAACTTATAATGCTTTGTGAGATTTATCTTTCGACCAAACTGTAAAGAATTTTAAAATAGTTTTTTTTTTTTTCTTGGTTACTTTGAGGTCTCTACTTAAATTTCTGACATCCTTGTTCAGCTGCTTTCTGAAATGTCCAAAATTTTCCAGGACTATAATCTACTTTGACTGAAGACAGTCTGAAGAGGGTTGATGTTCCAGGGAACATATGTTTTGAATTGAAGAACAATGATACAGTTTTGTTTGCACTCATAAATAATGAATCTTTTTCTGACCACAAGTAAAATTGTTTAAATTAGTCTCCTGATTCAGTAATTGATCTGAAGCGTACGCTGTGTCAGAGCTATCAATATACTGATGACTGCATGCATCTCAGAGAGCTCCAGTAGTGTTTATGAAGGACACTATAAAAATATAAAAGGGGTTAGAAATGAGCTTTGTGGATTATCTTCAGTTAATGGCACGGCAAATGTCATTTTATGGACCTAATTTACTGAACATTAATAATGCTACAGTTGAAGTAAATCATTTTAATGGCAAGATTTATGTGAATAACACTAGCACTAATTTACCAATGGAATTTACAAAATCCATTTAGCTCTTCTAAAGAGGCACTAAATGGATGTTATGGCTTGGTTTTAGACTGCCACTATCATGGGAGAAGGGAGGCCTGCTCTTTCTTTCTCCCTTGTGTTTGTGCATAGGGAAAGCCAGAAGATGAGTTCGGCAATAACACTTCAGTGAGTCAGAGAATAGTGCTGAGTGATCAACACACTGTTTGTGTGTGTCTTCTGCTAAGAGCAACTGATTAAAGTTATGTCAAAGCAATTCTGAGAAGAGGTGCTTGGAGTCTGTACCTCCTGCACAATGTTCTCCCTGTATTAAACAGCTTTATCTTCAGATAGATAAGCTGATGTGAAGTTCTTGTGTGCTTCAGGGTTGTAGAATGTTACTGGGAGATGAAGATGCTAAGGGTGAAGAAACCTCAATGCCCTTGCCCATTTTGGTTATGAAATTATTATGTGCTGGCATTAAATGTAGAATAAACTACAGTATCTACGGTGTGAAGCTGTCCAGGATGACTGAAGGTCCTTTCTCTTCCCAAGAGATAATCAGAAACTCTCATGGCAAGTAAGATGCACTGAGCCAGCAAGACTTTATTTAGCTGGGGAAGCTACCAAGAAGTGTGTCCTGAAGAGATGGAGCAGTAACACTGCAGGACCTTCTGTCTCCCTCAAGATGACAGAGGTGGCTCATACTTTTTCAGGAACAAATGCAGAAGTCAGATATTTTTAACCTTAGGATTCAAAATTCACAGTCATTTACTGTAAAAAACTTGTTTATCTTGAGGTGAAATGAGTTTAATATAAGTAATTGACAAACCTATGAACTAATCAAGCTGGGAAAAGAAAGAAAGCAAAAAAAGAAGTTAAGAAATACAATGTTGTTTCTGTTCTTAAATACGTAGAATTTACTTTGACACTGTCATAGTAGGAAGCACATAAATAGAAGATAGACAGATAGATAGATAGATAGATAGATAGATAGATAGATAGATAGATAGATAGATAGATAGATAGCCAGCCAGCAATGGAAGAAAAATTAATAAACACTGTAGTGGTTGCTAATCAGGTGTCTAGCATGAACATACAAGCTGATCAAATAATGCATAATTAACAACTTAAAAATTATTGCATAGAGCATTTGATTACTCATGGAAAGTTATGGGCTTGGCTGAGTGTGAGATTTTATGTATGTCTGCTGGAACTGGTTGTTTATGATGTGACATTCTTTAATGGTAAAATGAAAAACAGCACAGTTCTGTGCCAGGACATGAGAGGGTCATAGGGGGAATGAATATTTATGAAGCAAAATAAATATGAAGATGGAACTTCCCTCTCCTTTTCCCATCCCCCACTACTGATATTATTCCTATATAGTCCATGACATGTAATTTACATTGGCTTATATATATACCCTGGGACAACTCATGTCTGTGTTTAACTCTGATTATGGTATGGCCTTGCAGGTACCCTCTTTGAGAAGTGGGTGCTGTTGAAGGTGTCATTTGTCCTTTATTGCTTTAAGAATATTTCATGTAGTCCTGAAATGCTGCAATAAACCAGTTTTGCAGGGCCATGGTTCTATTTTATCCATCTATTTTAAGGAAATGTAGATACCTATTCCCATTCAAACCTCTTGCCATAGGACTTCCCTATATTCCATATTGTGATGTGTAATGTACTTACTGTCAGGGAAGGGAGGGTTTTCCCCTCATTTTGCAAGTGAGGACCAAAGAAAGAGGCAACTAATCATTTCAGAAGCAGACTGTGGTAGAGTGAGAAACCAAAGAGAAATGCCTTAAATTCATAGCCTGCACATAAAGTACCAAGGTGGATTTTGTCTTTTCAATGTTTCTAATATTCACTCTTTGGTACTTCTTATCCACCTGCCTGCAGAGGTGGTACTTAGCATCTTCCCTCGATTTGTCAGATGTAATTTGGGTAGATTTTATGCCATCTGTAATTTCAGACACACAATTGAATTGCTTAAGATTGCTTAGTGAGCTGAGATCCCCTCCACAGAAAATGGAGAGAAACACGTACTTCTGGAAAATGGTTGAGCCCTCCCAAGTTTTAATTTGACTGTGAAGATGACAATCTCCTTTCCACCAGCAGGAGGTCTGCACTGAGGAGCTCCCAGGGTGGGGACTTCTGCTAGGTGACAGAAGTTGGAATGGATGCATGTAAGTATACTGTGTTTCTTAATAGTGAGACAAAACCTTGATGTCCTGCAGAGCCTCCTGGGATCGTGATGCATTCTAGCAACAATTATCAAAGAGAACTCCTCTAAGGAAATGTGGGCAAAGTGAAAGCAGAGAGACTGCTAACACTTATCTTTACTCATTCATTGAGCTGGCATTGTGCAATTTTTCCAGAAACACCTCTTTCCAAGAAGTCTGTTTTTCAGTCCTGGGCACAGGCAGTTGCCAACTTATCAAATAATGAGGTGTTTTTTGTAGTGTGCACAAATGAAGATGAGAAAAGCACATTCCTTGTAAATACATTCTCAGAGGGAAAAAAACCCACCAGAATTCTGGATGAGACATGACACATGAAAGCACTCAGTCTGACTCATATTACCACTACCTCATCATCACCTTTCTCAATAAAACCAAGCTGCTTAAAAATTGTGTTAAATATTTTTTTTTTTTTTCCCAGGGAGGAACAATATTTCAGGTGACATAGAGGGAACATAGCAGATGGCAAAGAATTCAATATAGATAAAATACTATGGTTTTGCTCTAGTTTTTTTCTTCACTACAATTTGTTTTCTTCTGAATTCTTTATGGGCTGTGTTCTACAGAGGAAAAAATAGCCCAAACGAAACAAGCTTTAAGAAGCAAAGTGAATTTCAAAGACAACCTGAAGAGTGAACATTCAAACAACTGAGAAGAAGCATATCCCTCCTTTGAGGTTAGTATGAACTGGCAATACTTCCTTTCAGACCGTTCCTCACAATTAAGAACAGCACTGATCAAAACTCAGCGAGGAGATCAACGATGTGATCTGGAAAGGGACTGAACCCATAATGGAGCAATCAAGAGTAAATGCTTTTTGAACATGGGTCTTTTTCACAGGGATCAAAATAATTGCTTCAACAGTCTGTTTATTTACCAGGGAAGGTACTTGTATTTATTACCCTACTGAGAACAAAGAACTAGTGCTGGTACCTGGTTGTTTTATTTCCACAACTCTGCTATCATCATCAATAGCTGAGACAAGTTCCTCAACAGAAACAAAAAAATGGCCTGCCTGCTTGCCCACAGCTAGATGGCTTGAAGCAAGAGTACTACCATGTAACTTTTTCTTCTTGTCTCCAGCTCTCTCCCATGGAAGAAAGGAGCCCATCTGCACTGCCCACTTCCTTCATTGCCATAACTTCCTTAGAAAGAGCAACAGAAATCCTCCTTTGAGATGTTGCAGTGTAGGATTTCAGTTTGTGTGATCTTGCTGAGGAAAATTATAGCTGAGAATTTTCAAAAGGCAAAGTAGTTTAGTTATGTCACACAGATGAATTTTACTGTCAGGAGATGAGAGTCTAATGGAAAATTTTGTTCGCATTTTGTATGTTCTGCATTATTTTGCTTCTTGGGATTGAGCAGTGATAATAGATACTTGGCTCTGCTGCCTTGTGCAATTTACAGAAAATAGATCATTTTCTGACCTGAAACTGAGAGGACACCACTGTCCATCTAATTCTCTGTTTGGATGCTTATGAGCAGTGAGCATGGGGCACAGGGATGCACAGACTTGAATCTCTAATCCAAGAGACCACTTAAGGACTTTTTTATTTTAACATGGGAGCAAACCTGGTGGAATTAAGAGCCTTGCTGGATGGGGTCAGAGCTCCTAATTTGGTTTTGAACCAACATAAGGGGGGCTCAGGGATGCATCCACTCATTATAGCAGCATCAGGCAGTCAGAGCCTCCTGGTGAATCTTGCTCATTGTTTCAAATTCTATTTATATATTTCAAAGTGTAGCGAATGGAATGATCATAAAATCATGGTGACTGTTCATAGAATTTAGGGAAAACAAAATAAACAGTCACATACCCTCAGTTAAAAGAACGAAAAAAAGTCCACAGTTTTTCTCCAACTCGAGATGTATTCCCATGATGTACATTCTTGGTGTAATTCATATAATATAAAATGAATATACACAAGGAAAAGCCACAACACAGAGGAAAAAAAAAAAAAAAAAGGAACAGGAATGACTCATTCTCTGGCAAAGAATAATCATAAGAAAAATTAGTATCTTCAGGACCTGTCTGCAGAGTCTCTTCTACTAGGTTACAATAAACAAAGATTCCATCTTTTAAAACAAAACAAATTTTTAAATAATGAAAAATATCCTCAGAGACCACACATGAATTATGAGGATATTATCTAGATAGAACAGTTAGTACTTGAGGTTTGTATCAAGGTAAAAATTAAGTTTCCCTTATAACTTACACTTATTCTGCCTACCCACAGCTTTTATGTTTCTCATTTTATTGACCTACTCACCTTACTCTAAGCAATTTACTCACTCTGTATATGCCCAGGATTTTAAATGAGCTTCTGAGTGCCATCCAACATTAAAACAAGTCTGACATAGCTGAATGGTCACAGGCATATCATGATATATGTGGAGTATTTTGTAATTTTTCTGCCCATTCTAGAGCATCCATACAGCAACTAAGCACCTTTGCTTTAAAACAGCTATGTCTAATGAAGTCCTTGTCAGCCATGAGGTCTTCCTTAATTGGGTACAGGGGTTATGTTTTATTTATTTGTCTGTTGTTCCTTTGAGTTTCCTTTTCCAGCATCTCTTTTCTCAGAGGGTCCTAATGATTCTTGAGGATCCCCACAGTGGTAAGTTTCTTTCAGGACAGCTGTATTGTTTCAGGCGCTTGCCACGCTCCTTCTAATGTGACTCAACAGCTATGTCAGGTAATCCCTGGGAGTGGTTGGCAAGATCTTGCCCTGTTTTGGTCCTTTTCTCACTCTGCTTTTGGCAGGAATTTTTTAGGGTAAAAGAGAACACCCTTTGTCCCTGTTGTTCCTGTAAGTATAGATGTATGATAGGGCAGAGCCAGCTGAGAACAGAACCTGTGAAGAGCTCCTTGGGGGTCTCTTTGACACCTCCCCATGCTTAGGAAATGTGCACCAGTATATTTATTTGCTTTTTGACAAGGTACAGTGGGACCAAATCTCCAGATCTCTGGTGATACCATTGTAAGCAATGATGGAGAACTCCTGCACACTTCTGTGCTCACCACAAAACCAGACTTTTAGCAAAGCAGTGAAGTAGTAATGGACATAAACAATAACATTTCTTCCTAGAATCAATGAGAACAACCTACCAAAACACAGAAATTGTATTCAGATGAAGGTGATGAGTAATTTTGACCTCTATCAATGTAATGCTTTTATGTATTTGGCTATTGTGATCTTTTCTTTTATGCTTTCTGTAACATCCAGGAGTCTATGTGAGGAACGTAATAGCCTAGTAAGGACATTCATCTTACTCATTTCATCTTTCCAGAGAAAGTGAGAACGAACTCCTTCCTAAGTGCTTCAAACATCCAAGAACATCTTTAATACATTACATGGAAGTCATTATTTTGGATATTTGCAGAGAGAGAGCATTTGTAATGTATCATACACACCTTTGGTCTCTGAGAAAACAAATAATATGAAGGGCAAGAACATATGATATAACCACAGTTCCTGCCCTTTCTCTTTCCATATTTTTTGTGCCTCCATGGGATACTTACGTTGCAGTCTTGAATGCATTAAGTGTTATGCATGAAGTCACATGACTTGAACTCTTGGCCAGGCAAAGATTAATTTATTGCTAATGGAAAAATCCGTGCCTGATGCTCTCATCATCTCAAACCACCCCTTCCTGCCTAGTGAGCAGTAATTTTTTTCTATCCAAAAGTTAAATCTGAAACATTATTTACCCTTGTTGATACAAACTGTGCAAGTATAATGCTTCCTTTGCCCCTGCATCATAGGGAAACATTTCCAAATATTTTCATTTGGTTCGTGGTGGATCCTTTCACTACGCAACTTCTAATTTTAAAAATCAGTCTTGTGAAGAGCTGTCTTTGTTGCAGACAGGCTGTGTCCTGCTGCTGTTGTGTTTTCTGCTAGAGTATGTACTACATCTAGCTAGTAAACAGAATAAGTATCTTGGGTTTGTCAGGAACAGACTGACTAGAATGTGTGTCTGTTTTTAGGGAGTTGGTAGTGAGTGCGCCACATGTTCTGCCACCAGCTTACCCCCCTGAGGCTGTCCATCTCCTGCTTCCCTCACAAGGCCATGTAAAAGTGGGCTAAGTCCAGCTCAGGGCTTTTCTCAAGTCTTTCCCAGCACATTTAAGATCTTCATATCTGGTGTATTGCTATTCTTACTCTTCACTGTATGGCTGGCCAGACTGGACTGAGCTACAGTGGAATAATGTTTTGATCCAGTATGACACTGTTTTGTTGACATGGATTTGACAGAAAAATGCCCTGACTTTGTCCTGCTGGACCACTTCTCACAGCTGTAACATGTTGTATAAGAAATGAATATATCTTCACTTTGCTTTTCAGTTTCATTTTGGTCTTTTGCTGCTTTTCAGTCTGTTTAGAAAATCCGCTCTTCAGGGCAGGAGCTGGCTGTTCTAACACATCTGTAGAGTCTAGTTTCTGTCAGTCAAAACAGCAAATGAAAAGTGCCTCACTTCTGGTTGTATTTACAGAGTGTGCCCTACTCTGGGGACAGACACAGAGCATCTGAGTCACTTGCATTGACATGTAATGCTTGTAATCCTTGAAGGTTACGCCAAGTCCTTCTGATGGGTTCTAGGGCAAAATACTGCTTCTTTGTCAGTGACCAACAGAACAAGTGCTTTTGGCTTCTCTACCACTGTTCTCATGATGCAGATCTGTCTGTTGGCAAATAACCATCTCTCCTCCATCTTTGGTGGCAAAGCCACCAAGAGTCAGACTTCACTTTCTGAGGATGCCTTGTGATTCTAAAGAAACTAAAATGATATTCTATTTCTAAGAAAATTAGGACTTTATTTCATGAAAAAATGTGGTCATGGTATGTAGTTGTGAAGCAACAGATATGTTTGAGGAAGCAATCTGCTTTCAAAAAATGTTTTCCATATGGGATGAAATTAAAACACCTTGCCTTTTACTCAATCCCTTCCAACCTGATTCAGTTTTGCCTGCACCTGTGTGCAGGGTTGCAAGTCCTGGGATGGTGTGTGTTTTTTCTCTAGCTTTCCTTATACCGAGTACAATCCCAGTCCTGAAGCTCTAACTTTTCTTGTGAAAGATGTTTCAACTTTTTAAATAGCTATTGTTCAAAAGATGTTTCTACCCGTCTGATGTTTCAGTAATTGCCCACACTGTTTACAGACATGCCAAGCACAGTTCAGAGACAGATTCTGAAGAAGTATTCTACTGTCATTGTTCCTAGTAAATTCATAGATTTAATTGAATCTATCTTTAGAACACACATTTTGTTTCCCAATAAAGTATTCTTTTTGTGACCTCCTAATTAATAAGATTAAGGGAATTTAGCCCAGGAAACTGACAAAAGGCAGCATTCTAGGACCCTCACTGAATATTAATATCCATCTTGTAGCAAAAGCAGAACACTTGTTTGTGTATATTGGAGCCCCACTGGTTTAGGTCTTTACTAGGAGAACAACAAAGAAGAGGAAAAAAATAACAAATTACAGCTGAAACAAATCATCAGCATTGCTGTTTTCAAATTACTATATTTCTGGGGAATTTCAGTCAGTTACATGAAAAAGAAGACACCAGTTTCAATGGAGCTTTGATAGTCAGGTTATGTTAATAATGGGAACTCATGTAAAATGCATAAGGTATACCTTACAGATGAAGAAGATTGCTAATAATTATTCTGTATGCTAAGAGTGTAGCTCTTTCTGAACTGATACATAAAGACTCCTTTACATCCCAGTCTAATTACTTATAGACAGTTGAGCACAAAATTACTTTCATCTGTTTGAACATGTGGAAGGAAAGAGATTAGAGAAGTACCTTTCAAAACAGCTGGTTGGCATGTTAAAGAAGAAAACCTACTGGTTCTTCGGTTCTGACTGAAAAGTGCATTTCTTTATAATTAGACCTATTAAAGTAAATGTCATGCAGGGGGATTCTCAGAGGAGGTGACTGGGGTGCACAGCATGAAAAGTCAGTTGCTCTCTTATGGCTGCTCCAGAAACTGGAAGTTTTCAAAGATGGGGAAAGATAGGACTAGGTGTTTTGACACCTTGTGTTTTTCCCTAGCCATTTTGTGATTTCTTTTGGTGCACTGGCTCCCATGAAATATGGGTGGGAGTTCCTGAGGTGATAAATGGCTGTGTGCACTCACCACTCTGACCTTTCTTGATCCCTTTCTCTTGCTGTCCTTACAGAAGAAGTCAATGTGAGTGGTGTGGAAAATAATCTCTTACACAGGAAAAAATCATATGGGGTGACATCAGAATCGCAGAATAATTTTTCTTGGAGCCTTTGCAGTTCTTCTGGTCCAGCCCTCCAGCCCTCCAAAATGTTGTTTGGGTCCTTGTCCTGTCAAGTTTTGACCGTCTTGGAGAATATCTTAAGATCAAGTCTCAAGAACAAGGGAACAGTTGAAATAACCAGTTTAATCTGGTATTCTATCCCTGACAGTCACAAGTGGGTAGTATTTAGGGGATGATTAATGAGAAAGTTGGAAGTAATCCTTTCTGTTGCATGCCTCAAATCTGTGAGTTTTGGGTTTATTTTATGTATATCTGGCATCTGTGGCATGTGGTTTTTCATCAGAGGTATTAGCTGTTTAGGGTAGATATGACAAGGATGTGCATAGGCAGATTCTGTGTTCACTCCAGGTTCTCTTGTATTTCTTCCCTAGATGAATTTTTGCATGCATAAAGACAGAAAATGACAAATTAGATTTTACAAGAGGCTGGATCAAATAAACAAGAGTTCCACAGCCCTTTATCATTATATATTCTACTGCCCTTTATCATTAGAAAAGATCCAGAAAGATGCCTGCTCTTTTTTCCATCTGGGTGTGCTGGTAGTTGGACATGGTGGCCTCTCAGCTGGCAGTACCCGAGGAAATAATAATGAAGTTGCCCCATGTAGTGGCTCACAAAACCCAGCTTTTCCTGCATTTATCTTGCTTCCCACAAAGGCCTTTGGTGAAGCTATTTTGCTGCTGTTTAAGTAAGGATATCCTGGCCTCTCCTGAGCTCATATCAAGAGGCTTAACCTCTTCTTTGAGAAATAAAAAGACATAAAAAGTTATGTCCAAAAAGATGACTGACCCTTTCATTAGTCAAGTTATTGAAGAGGACGTGGTGGAACACAGAGCCTGCTGGATGCTTCCTGCTAAACCTCTAGGGCAGCACAGGAGAATGACTGTCTCACAGAGCCCTGAGTCTTCCCAGAGACCTGCACCACACAGCAACCACTGAGTGCTTCACTAGAAATAAAAATAACTGTGACAGCACCAGTCATGCTAAGTTGTGAATGAGTTGGCCTTTTTCTTTTTTTCTAACTTGTTTTGGACTTGAACCAACTTTGAATTTTTTATGGAAAGAACACACTTCTGATTAAAAGATACATCTTGATTTAAAGGACAGCTAGTGTGTTGTACACATAATAATACATGGCTACCAGGAACACTACTGATTGCTGATAATTTAATTCCTATAACAGACTAGAGAAAGCTTATTACCTGGCAGCCAGTATTCAATCACTATTTTCTGAAATAAATAGCCTATCAGACAGCTAATGATAAAAAAAGCAAACGTGATGTCCTTAACTTTATGTATTTTTAAATGTAATATACTGTGCTCACAAAGACATCCTAAATGCTGTCTTCCTGCTAATCCTTCTCAATGGCTTTTCCCTGTGTTTGTGGCATGGTTTATTTAAGTAAATGGTATTGTTACATTAATTTTAAAATCTGATGTATTACTAAATAAGATAATAGAGCATGAAATGCACTAAAATACTGTCTTCTGTGTTATACTCACGAGGCTCATGGTTGGTTTTTACTGTGCTGTAGAAAAAGAAGCATCTTAAAATAAGTGAGTACCACTGGTTGTGTATTTTATTTCTTTCATTATCATTGTTCTTGGAACCATAAAAACAACTAGAGGAGCAAAGACTATAGAAACACTGAGGGATCTTGGCTGCAGAGGATTAAATACTGTAAAATAAAATAATTCACCCCATTTCTCCAACAACCCAAACCCACACAGCCCTCCACAGAAAACTTTGTGTTTTAGTATGGCAAAATGTGATAAATGGATAAGCAGTGAGGTTGGTAAGGGAAGTAGAAGGGCAAAAATCTCATTTGTTTTAATTAATTAATAAACCAAATTATAGCAAATCTGTAGAAAATACATCAGTCCTTTCAGTTATTTGTCTTTTACTGATATAGATTGAAGTCTGCTGTGACATTGGTTATGGATCAAATATAGAGTTGGCTGTGAATTTTCAGTGTGACATTGTCAACAAAATTTCATCAAAATATAATTTTTAATAAAAGTTTGGAATTGTTCAATATGCTATAAGTAGGAAGTGACATGTTATGATATTTAGTTGGGGAATTAGAATAGCTCAAATGAAAACATTTTATTCACCTAAGAGATGCAGGTGGTGTATTTCAGATTAGGTGAACATGAACCTGAGTCTGCCTAAGATACCCCATAGAAGCAGAGGAGCTGCATTTTGTTGTAGTTTACACTCCTGTGCTCTTCTAGTTGGGATTTTTGTCTTGATGAGATTTCTACAATGTATCATTGCACATTCTCATTGCCTAAGAAATATGGTAAATTGAAACACAGGGTAAATTAATCCATAGGTCAGTCCAAGATGTCTTGTTTGGGATTTGGAGGAAGCTAACTTTCCACTGGAAAACAGAATGGGTTTTAAATGTACTACATCAAATTTGTACATAATTGATATTAAGATGTATACATTTTTGATAATATATGGTATACATTTATTCCTCTGCAATGCATGTACATTGCAAATAGGCAATGCAGATATACTGTATTGAATTGGAAATTATTCAAGTTGAAAATGAGGACTGAAATCAACTTCTTGCATATTTATAACTACTTTTAAAAAGGCAATGAGAGAAAAGAGAGGAAAAAAAATTAGTGAAAATTGGCTCAGAGATGGGAGTATATTGTTAGACCAGCTTGCATGCAGGGATAGTAACGACAAGATAATGGGGTGTTTCCTTACAGATATTCTGAGGTTGTGGAGATTAAGGAATCTGCCCCCTTTTACCTTCTCCTTCCTTTGTAAAATCTATTTTGCCTGTAATGTAATGTACTAATAAACACTAAAGGCATTTTAGAATAAATCAGGTCATAGCTTCTGCTTCCTTTTGAGTGTCCATCTGAAATAATTAGCTGCATAAAAGTATATACATAAATATATATATAACATTTTTGGAAGAAATGGCACAGCTGCTGCCAGCTATGCCCTCTGGCACTCCGAGAGGCAGAAGCTCCTCCTGGGTTTTGCAGTATGCTCTGAAGTGGAGCTGTGTTTTAATTGCTCCATCCATCCCTATTAAGGGACAGGCAGAAAAGGGGAAAAAAAAAAAAAAAAAAACAAACTAATGAGAAAACAGATATTGTATATACATTACACTAAATACCTGTGGTTAAAAGAATATGAAGGTTGCTAATGGAAGCACTGAAAAACCAGGAAATATATGGCTCCTGGTATAATGTTAATTTAACTTCTGCAGCCAACACCATTATGCTGCAGTTCCAGGGATTCCTGCTTCACCTAATGAATGACTGACTGGTCCTTCATGACTTTTCTACTCTTCACAGGTGGTATGGAGATCCAAGTCTTATTTATATTATAAAATACAAACCTTGCTCTAAGTGCAGGGATATTAATTTCCTCACCATTTTTCATTTAGCCCTCTTACTACATTCGGTTAATGGTACTCATGGTACTCATGATTATAATATGCAATGTCTTCAAGAACATTCAATAATGTATTTCTGCAAAATCCTGGGAGGTAGCTGTTGATCACTATTATTTGTTATATGTGTTGTTATGCACACAATATTGTACGTGAACAAAAAAAACACACTTTATATAAAAAGCCAAAAATTTATTGTTGTCATGTCTAAAATATTTTCAGTATAATCCAAGAATCATTTGTGCAAATTTCGTTTCAGAAAAGAATATTTTAATGCAGAAAGTCTCATTAATAATAACAATGTAGTTTAAAATGTTATACACATGCTTAGTTTCCACTGCTTTTTCTGTTATTATGTTCAACATTTTCCTTCTCCCCTTGCTCCCAAGTTTGGTTGTTTCATTTTGCTCTTAAGCATGTTGGGACAATGTAGATTTGTCAGCTTCTAGTCATTCACTTGAAGAAATATGATGTTCATCTTAGTGGTTTCCTCTTCCTCAATGAAGGACTTTATATACGCTTGCTAACATATAATTGCATATTTGCTCTTTTCTCATGGGTCTGCAGATTTAAGCTATGTCCACATTTTCTGGATATGTGCCCTTTTTGTAGGCTAGATGTTATGTCTTTATTCTCAGTTATACCTAAACCCAGTTTTGTCCAGCCCCAGGTGTGCATCTCTTTCACTGACTGTAGGTTAGTTGCTTACAGCTGTGGGTCTTGAGTAACAGGTTTGTGTACACATTTCTTGTCACCCCATGGAGGTATTCCTCCACACTGCATCCTCTCTCCACTTCTCTACTGTCACACCTGGAATTCTATACACTGCATCATTATGCATACTAGAGTTGTAAAATCACAGTGGTATACCATATAAAGATAAACAAAAGTAAAACAAATCAGACAGAGGTACTTGTTACATTAAAGAACTTGATAAAGATAAATCAAGAGAGGCAAATTTGCCAGCTGGTCAAGAAAAACCCAGGGCAAGACAGGGCAAGCCTGACAAGCTTCAGTCTTGAGGTCTGGGAAACTCAGTGCAAATCTGATAGTTTGCTACCAGCAAGAGCTATACCATATTACAGGGACTTGAAATTATAGTGTGCAATCTGAGAAATAGATTAATTAGGAAGAAAATGCTATGTTTCTTTAACAGTTACTTGAACTCATTGAAAGTTGTGTTTCTTTAAACTTCAAGGACTGTTATTGACTGAAAGTACTTTTAGTTCCTAATTAGATCATTACAATCATACTGCAAACAAAGGTGGTGATGAGCAGGCACATGCTGAGCTAGAAGGTTATGTCTAGTAGAACATTAGAGGATTTTGGAGTTAGGTTGCAGCTCCACTCAAAGCCCAGAAATTCAGAGTAAGTTTCAATGGTATTGGCTGTTTTGAGCTGCTCTGGGAATGCAAAGCAGCCATAAACTTGACTTAAATGGCCAGTAAAGTGGGTTTTACTGCTGCTTTGTGTCACTGAATTGCTCCAAAGCAGCTGGAATATCCCATGAATCTGGCCCCAGATGTTTATGTGGCGTTTATTCAAACTATTCTAACCTCTTTGACGTGAAATCTGCTGGAAACCTCATGAGAATAAGTTCTCCCTCCTTTTTCTGTTCTCAACCAGAAACACCAAATGAATGGTCAGTTTTTAGTTTCTCTAGCCTTTTCATTTGGTGAATACTGCAAGTGGGGAAAAAACACACCAGAACTTAACCAAGTATTTCAGACTTTCTCCTCAAACATAATTTAATTTTAATTCTAAGAAGATCCTTACTTATACCTAAATTGGTTACTTTACTGATGCTGAGATATATAGATATATATTTTGCAGGGCTCATCCTCTGTGATGTGGTCTACTCGTAATGGTCCTGATTGTCAGTTGGGTTGCAAATAACCTGGGTTATAAATTTGTTGCCTATTCTTTTTCCATTCTAGTTACTAGGTTATCTACTGCTGTATTCCAACAGGTGGTCTTGTGTGGGATTGGTTTCCCAGGAGCTCAGGCATTTACAGTTGAGTTTAGTAACCTCTCATTCTTTTTATAGGTGATGGTGCAAGAGATGCTTCTACATTGTCTCGCTCATCTGGGCACTTAATCTATAAGTTCAAATCAAAGTTAGAATTATTTTATAGCAATGCAAAAGTGCTTTCACTTTTAATGAAATTTACAGGACCTTCATTCGCACTAAATCCAGACTCCTACTGAACTGGCTCACTCCAGTCAGGGAACACCCCTGTGGAATAAGGTACTTCTTGGCATAGGTAAAACTGTCACAGTCTGTCCCCTTCTGGTGCCAGCTCCATTCTGAGTCTGTTCTGCTTTTATAATGAAATTCAAGTACAAGAAAGAGATAGCTGATCTGTATTCTGCAAAAGGTCACAGATTTCTGGGATGTACAGGATAGTCTTTGTCAGGACACTTATGTCATCTTTTCTCCTTATCAGAGGCCAGTCCAGCTTTTCATAAGATGTAAATAATGTAAAATTATATAAAAATATTTCTGGCTTGAGTAATTTGAAGCACAGCCAAGCAAAACACTAGGGATTGCATTGTAAGGAATGACTTTTATTTTTTGGCAGCACAAATGAAGTAGCTGACCTAACAGAAAATATCTCTAATATATTTAGTTAAAATTCCCCAACTTTTGTAAAACATTCGTAAAAATATTGAACTTTAAGTTGACACTTTACAACATCCCTGCATTCTCCAAATTAGAGATACACTAACAGATAGAGAAAGGACTTCTTTTTGTGGCCAAGGTAAAGGCTAAAGTAAATATTGATTACAGACAAGGTTTTATACACCAGTATTCAAGAGGAGTTAAAGAGAAATTTTCTTCAAAAGGAATGTTCATTTGAATCCTCTTTTTATACTGTGTTTAGTTGCTTTATTTTATTTAATGAGTTTTATAATAATAAAGGCTCTGTATAGGTTGCATAGTGAAGCTTTTAAATATCTACATGAAAAGCATGACCTTAAAAAGGAGGCAGGAGGGACAGAATAGGTGAATTGTTAACAGATGAATAATTGGTTTTGAGAAATGTCAACAGAGCCTGCTTGTCTACACTACAGCCATTCCAGGAGAGGTAAATAGAGGTAGTCTTTTTGCTGCAATTATATGTGTGACATTCAGAGGGATTCTTCTAATGACTCACATGCCTGAGATTACTTGGTCTACAGTGGGCTGGGGCCAAATTTGAATCCAGTAGCACACTGCATGGTGGCCAGGTTATTAGTCAAAGAATAAGTTTGTTTGAAATAAAAGTAGCTCCAAATTAGGTGCCAGTTATTTTCTTAGTCTATGTGTTGGACCAGTAGATAAGACCTTCAAATAAAGGGAAAAACCAGCAGAATGTTCACATACAGTTTTATGAATTTAGCATCCAGCTGCTAATTGAAAGGTTAAGGGCATTCATCATTTGCAAATTTCTGTTTTGGAGGATCTTGTTATGAGTAGGGTTGAAAAGACTTCGCATTCCTGCACTGCAGAATTCACTTTGTAAGCAGCCAGCATGGATAGAGGGTGGGAGAGGATGTGGAGTGTCTGTGTAGAGTTACACAGTAAGAAGGAGTGTTAGGACCCATGGTGTCCTTCACACAGTCATTGCCTGGCACTGCACTCTGCTCTGCTCTTTCTCTCAAACTGAGTAACTCAGCTTTTCTGTGCTGCACAGTCCTTCTGTGTAACAGAGATTTTACATATACTCCAAGCAGTAATCCAGAGGCTCAGGTATCACTCTATTATTATTCCATTGATTATTGTTTTATTGAGAAACTGGACACTATTATTAGGACTTCTGTCCGATTTTATCAATTGAAGATTGAGTTGTGACCTAAATTGAATCACTCAGTCATGCTGCAAACTGCAGAGATCATCTTGTCTAGCTGAAGTAGCTGTCACATGCTTTGTAGGTAAGAGACTATTTTAAAACAGGCATCAGGAGAAATTGTTTGACATGATTTAAAAGTCTGCCAGTCCTCCTTGCTAATTTCCCCAAAGTGTCACTAATATCTGAGTTCAGACAAAAGAGTCTAGGGTTACAGATTCAGGTGCTGCATTGTGTCTTTACCAAGTATCCTCAAAGACACCAGCCTGTGGGGCTCCATGCTTATATTTGCTCTCTTTCCTCTCATCACCCATTTCAGTGCCCACCAGCATTGCAAACCAGCAGTGTCCCATTTATCCCTCTTCTGCATCCGCATTAGGCAAAGCAGAGATACTTCAAAAATGTCTTTTGACTATCAAATTAGGCCTCAAATCTCATGAGAACTCCAATTTCAAGATTACACATGTTCAATATGAGGTCCCACTTGTAGGATTAAACTTTCTAGGAAGCAGACATCAAACAGCATGATGTGAGAGATTTTCCTCACCAGGATATGTGGGCCATGTGTCAGGACTATGACCCACGTGAGTACTTTTGTTACACACCTTTGTCCAGTAAAAGTAGGCAGATATGTTTAGTAACAGCCATGTCTGTACACAGCAGCCTGTATAGGAACAGAAATACCCCAATATTTTTATGTAGTACTAGACATAGAATCTTTCCATTGCTTCTGTACCTCTGTTTGGAATTAACAATTGCTATATACAAGCAAGAAATGGACAGTTTTTTTGCTGCAATCACTGAGATTTTACAACTGTGCAACCAATGCACCTTTTTTCTTTTTACCAAGAATTTCTGTCTGAGGGCACTAGAGGATGAGTATTTTGAATTATATGAAATGTGAGCTTTGCTTGTTAATTTCTTATTGATCACAGCCTAATTGTCGTAAGTATTTATATTGTGTTATGTTAGCTGGTGCAGAGTAAGAGTCCAGTTAGAGAAAACACAATTATAAAAATAATCCCACCCATTCGCTACCAGAGATAAGATGCCATCTATTTGAGGAATTTGTTGAATTTGTTTGCCATGTTCTTCAATTAATTAATTGATATTTACTGAGGATTTATCCCCCAAGATCCTCTATTACTTTTACATAACTACACTAGGCACATAATGTTTTTCCTGGTATGATTCCCTTTTGCTTCTCAAACACATCCCTTTGCTTGACGTTGGCAGTGTGAAATGTTTGATGGGCTGGAATTTATAAACATTATCCTTCAGAACTTGCACAACTGGATGAAACCAATAGTTCACTCCTTTTTTTCTTACAGAAGTGTTTCCAAGACTAAAAAACATTCATGGTATTTCTAGCTTTCTGTTTCCTAGAAAAATAAAAAAAAATTTGAAAATACTAGCTGTTACTGAAACAGCTTGTATTCTACTTCTCTTTCACCAATATTCATTATTTATCATTGTCTTCACAAAATTAGGCCAGCATGTTGCCATATTTGGACACAATTTTAAAGTAGCACTGAATGTTATAAAGAGGAGCATTATAAAACAAACCACATTTGAAACAATGTCCTTTTGGTTTCTGGATTTGAAAAAGTGTCAAGAAAAATAAAGGTGGTCTGAGTAACTTTGGAAATAGATTGAAGATTCTGGATTATTAGGTAGTCATAAATAAAAAAGATATTTTTATGTTTATCGTGAGTTCCTCCTGCAAATAATAAAGCTACATCTTGTGTTCAAATTTGTGGGTTTTTAAAGGAAAGAAATCACATAAAAATGTGCAGAAGACAGAATAGCTGCATAACTTTATTCATGCTGGTAAGTGGACTAATAGTGAAGTAGACAAAGTTACACAAGTGTCTAGGGGTATGTTTTAGCAGATTAGGAATCTGTGAATCATCCTCGCTACATCAAAGTCAAATTAAGGTGTGCACCAGCTCTTCCCTACACATTTGCATCAGCCTATTTTTGATGAAAAAAGAAATGGGCAAGAGATTTCCCATTTAAACACCCCCCCTCCCCCCAAACATAGATAATGCCAGTGTGTTTTCTGTATAACAATTCTGAACACTTACTGGCACTTAATAACTTGATATTAGCCAGTTTATTCCCCACAGAGTGACACAAGAGTGGTATCACAGAGTCAATTGAGCATAGATGTATTTTAGCCCTGAGCTAAAGTCTTGAGCAACAAACAGAACTCGAGGGCTCTCAAGTTTTCCTTGGTTGTTATCGTGGCTACTCTTTCAGAGGGTTATGGAAATCTGAGCTGAACTGCATTTTAGAGTCTCCATGAAGTGCAGTTGTACTTCACAGAATTGTTTAAAGGATTCTGTATGAATTATAGTGGACCTCAAAAGTTGCCACAGATCCTCCCTCAGGGACTCTGGAAATATCACTGGGGAACTGTCCAGCAGAAATTTCTCCACTGAAGACTGTTTTATATGGTGTCCATCTCAGAGCTGGTGCCAACAGGAAAGAGCAGGGTGAGAACTGGCCATAAGTGTGCTGCAGGAGAGAGTGTAACTGCCTGCTCTGGGCTGGGCCTTTCCCTCTGCCTGATCCTGCAAGAAACATTTGTTCTTTGGGTCAAGCAATTGCTGTACATTTGGTTCTTAAAGATGACTAAGAAGGGACTATAAACATGAGGAAATTCAGAAATGTAACTAATGGAACCCACTGCCTGCCTACAAAATGAAAAACTGGGTATTAATGCACACTGGACTGAACATCAAAAAGATGGGAAGGCCACTGGAGATAGGAAAGATGGGAAGGTCATAAGCTTGGCACCAAACTCAAATACTCAAACTGCCTCTGTCCATTATTTCCTCTGGTCTTCTTTGATCAGAGAGCTCTCTCTCCCCAAGATTCTTTCATAAGTTTTTAGTGAATATTTATTTGAAAGGGGGGCACCTGTCTGTTGACCAAAACATGAGATTGAGTTTTTTGCATGCAGTTGGGCATTTTTGCTACAAAACATATATTCTGCTTTCTTATAGGGATAGATATGTAATGGAAAATGTCTTTTTATCCGAGCCTTCCTTTGATAATATGTTTACTTTTCCATTCTTTTGCCATTTTACTTCTACTGCTTTTTGACCCTGTCTGTGTTCCCCTGCTTAATAATGTGCTAAATGTTTTTGTCTACTGCATCACTTACAATGAGACCCTTCAGTAACATCCTATTAGACACCTTGCATGAATACCTAGAGATGAACCACAGAGGTAGTTGAAAGAGCATACAGGCAATTCCAAGACAGAAGTGATGTGTGACAAACTGTCTCCACTCTGCTTACATAATTGTCTGAATCTTGATTTAAGTTTCCCCTGCTGCCAGAAATGAATTATGCCATAGAATTTGTGCTCTTCCTATTTGAACTCTGGATTGTCATTAGTGATGATTTGTGCCAGATATCATTAAAATTATGCATAAAAATATAAATGATCTGCAAAGCAATTACAAGCTTACAGTTCCAGACCATTTTTTGGTCACCCCAAGCTCTCTGTGTTTTGAATGAGATTTTCACGTACAGAAAAATAATCCCCGTTTTTATTCCTTGAAATTAATTTCAGGACTTTTTTCCTAATTTATTTATTTTTAATTGAAAAATGGGCAAGTTATTTAGGAACTCAGTGAATAACAAGCGAATGTGGTGCCCCAGCAACTTAGCAAATCTGGTCCTGAGAGCAAGTTGAGTGTACTTGAAATATGTGGCTCTTACTGGAAATGGGAATGGTCACTACTGGAAATGGGAATACCTAGTACTTCAAATCACAGCAAACCTGAACTGCTTGTTGATATGTTTTATTTCTATGATGTATTTAATTCAGTAGAAACGTGATTGCTAGACCTGATTTTAAACAGGTATCATGTGGGCAGATATTATACAAATTTCTCTACACAAGATCTGCTAATGCATCTCAGGTTGAATTTGTAAATCTGCCAAGTTTCACTCATTCAGAGAGAGGCTTCCTCATTTGGGATTAATTTTAAGACTCTCTTAAAAAAATGTCTCTACTTGTGATGAAACATTTTGCTGTGTGTGAACGAGATGTATAAAACCTCATTGTAAAGGCCAAATTCATCTCTGGTGTAACTTCCAGGGAATTCTACAATGCTTTGAAATCTTCTTCATTCAGATGATCACAGCTCAAGAAACGTGAATACTTCTTCAACTTGATCCCTGTGCATTTTGCACAGAATGCCAGTCATATAGTGGTTTTCTGAAATGTTCATTTGGAGTGAGAGATGAGGTAGTCACGGATCATTTCCATTTTAGCCTAAGCCAAGATGAAAACTCTACTGATGAGGTGAATTTGACATACAGCTTAGTTATTCATACATAAGAATAATATTCACTTTACAACATATATAAACATACTTAAAATAGTAAAACTTCCCATTTTTCTTTGTTACTTTCTCCAAAATAAGCATATTAAGAAAGCAGTGAAAGCAAGTAGCTAGTAAAAGGAGCTGCCAAAGGTGTAAACCCATTATATATGTATCACAGCTAAGACATCCAGCCACCTGCCTTTTTGAACACAATAAGAGATCAGCAGCAAAACCAAACAGAAAACAAAAATCAAAAAAAAGCCCCAAACAAGCCACGTTTGCTGATAATATTATTCAAGACTAAAGATTCCTTTTGTCTTCCTTGTGATACTAAAAAACTCTCGGGCTGATAAAATCAGCAAGGACAGGGCAATTGTCATTGCTCATTTTATGACCTGCGGCATTGCTCCAGTGCCTCAGACTGCCTTGGCACCATTAGTCCCTTGACTGCTTCTGCTGATCTTAAAGAGGCTTTTGTTGGTAATCAGTACAGACTCTGGAATCCCAGGACACCACTGCTAGTTATGCTGAGCTAAAATCATAAGGAGTGCAAGCAATAACAAGCACCAAGGCCTGTGCTGACCCTTAGCAGCTGTTTATATCCAATCATAACTGAGCAAATGACTTTCCAAACGAAAAGGCATGTTTTTGGAACTGATAATAAATCAATCTTTAAAGAATGAGAAATACTTATTAGTTTTATTCTCTGCTAGGTTGTAAAAAACCCAAATAAGAACCCCTGCCTTAGAGCCAGACGGCTTTCACATATATAGAGAGATTTAAAGGGGTTGCACATCAAAAGGGGGCATTTTTAATAGTGCTCACATGACAGAAGAACACTACTGCATTTCTGAAAGTGATACACTCCAGCTTAATGAAAGGTAACTTACAGAAAACCAACTAAATTGCCACCAAATCTCTGGCAATTAGTAAAAATAAAACTTTTAAGTTCTTAACGGGGCAAAGGAATAATAAATAACATAATTCTGATAGTGTGAATTTCAGTGTCAAGGATAACGTACTAAAGCTGTTCTTACTTCAAAAAGTTTGACGGTAATTAATAACAGAAGAGATTTTTATAGCTGCAGGCAAGAGAAGGTAACAGTGCCTGCATGAAGGGGGAGAGGACAAGCTGCTTCAGTGCCAAAAACCCTGAGCTGGTCCTGCTTCCTGCCCCTCTGGGAAGCCTTGGTGGGAATTTGGCTCCTGTGCCTGGCCCAGCAGCACGGCTGCTGGCAGGCTCCAAAGCCTCCTTCCTGAGCTGCTGCACCAAGGGTGATTCTGGTGGGTGAGGAAGTGGGTGGACAGTCACTTGTGACATCCTGATGATGGTAACCCTTTCCTGCTGGACCTTATATTTAATATTTGCAGAAATAGCTACTTTTCTCCTATTTCTCTGCACCAGCTTTGTAACTTAATGGAGCTTATCTGGAACAGAGTGGAGGCAGGATTCATCTGTCTGAATTGTGTGTTTACACCTGAGCTGACCAGCTCTTCTGAGAGCAATTTGTCTCACCCTCAAGATGACAACCTGTTCAAACGAGCTTCACAACAGAAGTACCTTTTGCTGACCTTAAAGAGAGCTGGTGACACTTATCCCAGGCAAAGAGGTCCGTATGGCAGGCATCTTGAGCCTAGGTAAAAAAAAAAAACCCTCTAAAAGCCACCCTCATATTTTCCTTTTGTTGGTTATGAATCCTGGGTCAGGAAAAGGTTGAGAATATTAGACCAAGATGAGCAATATCATGTTTGTAGCCATGGTGTTGTTTTGAACTTTTGCAGACAACTACCACACCCCTCTGATGTTTTCTTCATAACATACCAACTGCTGTGAGATTGGCACAACAGTGTAATATTAATAGAAAAAATCTGGTTTGAATAACCTTAAAGTCAATGTTCTTGTAAATCTAATAAGTACTTGGATATTGGCGTGCTAGTCCCCATCTACAGGGTTTAAAAATCTGAAATTCATTTAAGTCTTATAATTAATAAACAAAAATCCTCAGACATTATTAGTTACACTATATTTTTATGGTGCTATCCCTAAAAGGATATTAAAGTGCTTCGAAAGTGGCCAGATCCCCTGCCACAATGTTACAAGAGGAATGTTTTTCATCACCGTTCTACAGAGAAACCAAAGAAATGAGTGATACAGGCCAAACTTTGAAATGCTTGGATATTTCCTAAGGAGCATTCTTGTGCTGAGTGTAGGACATGGAAAGATGAGAGATACCATGGCAGTGGTACAGAAAGAGCAGCCTAGTCTGTAGGTTCAGTGTAGGGACAAGCATGTATGGCCCATGCTTATAGCTGGAGTCTGAGCATGCAAAAGCTGCTTCAGGGATGAATTAGCAGGTGCTTTCAGAGAGTCACTTAGCAAAGCAGCCACAAAACGTGTGCTGGCCTCAACTGGCTGTAGAAGAGGTGAGGCAGAGGTGGGGAGCAACATCAGTGACTCCAGTGGAGTCAGTGAGGAGAGTGGACACATTTGCTTTCCTCCTGGCACAATTTGCTATGGCCACTGCCATAGCCCAGTAATAATTAGGATGTGCTGATTGGCAAATGAAGTATGCTAATGATTGGATGAAGCAGATGCTAATAAGATTAGCAGGAGTACAGTTTCTCTGCCAGCTGAGTAGCAAAAAACAATGAGAAGGTGAGGGTATGGGGAGGTGCCCAGCTGACCTATCAGAAGGCCTTTGTTCCCAAAAGCAAGATTGCATTTTAGAGGGGGTGTGTGGGGTGGATGTTGTGCTGCCCTGCAGTAACTTGCCTCCCTCTCACCAGGAGACTGTGTAGAATAAATGTGCAGTCTCTGACAGGGATGAGCACCTCTCATCTGCCCAAGGTAACTGGCTGGTAAAAGTCAGACATGTGGTAGCCATAGGAATATTTGGTATTCCAATTAAACTATTCAGGAAACACAAGGGATCATGTGGTTGATTCCAATCATTTGTGCTATTGTACACATGCAATGTAGGGACTCAACTCTCCCAACATAAAAAACATTAATGGTCACAAATGGGTATTTTCTAAGAACTTTCCAAAATTTGTTGCGTGTTAGACTGGAGACCCTTGTGGGTGACCAAAGACAGATTTGAGAGATGCACATAGGTTAGTGAGAGGTACTGCTGTACTGTCACTGAACTTTGGACCTACCTGTTGATATTTTCTTCCTCAAAAAATCCTGAAATAGTCTGGGAGGCCTAACAGCCTTTGGGTATATTAAAAAAAAACCCCAAACACACAGAGGATTTTCTATTTGGATATTCTCCTACATTTTGTAGAATTAACAGCAAAACTACAGTTTTACTGGAGGCCCTCTGGAGTCAGGCCTCAGGATCATCAGGATTTGAGAGGCCGCTGTTGGAGTTAATTTTCTAAATCTCTCTTATCTTTTATGAAAGCATCTGCATATTTTGCTGCACTGAATTTCTGTTCACACCTTTGGATTTCACTTCCAGAAGTTCCTAAGGTCTTAGTAGGGACTTCAATGTTCGGTTAGGTCATTCAGGCCTAAAATGGGAACTTTCTGAAAGTGCATTCAGATACTCCTGCCTAATTCCAGAACCATCCAGAACCTCTAGGAACTTCCTTGTTAGAATGGAGAGGTTCCCAGAGCCCAGAATCATGCTTTTCTATGTTTTCAGACCTGACTTGATATTTTCAGGCTCATCAGTTGCTGTCATGCTTCTGCTTCACCCTAACCAGATGCCAGAAAGTGTTAATTTCCTGTCTCAGTTCCCTTGAGCACTCGAGATGTTCAATAGTGATCTTACAGCTCTCTTGAACAGAACTTTTAACACAGCACAGTGGTAGCTACTGCTTTCTTTACAAAACCAGCTGGAAAAGGAAATGGTAGAGACCTGATTTTGAAATAGTGTTTACCTGAGAAGCAACAAAATTTGACAGGCCTCTTCTTTTGCCTAGGAACACCTACTTCTCAGAAAAATACTGCAATTACCAAATTATGGAGTTTGAGAAAGCAGTCTTCATGCCAACTCTTGAACAAAATTTTAATTTTAAAAGTGAGAAGGAATAAACTGGCACTGGAGTCTTAAAGAAATTCTATGCCTTCAAAGACACTCCAGCATGCTTCAACACCCTTTTGTGGACCTAACAGCAGACAGCCTTTAGCAGCTGTGGATACACTTGTGCACTCTGCATCCCATCATTTTAGTCAGTGCCCAAAAAATAAACACTTTGATGACAAAAGAGACCATTACTGATTTTAACCTCAAATATTTCAGGAGTTCAAGAGCTGTTGCAGGCTGTTGGCCCCAAATTTTCCTTAGCTGTTTTGCAATCCCACTTTTTGGGATGGAGTAGTGTGTATGTTTCTTGCATGCTTCCCTCTGGGATCTATATCAAGTTTTAAACTATCACGGTGAAGATCATGGATTGACAAATGTTTTTGAAGTTCTTCCCATGTTAAGTTTCTGCCAGAACTGATTCTATCTAAATTAGATTATCCAAGGGTAGGCACTATCTGTTGCTGAATTCTGCAGGAGGAGCTGATAACTTCTAACCTCTTTCCAGCTGAGGAGTTTGGGAGTCTTGCAAGATAGATATGATTGCTAATGGTCCAGGGGACAGTGACAACTTCAGTGGGATAAGCAGGATTTAAACTGATGAAACAGCAGTGGGACTGTAGAACACATCTTTCTACTTATGATTTTAAATGGGATTTTGGTTCACTTACTAATGTTTCTCCTTTTGTTTTCCCTCTACTTTGCTTGTAAAAATTGAGCAGTTGGAAAACTGCTTTCTGGATGTGTCAGGTGGTTGACAAAAAGTGAGCTAAATATAAAAATTCAGTGGTTTAGTTTTAATGAAAATATTAAGAATTGAAACATGTTTCTGTATCACTCAGACCTTGTTTTGAACAGTGTGGGGCTTTTTTGGAAGTTGTATTACATTGATCAGTTAAAGTGGCAACGGGTGCTTCCTGTGAGTTACAAAAGTACATTTGTCTGGCTCTTACAGGGTATGGGCTCACCCTCAGGGTCTGATGGGGCTGAAGGGTGTGATGAAGTGGCTTTGGGGGAGAAGAGGAGGGGCTGAGCACTCCACAGTAATGCTCTCACCCTGGGACCAAGACCAGGCTGCCCACCCAGGGATGATGCCACTGTCTCTTGTGACAAAACTGGTACCACAAAGAGTGCTGGAAGCTGTATTTTTCTTTCTTCAGACACTGATCCTGATTGTTACTTTCTGTGGTAGGGCTCACAATATATGGAGGAGGACCAAAGAGGCTTAAACAACTTTCAGGTAGTCAATGGCTAAGTGAAAAAGAATATAATTTACTCAGACTTCTTTACTTTATGCTGTGGGTCTTTATTCTCATTCCCATCATATCTAGGTAATAAACACTGTTCTGTGTTTCATTCAGCTATGATCTTTTTCTTGTAAATAAATGAATTATGTGAACGAGCTTGAAGACAAATTCTAAAATATTAAAATCTGTCCTTCTTCTCAAATCTAACTCTTGTGTTAGTTGTTTACATACATAATTTAATAACATGCATATATTTTTTATATATTATTCTGACAGTAGTAAATGAAACCAGATTCAGGAAAAATATTCTGGTACATGGAATCTCAAAATACACATTTGCATTGGTAAGGTACTAGTGTATATTTTGTAGGGCTTATATTGCTACTCGTTGTGGTTAGTGGTTAGTATGACTATCATGTTTTTGCAGTATTATGTGTCCGAGAAAATGTAATTTTTTTCTATTCCTTTTAAAATCAAATTACAATGTGACATTCAATAAAATATCTTTTGTGCAGCTAATAAAAATGAGATCCCATCTCACTGCTTTGACAAATAAACCACACAAGTCAAAATACTGCCTCTGATACAGTTTATAGCTTAAGCTTTCATGTCAGCCTTTCCTATAAAAAAAGCCCCATTATTTATTAATAGCCTTCTATGTCTTAAAAGTTTCTTTTTCTTGTGTGGAGAAAAAATCATTTGCCTTTTAATGGGGTGTCAGATTTGTTTTCCAAACGTTCTAAAAGGTTATCGTTGTTACATATGGACAAGTGCTTTTTTCAGAATCAATGTAAACTCTGTTACCAGGGTAATTTACTGCAGTCCCCTGGTAGCTGTACGGAAAACTTAATTTCACCATTTTGCAAAGTGGAGGGGTGGGACTCTTTCCTTGTGGTTAACTATTTTCACATGGAGTGAAAAGAAAATGCATGCTTCTAGCACATACTAAATAACTGATGGTCTCTTACCCTCTGTTTGAGTTCAGGGCACACTGGCAGTCTGGTAGGGTTCATGGCATAGAAGGATGACTGACCCAATTAGATATACCATAAAACCTTTTGGCAATTAACTCCCAACTAACCAAAAGATTCAGGCTGATATTAAGAGTGGATAATAAAAGCTTGTTAAATTTCTATCCATTAGCTGCAGACATACACACACAAATATCTGAGCCACATTTTTGATGACAGAGAAGTCTGTATGGAGGGAAGAATATTCTATGAAAGATCCAGAGGTGTCAGCTTTGAGTCTGTCCTGAAGTCTGAGTTGAGAAATGACATGAAACACAAGCAAATATCAAGTTCAGGATTGTGCATTTAATTAGAGCTTGAATTAGCAGCTGCAGTACTTTATTTTGAAAAAGGCAATAATAGCAGTATTTTTTCTCTAATAAACACTATCTAAAAAACCTTCCAAAGCCAGAAAGCAGTAGAAACTACATATGACCTCAACAACCTTTTTAGATTAAATTAATTACCTTTTACTAGTAATTTCAATTAACTTGTCTAATTGCCTAATGTATTTGGAGGTGCTGCCTACATCTGCACACTGAAAAGTGGGTTTCACAAAAGGCATCAGCTCTTTAAATGTGGCAATTCTTCATTTTTCCACCCCCATTCATAACTGTTCACCAGACTGAAGACAGTATACTAAATCTGTGCTGTGCTTAAGAGGAAGCAAGCTGCTGATGTCTGCTACCAAACCAAAGTGAGGAACAGATGACTCTAGAATTCCTGAATTTTGAAGCTCACACTTGTTCTGCACAGGGGAGGGATATGCAACAATGGGCATAATAAAATAGCTGTTTTCATAAGGTAGAATGGAAAGGGGAATACAGATGATGACAAATCTCATGTCACTTCAGATGCTGGGAATCCCATGTTCATGCAGTGTTGACAGACCCCAGATGGATTTTCCCATGGCATGTTGTGCACATGCCGTCCACGGACAAGCATGAAAATTCAAAGACTTCCACTCATCAATTAAATTTTAGAACAACTGTCTAATATGTTAAAAGGGGGGAAAAGGTCCAAAACCAAGCAGTTTGAACATGAACTATGAACTTTAATAAAGGCTATGATAGACATTGGTAAATTTGTGGAGGAGATTACACAGCACCCATTGCCTGAGAAACAAGGTACTACATTCAGTGACCCACTCTGTCCTATGGCATATATTTTATGGGGAGCTCTTCCTTAGGAAGTTTTCAGTGAGGTGTCATTTTCATATTAAATAAAGGCTTTGTCAGGCTGTCCTGGATCATTTTCAAATACGAGTGTTTGAAATGAGATGTGAGATCCAACATCCTCAACACTTGTCTGGCTGTGCTCTGAGAAATACCACCCACTTACATGCTGAGAGCTTCTGAACAACCTGCTGATGTTCACTTTTCAGCAGGCTCAGTCTATAACTCTTCTCCCTCAGAAAATCCTAAATGTAAGGCGAATTTGTGTGCATAATTACTTTGGAACTTTGATTTCCAAGATCAGGAGCACATTTTTGGCAGTATGTTTGCCCCACCATCTTCACACCCATGCACTTGAGAGACACTATCACAGATTATTTATTAGTGTCCCTGACAGGAGAAGGAAAGATTGCCACATATCATTCCTCCAGCTGATCTCTGGAAGCTTGACTTCTGGTCTCTGTTTCTTTCATGATACATGAAACTACAAGGCATACTGCAGAGTGGAGGTATTCCATGCAGTTAAAACTAATCTTGGTATTGTAGCTATATAAGTGTAGACATGGTAGAGGAAAGATTGAGCTATGTGCATTCATGGATAAACTTTACTTCATCTAGCTCTTGTAGAGACCACTTGGATGTTTGCACCTTGCATTATAACCTGATTTTGATGAAAAACTTAGGACTGTGCATTAGGCCTCAGGGTATGAGGCTGTATTATAGTCAAAAAGCAGAATTTTGTCGTGTGAGGGCTGGCTGACTGTGCTTGGTGTTGTTGAAATAGCAAGGTGATGATGCAATGAGGTGTCCTTCAGTTGTTGGACAAAACACCTGGAATCACTACAGACCTTGGGTCTTCCTTGTGAACTTAGATATCCTAAGTGCATAAGAACTTGGCATAAAACAAAAAACAAATCAAGCCTCTTTCCATATGGTGTCATTGCACCATTCATCTATGACATGCACATGTTCATAGCTTTGTTCCTAGAATAAATTTATAAGCTATTTGTTGTTGGAGTCTGGACTTGTTGCTCCTCCTTACAATCATGCCAGCTAACGTGTGACTGTGACAAGCCCAGAAAATGAAAAGTGTTTGTTCACCAGTTTCTTCTCCTCATGCTTCAGGTACCACTGCAAAACTAAAGACTAGAATGGGACAGAGGTACTGAAGAGTAAGTCTTTGTCTAGACTAGAGCTATCACCCAGGCACTCCTGTTATGCACAGGAGCTGTGAGTGGATGAAGTGTGCTTGGTTCCCCATGGCCCCTGCCTGTTCACACTGATGAGACAGTAAGACATTCTGTATGTTGATGGAAATTTTCAAATGACTTAGTCTCTGAAACAAAATTATTTTCCACTGCATATTAATAAACAGATTTTTTACAAAACTGAATAATTTGTTCAAGAACACATAGGTTTTCAGATGGTGGTAAAAAGATGAGTTCCCAGCTGAGATGGCACTTCCTAATATATACCATATTTCTCTACCAAAGCAGAGGGCTTGTCTGTCATACTGTTGTAATCATTATTTTAACACACTGAACTTTATTTGATTTTTTCTTTGTTTAGAAACTCTTTATCTTTAGAAATTATCTTTAAAATTCTAAATATTACAACTACTTCTTGTGTCACACTGTGACAGTCACACAACATGAATTATTTTTGCTCGGACTGCTAGAATTTGGCAAATTTACACTATCTGAAAATTAGGTCTTATAATGGGAAGTATTAAAGAACTATAACTCACTAAGCAGTACTATCCACAAAAGCTTAAGAATATAGATGTAAAAGCAGGAAAAGTCTCAAATACAGCACTGTGTTTCCATGTGATTGAACTTTTTATCTGAGCTTACACTGGGGCAATGGAGGCATTGGAAGGTGGAGTGGCCCACCCAAGGTCACTGACTGGCAGCCAGTGGCCGAGTCACTATCACTGCTCGTGGAATTTCCTGGCTCTGAGCGAAGTACAAGGTAAGTGACACAAAGGTACATCTTCCCTCAGCTTCCATTATGTTTCTAATCTCTCTTCACTACAGTAATGAATGATAATGAGTTGCAATCTTTTCTCTGGGTTGTTCTTGCTGCTGCATCGGTGACACTTATTGTTACAATAAAGATATAAGTGGAGAAAAAAATTGTGCTAAGTGATATTATGAATAAGTAAATCTAAATAACTTGCAAAAAGAACAGCAGCTGCAATAACTTGTTAGAAAGGACCGTCTTATTCAATGTGTCCATGTCAGGCAGGTCTTCTTCATCTGGAATTGGAAATACCGTGCAAAAAATAGACATGATTCAGTAAGTTCTATTTTATGTAAGCAAATCTTACTGAAGGAAAGATGGGGAAGGACAGGTACATAATTGACCTGATGATATTTACTACACAAAGCCAGAAACTCGGTTAACCTGGCACTGAGGGTCAAGCTCCTGTTAGGCAGTTGCACTTTGGTGCTATAACATTAAGCATTTCAGACTCCTAGGAAAAAAAAATACAAAATTGCTCGTAACTCTGGTCAGGTTTTTTGAAAGAATTCAGCACTCAGAAAAACTTTTTCAAAAGGCAACAGATTTTCAACCCTGCTCTGCACTCAGTGTCTCCTACTGGGCAGATTGTGATCTATGGGGCCTGTTAGATGCTGCAGCCTTTATCAAGGTCTGATTTGGAACATTATGTACTTTGTCTGAGAAGAAAGGGAGTGAGAAGAAAGTGGGAAAGAGCCTTCAGCTGCCCTGTCTTTTTTTTTTTGTTTACTCTCCATCCTTCTCTTGGCCCCCACGTCCTCTTCCTCTGATACAGTACTTGCATCTCCAGCACAGTTCCAGCAAGAAAGAAATAACAGTTCTGAGCTGGAGCTGGAAAATACCATGGCAGAAGAGTGTGGGTTAGGGACAGTTTTGGGGAGAGGTGGATAAAGACTCTGCAGTCTGCAAAGCTGATTCCCCCTGGTGTTAGTCTCGAGGCATGTCCTATCCCTGTGTTCTTGTAACAGTATTAGCCAAGTTGGCAGCTGGTGAAAATTCAATAGCAATAGAATCCTTTGTGTATTTTAGCAGGAGAATATTCCATATATTTGATGCTATCCCCTTAATCATCTCTTATGCAATGTTAATGCTCTTGCTTTCCCTTGGTCTGCCGCAGTCCTGTGCCTTGTGTTTTTTCAGCCAGTTGTAAGTATGTGTGTTTGTGTGTGCATATGCATGCAGTGCACCATAATTAGTTTATACTGTATCAGATCAATTTTTTTCTCCCATCCCATATTTATAATTTACATTATCATAATTCCTCTAATATCTTATTTTGGTAAGTCATCTACTGTTTTCCTATCTATGTAAAATTAGAATTTGATTCCCACATGACCACAAATACAGAACCACTGATAAGCATGACAAGCCCTGTAAGGAATTATGAGTCTAAATAGTTGCTTAGAAGTCCTGGGGGTAAAGGAAAGGAGTAGCCAAAAAGTCATATGCTAAGGGAGTCTGCACTGTCTGTAAACCTTGGAACTGCCAAAGTATGTGATGTGTGTGATGGGGTAAGGTTCATCCTGAGTTGCTTATGTTTATATGACTCCTCCCATCTATGCTGTCATTAAAACCACCTTCTTCCTAAAAAAAACCCCACCAACTTGCAGAGCTAACATTTTATCATGACTTTGGTTCAGCTGTTGTGCTAGTTCCTTCTGTGAATTGCCATTTCTGCTGGAGAATGAAGTGAGATATATTATATTAAAATAACATTTTTTATATTTAGCAACTCATTTTCCTGGTCTCACTTGAGAACATCAGTTAAAAAGCCTATTATCCACTTAAAAGAACAGTTTACTATAGTCACTATTTTTCTTTTACCATTTGGATCAATAAAAAAAGTTTAAAATGTATCTAAGATTTTTAACCTTTAGTTGGATCAAGTCTGGTTTATGAAGTAAGATTTTTCAGTGGCTCATTATGGTAATTAAATTTAGCACTTTCAGTTTAAAGCATGCTGAAAGCTTTGAAATACCCAGTCCCTTTCTCTGTCCATTCATGTTATAAAGGTTTAACTCTTATGAAATACCTTTAAATAACTTGTTGGTTTTGGTTTTGGTGGTGTCACTCATATCCCACAAAGGTGGCCATGCTGGTGAATCGTGACCTTTAAAAGGGTGCCACTGTGAGGGTAGAATTGCTATTTTCCACACTTGAAATGCTCATTACCTCTGTTCTGCTGTGGTGTATAAAGCGTTTCAAACTTTAGAGAAAAAGATCATGAAGGTTATGCTTTCTTGAAGGACAGCTTCTGTGCTTAGGCTAATAAGCAGCAAGCAGAACTGTCTAAATAATCAATAATCAATTGAATTTTTATTGTTTCTGTGGATAATCTGTATAGCAACTTTTAGGTTTCTTGAAGAAGTTTGTTATTCTAAGTAGATTTATGCTACCCTGAAATATTTCTGGTCCTATAGATTTGTTTTGAGTATTTGATACGTGAGGCTGGACCTTTGCTGGTTAATTTATCAGCTACATCACACAATATTGTCTCTGTTTCTATCTGAAATGAGCATAATTCTTCAAATTGCATATCTGCTGGGAATACAGTGTTTCTGAATTCACAGTTTGTATTCTATAAGTATACTGTAGTATTCATTTAACATTAATTTTCCATGAATGTTTCATGTACCTTGTACTGGTTAATAACATGAAGAGACTTTATGTATCCAAAGCACTTCTTGTGGTGTATTCAGGGAATTTATAAAGCTGTTTTTACTACCCTTCAGTAGTAGTTTGCAAACAGAATTTTTCAAGTTGCTTCCAAACTCCTCTCTTGGAACATGTTCTGCATCCTTCACAGGTCACCATAATGTGACTCTGAAAATCCATACTTAAACTGAAATTTTTTTTAAAAGTTGATGAAAAAGAGCACTAAAATCACATCCTCCTCTATCTTGCGAAGCATTGGCCCAGCTAGGATCAATAATTAGGAGATTATTTGATTATTCTAAAACAAAAGTAGTGAGAAAAATAAACCATGTATTTTTTATATGAATCCTGCTTCTGGCCTTTTCTGGGGAGGGCTTCTGTTTTTCTTCCAACATGCTGGGTATGTTCATTTAGCTTCTACATACAAATATTAAGAGCTATAAAACAAGCAATTTCATCTGTCTATATGTGTCTGCATTTAAGATCCATTCCCTAATTTTATTCTGTCTCTCCCCCTTTCCTGACAGGAGTTTTTTCCCTTTCCTGTGGACATACTGGTACAAAGGGCTCAAGAAGGACATCTTTCCTCTCTGATTAAATTTAAGCAGCAATAGCTGCTGGATGCTGGGCTGGCAATGCTGGAAGTGGCTGCCCATCACCCTCCCTCTCCATCAGCCCTTGGTACCAGGCAAGGGCCCTCAGATACTGCACCCCTGTGAGAAGGGGCAGGTTGAGCCCCCACCCTGTATGCAACCCCAGGACCCCCAGTGGTGGTTTTCAACCACATTCTGAGGGATAGGGGTCTTTTAGGGATACGGCCTTCCAGACACACGGCTTTGATGGGGCTGATGTCATCAGCCATCTGAAACAGCCCTTCTGGGAATGCCATAAGAGCATGGTAGTTAGGCAAATGTACAGAGTCACTGAAGTACCTGTGGAAGTGCACTATGGGGAGCTGGATAATCATAAGTCTTACAGCACTTGCAGGTTTTAATCATGATATACTTGCTTGTAAAGATAATTTCAACAGGGCTGCACATTATTCATTTTTAGGGAAGTCTGGCGGCTGCAGAAATCCTAAATCACAGCATTTGCTTCCTGCTTGATGCTAATTTGGGCCAGTTCCAGCCCACGGAGTTCCTTTTCCATTGTGTCATTTAATTACACATTTACCCACACTTCTCAGCTAGTAAGAGCCTTGATATACAGCCTCTTAATCTAATACTGATCTATTAAAAACTACACTCAGTATTTTAAAGTGTTAGACAACAGATGGAATTGACAGTTTTAATAGGTAGCAACTAACATCATCTCCCAATCTACACCTCTGTATTGGATTTTAAGCAACTGATATCACTGTGGACATGTGCAGATATGGAGCTTGCATTTAAAGGCAGAAATTCAATCAATAGCCTGTCTCTCAACAGAGCTTACTAGATTATATCAGTTAGAAGTGACCATCTGGCCTAATCTTGGGAGTTCTGAGATATCATGTAGATCTTTTTCACTAATGTCATTTTTATTTGGTTAACATTAATAAACTGTAGCAAACATTGCAAATCTTGCAATCTGAAGCTGTAACTCAATTTTTGCCTTTTACATGAGACAAGTCAAACATCTGCTTCTCTAGGGGGAACGTGTGTGAGAGCCAGCAAAAGAAAGATGTGATCGCTCTGAGGATTTTACTGTCTTTCTAGGTGTTGTGGAAATGATGGAAAGTGGCAGTCTTTTTTATTTACTAAAAGAAGAGTGTGTTACAAAAGGATATCCAACAACTAATGTGATTATTTCTATGAATGCAAAATATGGAGGCAAATATGTAGATAGCATTCTGGGGGGTTAAAGTTTCAGCATATTCTATGACTGCGATAAAAGAAGAATGTACATTACATATTCATCTACCAGATTTATGCTACAAATAAAGTCTAACTTTTAATCTGGTACAGTCAATATATATCAAATATCTGTGAAGAGTCGTTTAACGCTGTCACAGCCAGAATGCATAAACTCTGAAAAGCCTTTTTTTTATACCAGAGTCAAGAACATTCTCTTCTGGTTCTTCATTCCTTTAAATTTAATTTCAAATTCTATTTTGTGTTTGGCTGAACACCAGCACTATTAGGAGTTCAGAAATGTTCTGTTCACAAAAAGGAAAATAAACGTCAGTGTCCCGGGTCTAATTATAGCTTTGCACTCATAAGTGGCACAATAGTGATTCAGTTATGGAAATTATTTTCATTGGATTTTGATCTTGCAAAATAAAAATCAGGAGTGATTTCTAAATGTATTTGATGTAATCAGACCCCTTGAAATTCTGGAGACTCTTCTCCTTTTTTGCCTTTGTTTCATTGTTGATCAGTTGAAATTTTAAAAATTTCAAGCAGTGGAGGAGTATGTAATGAAAGCCCATAGCTGGGGAGGGGGAGAAGCAAGACAGGCAACATTGCTAAAAAGAAACAATGCTAGAAGAAATTGGGACAGAAAAATAAAAGAATATTTGGGAGCTTCATTAGAGCAGTACCCCTCAGGGCATCCTGTTGTAGGGTGCCAGGGACCCAGAAACCAAAGGCATATGTCCTCTTGACTTTGGTAGTCATAAGAGGAATAAGATGGGCAAGTTATTTCAACCTAGTTGCCCTCATTTCTCCATCTAAAAAGGATGAGAATGATTGATCCTTGCCTTCATTTCCAGAAACTATTGTATCATCTAGTGCCTTCTAAGTATCCAGGGTGTAAAGTGTTTCACTTACAAAATGGAACCAGCTAACTTTGAGGAAAAAAACCCTACTCTGCCTCCCCCCAGACAAAATCTGAAATACAGACAAGCCCCTTAAATCCCTAAAATAATAGTAAAGGGCAGAATTTCAGAGTTGTTATTGTAAAAATATTTCAAAACTGGGCAGAAAATAGAATCTGATCTGCACAATCATGGATCAGAACTCCTTACAAGTTAACTACTTTTTGGAAGAACAAAATTTTGATAAAAACTGCCCTTGGAATATCTTGGATGTAATATTTTATTTTTTTATTTTTTTAAATTTATTTTCCTGTTGTTTGGTAAAAGCTGAAAACCTAAAGTGGATTTCAGTTCCTGGATTTTTTTTTTTTTTTTTTTTGTCAGCTTTTCCTCTAAAAATTCTTATTCAAAGTGTGTAAAAAATATTGTTTCTTTCAAAATACATCACAGGCAATGTTAACATTTTCAGCCAGATCTAACAAGGGAATGGAGTTTTGCATAGCAAAGAGACATCTTCTTTTCATTTTTTGCTATCAGCAGAATCTTGAAATTGACACTGGCTGGCTCTGCTCTTCAGTGAAGGTAAAAATTTTTCAGTGCTTATTTACAAGAAAACTACTGAATATTTTTGCAGGAAGAAACCCCTACATTTACCCACTGCTAGTAGTTTATTGAATAGGAGCAGAACACAGCCAATGGCTCCTTCCACTCCAGCAGGCTATGCACATACATTACTTTTTTAAACTTTCTGTTTCTCACTGTAGTTAATAAATCAGAATGCAGATGAGAAATTCATAGTTAATTTTCAGTAGCTAGCACAGCACGTCTCAGCCTATAAAGTCCTGGAAGTCTTGGGCCGTGAGTTCCTTGATACTGACAAGCCAAACAGCTTAGAAATTATAATTATAAGTTACAAGTGTCTTAAGGGTTGTTCTTCTGACATAAAACTAATTTCATGTTTTTATTCATAATGTGAAATAGACGAGAGGATGGGGCCTTATTTAGATTGAGCTCTCAGAGATATCACAGGCTCTGTGTCCTGATTATAATGGGAAAAGATCACTTACTTCGTTCCTTGTAGCTAGTTGACTCTTTCTGTGTGCTTTATCTTTGACAATCAGGCTAACAAAAAAGTGAATTTCTTTCACTTTTCATTCCAGCTTTGTTTGTAGGCAGACCTCTTCTAGTGACTGTTGTTTTTTTCCTTAATTGTAGTCATACAATTATGGAAAAAGTGTATCAGGTTATCTTCTGGTGAACAGGTTCTAGCTTGACACCTCCTTTTGCAAGAATGATGAGTGGCCTCGTGAATTCCTGAACACAGAAGGTGAGACCTGGAAGGAGCCACAGAGAAAGCAGCTTCAGAGGGTGAGGAGAGCTCCTGTCACCCTGAAAGAAAGCATAATGTCCTGGAGAAAACAGCTCACCACCCAAAACTCCTCCAGGGCTTCAGAGGCTGAGGGTATTTGAGGGGCACACTATGTGTGTTCTGGCACCCCAAAGCCCATTACAGCTCTGTCCCCAAAGCCAACACCAGTCACATTTTGGCACACATGCTGGAATTGGCAGCTTCTAGGAGGCCCAGGGTGAACCAAAGCACAAACATGGGGCTAAAGCTGAATCCTTTCACAAATCTCTGTATAGAAGAAAAGGTGTCAAGCTAGGTGGAGGAAGGCAGGCCAAGGGCTGTAAGACACTAGTGAGAGAGAGAATGGGTTTCTATTTGTTGACTGAGCCTTCCTTCTCTGCCTCAGGAAACAGATTTGGCTCGTGTTAACTGCTGGGGATTAGGAGTTATTCTACAGCAGCAGGTGTTTTGTGCTGGTCTTTAGGTGCTTACAGGAGCTGTGGTAGTTTCAATCTCAATTTCACGCACATAGCAAATGAGGATTTGCATTAATTAGAAGTCCAGTTTCCCACATGGACATGCATTGGTGTGCCTTGGTAAATTCAGATATTGGACAGGTAATTTTAGCTGGGATACATGAAGTTCCTCACATCCCTCTCAGAAAATTCCATGCATTTACACCTGTTGGATGGAGTCAGATCTTTCTTCAGAGAGGTTTGAAGTGGGAACTATCTCGCAAGGGTGTTTTGAGGCTATGCAGAGAGAAAATTGGAAGGGCTAAAGCCCAACTAGAAGCCACTTGACCTGGCTACTGCTGTAAAAGACAAAAAAAAAGTTTTTACAAATACGTCAGTAACAAAAAGTCAAGATTCCAACATATGAGCAGCAAAGAAGGGACTCAATGTATGCATTGGTTTTCTCCTGCTGTGAGAGGTTAGTGGGAAATTTGATTTTTCATACAGCCCTAACTTGCTTGAAGAATAGGAATCCTTTCTTTTTTTGTCTTTCATCATGGAATAAGGAGTTTAAAGAACCTAATCATACTTTCTGCAGTCATCCAAAATTAATTTAAAGAGGACCTTCGGACATGGATTTTTCTGACATAAGGTGTTCACCATAGAAAGACAGAGAATTGTACAAAGTTATCTGCAATATTTACTTGTGTGTGGTACTGAACCAAGGCATGACTGAACTGGATGATACATTCATCTCTCTGGACAAGAAATACTTGGAATGCCTCTCTCGACATCTGTTTATGCTGTCCCTTTATATTGTCTATTATTATTATCATTATCATTATCATATTATTATATTATCAGTAATTAAAATTTTGCTTTATCACACCATTAAAAGTTGTTAATTGTCGTGGGTGGTCTTCTTCTGTGTTACCTTTCACTTTCTTTTAAATTTTGGTCAGGTTTCTCTTGTCCTTGTGAGACTTGCTTGGATTAGACTGTGATGCATGTCTTGCTGGGCTGAGCCAGATTGTGGATGATAAATACCAAAGAAAAACAACCTGCAGCTGCTGGAAAATGCACTAAAACCCCTGTGATAGCAAAGACAAAACCCTAGAAGGTCAACTGATAAAAGGGTTTCCAAGATATTCAGAAGGTAGATTTCTGTAAGGGAAACTAAAATCAGTTGCAGGGTGTGTTTGAAAGGTGAGATTTGGTTAGTTCATTACACAGAGAGATTGGTTGGAAGAGAGTTGTCCATCTGGATTTTTTTTTTTTTTTTTTTTTTTTTTTTTGTTCACGCCTACTTT